>CM019182.2:56485640-56773199 GCA_009739505.2 Apolygus lucorum
TTGTTCGATCATGTTAGCTGATAGTTTCATGTACGCTTCCAGAGGTAGCGCTGCTGTCGTAAGGGGCAGCTTGTCACGTCACAACATGGCTGCCCCCATAAATCAGATTGCCACTACATTTCAAATTTCCAGCTTCCTGAAATTCTCTAAATTTTTTTAGATGCGTTTTCGAGCAGCACGCTATCCATGGTTAGCCTGAAAGCTGAGGGTAGTTACTTCCATGGTAGACTAGTCTTCCTAGGTAGTGCTGGCATGTGAGTTATGTGGCACGCCAATAACTCGGGTACCAACCTGCATAGTTGGTAGGGTGAGCTAGAACACCCAGCTCGACCTGTAGTGCACTGCAAACAGGTACTCACAACTATGCTGGGCTGAAAGCTGAATCTGGGAGCCCGAGAAGCATTCTGATTGGTGGAGCTCCAGGACATAGTTAAAGATGAGTGAAACAGATCGCGTGGTCGTTTGTTCCCAACCTCATCACAACAAGTCACCTTGTTTATCACATATTTTTCTTCCTTGGTGCTTACCGGCCGCATATAAGTAATTAATGCGATATAATTTAGTTTATATTCGTGATTGGTGATATGAAAAAATCGAGCGATTTTCAATAAAACATTGGGTTTCATGAGAGTCTAGCCCCCCAGCAATCCTTGTCGGGTTTCAGCGCTACCTCCCGCCACCCGAACTACCAGTCCTGATCACCATGACTACCATTCTAAAGATTGTTGTCTCGGAATCGTTTTTGTTTCGATATTTCTATAACATGAACCAGTGACGATTTTGGAGATCAGCTTTGAAATTGAATGCATTTTGGCACGTTTCGACACTTGGCATCATTTGCAGGTCCATAACTGCTTCAGAGAGAAACGAAAACGAATATGAGAAACGAAAACGATTACTACACAACAATCTTTAGAATGGTAGTCATGGTGATCAGGAATGGTAGTTCACTGAAGTGGCGGGAGGTAGCGCTGAAACCCGACAAGGATTGCTGGGGGCTAGACTCTCATTTGGGTTTCAAACGTTTCTATGGGGTGCAGTTGTCGATTGAACATTTGACAACAGGGACAACAACTATTGTTTGGGCAACTTGGAAAATACCTTTCGCCTTGGATGGTTTTTCCAAGTAATTCTTGCAAACCTAAATGACGATGAAAAGAAAAGTTATAAATTTCTGGGCATTCGAAAGGATTTGAAAAAAGCGGCATGAAGAGAGTGTGGCCTGCCCCCCACCACTTCAGTTTCCGTAGTAGTTTCTTGAGCTGAAAGTAGGTGGCGCAACTGAGGCAGCCTCAAAAATGCTTGCACTCCATTTTAACATTAGCTTTCTCCTCTGTTAACTTGTCTGCAGTACTCTGTGCAACTATGTGTGTGGGGGTCTCCTGACTGTGGGTATAACAGTCTCCCACGGTATTTGACCAGGGATTTTCGATCTGCTAGCAGAGAGGGAGGGAGGACGTAAGCACGGTGTGCTGGGACACTCCCTTATAAATCAACCTTGGGATTCGATCCCAAGGGGGAATAAGCAGGCTATGGTTTTCTTCTGTATCAGAGAACCTTCTTTCGAAAAAAATTGAAATTGGCAAATTCCCCATTACCTTCTAAACTTCCATGGCTACCAAGTTCATTATGGCGTTTGAATGAAAACTGTGGTTATAGCATGGTTAGCACAATGTGCTACCCATCAACATGTCATGTTGATGGAATTGATGGTCATATATCGCTGGGTATCTTCCGTATTCGGATATCACATCTTATCATATTCTGCAATTTTAGCGTATTCTGATGATTTCTTGCTGAAACTAACTTCATAGGTCGACGTAGCACTAGATTTCGCTTCTGACTGCAAAGTAATCTCATTTTACCCTTATTGTCAGTTGCAGTAAGTGTTGCATCTTCAACGACAAATGGTGCTCATTTCCCAACTCAGACATCAAGCAGTAGAATTTCGAACTTACCGGAACCCAGAAGATCGGGAGCGACGTACGAAGACAAGTCGGGCTCCTCGCCGTACCAGAAGATCCAGAGCTCTTTGGCGGTGGAGAGGGCGAGCGGCGGATGGTTGGCGGGAGCGGGCGGCACAGCCAAGCCGAGCTGATCGAAAAACGAGCCGTCGTTCGGACGACTTGGCGCCGGGGCGGCTACCCGACGCCAGACGCACAGAACGTCGGCCGCCAGGCATCGCACGTACGACCAGAGCACAGGGTCCTCCAGCACCTCGCTCCCAACCTCCGCCCACTCCCCCCAAACCAACTTACGCCATTTGATGCCGCAAAGGTCAGTCTGCAACAAAAATTATTTGATCATTTAACGAACAAACAAATTATTGATAAGTACTACAAGCAGTCCAGGGGACGTCCCATTGAATGGTGAATACATTTTTTTAAGCATGGAACCACGGATCCTTGAGTAGACGGTAGGGGTCACTTGCCGAGGGAGGTGGGGTTTCCCCACTGAGGCCTGACGTCACCACGACACCACTCACTCAGTTCGTGTGTGACATGGGTCCATCGAACCGAAAACTGATGAGAAATTTGAACATTTCCTGGGAAAAGCCATCCCTAAAAAACCCATCGGACGAGAACAGAAATGTTTGGGGGTTCTGTGACGTACCGCATTCCTTGAAACTAATTCGCAACCACATCATCGATGATGTTTTCCAACTTGAAGATGGAAACACCGTGAATAAAGCCGCTTTCGAACAACTAATCGAAACCCAAAGTCATGGGGATTTGAAGTATGCACACAAGGTGACCCTGCAGCACATTCTAGTCACAGGAACTGAACGACAAAACGTACGAAAAGCAGCTGAATTGCTTTCTTCGACTGTTGGAAAGGCAATCATTCAGAGTTCCCGTTTCTCAACTAACATTTTGAAAAGTGCATACGGAAATTCGTTGCCTGAGCAGAATAATGCACTCGATAAATTGTATGAATTGATCCGCTCCATGAGAGCGTTGGGGAAACACGGAAGTCCACGTTCTAGTCTGCTACCCTGTCAGCAAGGACTTTTGATGTCGATTAACAGCCTGAAAGGCCTTTTTGGGGAATTGAAAAGTGATGGCTACACGTTATGGCATCCAGATGTAACCAAGACATTCTGGAAAGCTATTTCTCTAAAATACGCGGCTTGGGGAAATTCTATGACCACCCTACACCAACAGCTGTATCCCAACGCATCAAAACTTTAATGCTAACTCGACACGCTCACAAGGTGATAAACAGTGAAAACTGCCAGCTTGATAAAAATTCCCCTTCTCTCAGTTCACAGCTTTTAAATGACAATTATATAGAAACGTCAACCCTTACCGATCTCCCACAATATGATGAAAACCTGTTGTGCCCTGAAATGGAAGATGAAAAACTAGGTGAAGCATTGGGGTTTGACATTGACAGCCTTCTAGGACTGATAGACACCGACTCGAAGGCATCGACAACTCTGGAAGCTGCAGAAGAAAAACTTGAGATTGTGGAGATGATTGCTGGGTACCTTGCCTACAGGATGAAGAAAAAATATCCTGAGAAGGCTCAAATTTTCGGGGAACTAACGATGAATGTCTCTCAACCAGGAAAAAATTGGCTACAAGCTGTCTCAAGAGGTCGGTTAATACAGCCATCTGAAGAGTGTTTAGGCAGTGTTTTGAAAATGGAGAAGGAATTTGGAAAATTTAACGGACAGTTCATATACAAGGGACCGAAGGTTTTCGAAACCTTGGAAGGACGCATTAAAGAGACATATCCGGACATTGACAACTTTCTAGTCTCTTGCTTCGTCCGGACACGGACTTTTTTTCGATTAAAATGTCTAAATATACGGATAATAGAGAAGACTATCTATAAGAAAAATAAAGGAGAAAAACGAAATACCGAAGCAGAAAGGAAAAGTTCCAAGAAGATGAAAAAAGTAGTCAATTAGTTCACCATTATTTGATTGAGTTTCCTACATCATCTCTTCTTATTTCTATGTTCCATGGTACGTCTTATTTTGTAACTAATCTAGTTCAATAAAAGTTTTAATATTTGTATAGATTATTATGTGTTAAATTTCTTTCCTATCCTGAAAAACCTCGATCTGTGTGTGCTTTGTAGGAGCACGGGTCTTGAAGCTGGTGTCGCCGTGACGTCATGCCCCGGGCGCCCCTCCCCAGTGACCCCTACCGTCTACTCAAGGATCCGTGCATGGAACATGGTTTAGCCTTGGACTAAGCTTACCAACGTACAAATTATAGAAATAAAATACGACGCAGGTACAACTTTTAGAAATCGAATGAAATTTTATTATAAATACATACAGCGTGCCCAACTAACTACGCTCTCCCACTCATTTTCTCTAATTGTGGACGAGAAAAAAAAAATCGGATTAACGCTATTCTTCATAATTTTTGGCGTAGAATTCAAAAATGACAAGATTGCTCAGCACGCAACCAAAATCAACTTAGTTTTTTCAAATGGGAACCTCCAATTTTTATTGCAGATTCGAATTATAAGTCAAATTTGATGAACTTTCTTTATGAATGGCGCAACCCGCTCAGCGAGCGCTCAAAGGTGCGCAACCCCTGGATTGTGCCAAAATTGAGATGAAAGTAGACCTCAAGTGTGGCACATCACTTGGCACTGTTTTTCTCCGCTGAATCGCGTGGAGATATCCCTTCCTTGTTTAGATTTCATTTTATCGCACTTCCAATAGAAAAAGTCACTTTTTGAGGAGGAATCATCGACTTTCCGTGAGTATCGTTTCCTTCACAAAATTATTTCTCCTCTGACAAAAATTTATAAATTTTACAGTTTTTTTTACGCTTTATTAGGATTGATTCATTACCGTTCATAAGAAAATCGACGATTTCCTCCTCAAAAGTGACTTTTTCTGTTGTAAATGCGGTAAAATTAAATCAAATCAAAAAAGGAATAACTCAATTAGGGATCTAATTGAGCCGCGAAGCTTTTGGTTGATCGGTCACTTCGAAGGGTTGAAATTTCGAAAACGCCCAAACTCAAACAATTCTGATAAAAAGGTATTGTTTTTCCATCAATTCAAGATAGTATTGAATCTTAAGAATCGAATGAGATCAACCGGACTTACGATAAATCAGAAACACGAGTGTGAATCGCAGAAGAGGCGAAATCTCCTTTCGAATTTAGCTGGCTAAAATGCGAACGTTGTTCGTTTCTTTGAGTTGTACTCAGTTTTGCGTCCTTAGGAACCAATAATCAAATTTCCTAATAATTAGGGCAACCTCAACTCCCTGTGTCTTCGAACTGATGTGAAGAGTTTCTTTCTTCCAAATAAACTTGATTGTGAAGTACTTTTTTATAGGTATGTGGTAGGTAGGAAGTATCTACGGTTGGTAAATGGTGACAAAGCCGTGTTCTTTGCAGACGAGATATACAGAAAAATTATAAACCATTGTGTAATAATTCGCAGCGTTTTTACACATAAGATCTTCTCAAACTCTTTTTATTTGGCATCAGGAAGATGGGAAATTCGACGTTCTTTCCAACGGTGCTCTTATTTTTACATTTACACGGTAAATTAAGATCGTTATGCTCATTTTATTGATTAAGTCAAAAACACGAAAAAATCTTAAAATTGAACAAATTTTGAAAACCAAGCGTTAAAACAAAATTGCTAGGAGACTTTTTTGTTGAAAATTAGTTGTATAATCGATCTCTTGAAGATTGGATACGTTAGGAATGCCTACCGTGAATTGGTTTAAACTCGTGAGGCTGAACTGGTAGTTGCTTTGAACTGCTTCAACTACAACTTCAACTACTTCATCTTTAACTGAAACTACTTAACTTTAGCTACCAACAACTTTAAATAATGCTTAAAATTACCTGGTAAATGCTTAACTGGTTCAAATCCATGGAATAAGTGGTCCAAAATGATGGTTGCTTTCAAAATAAACCGTTGTGTAATATTTTGCCGTGTTTCAAGTATAATCTAACCTGGATTTACCAACCCCAATACATTAAAAATATATGGATTGATTGTTGATTCAAAGTAATAGATCATCATTGATACCTCGTAATTACCAAATCAATATTGATGAAAAGTTATTGAAAAGCAGACTAATATTGATGGTGATTTGATGAGACCTAATCCTAGCCTGGTGGAATCCTCTTCATACGACTGATCGAAGATTAACGCAGATCGCACCGACCAACAGGTTAGTAATCGGCCGCAATCGAGTTGCATCTGCTGATAACTCGACGGTTAACAAATTCAATGGAACGGGAGGCGTGCGGCCCGTGTGGCTGCGGCCCCTCGCCTAGCGGGACACTCGAAAGTGAAAGTCGGGCGGGAGGGAATTCTTCTCGCGAACTCGACACCTCCCGTTCTTCGCGTCCACCGGCGAGGATGCGCCGTTTCATTTCCACAATCGGACTATTAGAACTCGCCTTCGAATTTGATAAAGTAGGAACGTCGGAGTCCACTACTTTCCTTACCCGCAGAGTAAGATTGAGAGAATTAATTAGCAGAAAAATCACTTTGATAGATTTCTTCATAGCGGCCATACATGAGAACATCACAAAGGTCATGGTGAAGCTGTTAGGAACGTTGGTGCGATCGTAGTGATGAAAACGTCAGTCAAGTGGGTGTGGCACATAGCTTCCTCGTATCCATAACCCGATTGTATATATCATTTCCAGGTCAAATCCAACCTTTTCCAAATCAAATTCAACCATTTCCTAGTCAAATTCAACCTTTTCCAAGTCAATTCAACCTTTTCTAAGTCAAATTCAACATTTTCCAAAACAAATTTACCTTTTCCAAGTCAAATTCAACCTTTTCCAACTCAAATTCAACCTTTTCCAAGTCAAATTCATGTTTTAATGAAACATGATTTTGTTTAAGGTATAGGTACGTTTGTTTTATGTATACCTACTGCGTTGGAGTATTGTTTTCAGCCCAGTCCCCAATCACAGACAAGCATTTGGTACTACATTTAGGGCTTGAGTAATTTTGGTCATTTCCTTAATAATGGTGAAAAGGTTGAATTTGACATGGAAATGCTATAGATGATCCGATGCATAGTAGTTAATCTCAAAACATCAATCTCTAAGTACCTACCACCACCCTCTTAGGGAGCTCTAAATTGTTGGAAAATGTAAAAATTACGGCTGTTACATGGATTTCACATTTGCGCATGCTTACAAAATACATTCAATTTGGGGGCCAAGATTTTCATAGGGGACCGTTAAAGGGGAATGTTTAAAAATACCGGGAAAATGACGTCATCCTGTAATAGTTCATTATGGCCGCTTGAAGCGCTGAGATCGAGAAATCTATAGTCCCCAGATGCAAAATTTCACGAAACAGTAAATTTCGAAATCGAAAAACTGAAGAAAAAAATAGAAAAAGCAAGATGGGGAAAATTAGGTTTCCCCTGTTTTTGTTTGATAACTTTTCTCTTAGAAAACACGATTTGCACCTCGATCCCTATATTACATTAAGTATGTAATATAATGTGGATCACAATATTAATATACACGACAAGTAGTTATGATACCTTCATTATTACACAATATTATCTATCGACACCATTATGTTATATGATTAAAATACAATGTATCCCTATGTTAATTTTGGATTCCTGTATTATATTTCGATCGCCACTGGAACTTGCATGATTCCTGAACATTTCATCGAAATCGGATGACAAACGTAGAAGTTATGCTGTGGCAAGGATTTCATGACAGACAGACAGACACGAAACCAGAATTGTTCAGGAAGGTCTAAAACGTAAAACACAAGTGGAAATTTTGATTTTGGGGAACATTTTTTTCAACCTTGAAAAGTGGAAACAAAGCTTCCGCTACCTTGGTAGATTCGGAAGCAATATAGAATAAAATAGAATATTCATTTATTGAGAGAAAAAAATGCAAGTCAAGATATCTTACAAGCAGTTGGACAAAATTTATAAGTCCACCAACCAAATAGTTCATACGAATTGGTGGCGGCTGGTGGGGCTGGTTTCAGTCATTCTTCGGGCAATAAACAAAAAACTTCGAATATGAAAAAAAAATTCTCTACAGGTCAATTTTCTTGATTTTAATCAAAATCTCCTTTATAAATTGAGCAAAACTGTTGAAAAGTGTCAGGGTTAACTTAATGAGTGTGAAGGAACTGCAAAACTTTATTGAAAGCATTACTTTTTGCACGTTCAGTACAAAATTTAGACAAAAATAGTCCAAAATTTATTTGATGAATCTGCTGTACGAGTATGGCTGACACTGGTTCTATGCTCGGGCTTAATACCAATTTTGTACACGATTGAAATTTAAAAGCCTTACATTGAGCACATCTAACTCACGATGAAGCAGAATAGTAGGGTATCTTGAACTTTTTCGAAATGCTCTTTTGAGTATGATATTCTGAGCAACTTGCAAGGATTCTAGCAATAGGTATATGCTCCACTACTGAGAAATAAAGAGAGAAATTCAAAAATGCAGAGACCGAAAAGTATATTTCTTTTTTTTACATAATCACCGTCATTATCTCTATGTTTTTGCCTGAATAAACATGTCCTCGATTGCTGTGATCTCAACGCGCTCTATCGAGAGATTCCTTCTGCCAGGTGACGTCGGCGTTGTTGTCTGGCTCTCCCGCCAGCACCTGTGAGGAAGGTGTTTTCTTATTCAAATACTCGTACAGAACATTGATACAGAGAGGTTGGTTTTCAAAGCGCTGAATTTGAATCTGACGTCGAAAATACGAAATTGCAATACGACATGCAAATACCTCACCGTGAAATTGTCCAGAGTATATTGCCTTTTTCTTCTTCTCTATACACAGTAATTGAATAAGAGGTACCGAAAAAATTCTGGCATACGAGGAGGTACTAGCTGGAATAATATGATGGCATGATACATGTCGGAATGAAGTTGAACATAAACTTTGGAAGCATTATCGTCAAAATGGAAAACCAACAAGACTTGTTGGTACAGCAAAGTACAGCAAGACTGTACTTAGTACAGCAAATCTGCAGGCACGTATAAATATAGTTTGGTCTTCGTGAGGTGATGACGGGTGAATCTTATTGGTTGGTTGTCAAGTCGGTGGTAAAGAGGAGTACGTGGTAATAGGCCGTGTAGAGCGAGACGAGGAGGCTTGAAACTCAATGGAAACACGTGTCGTACATCTGGCGCCTTCGTCCCCCACTTCATTAGCCGTCTGGCCGGCGTGTTTCCCCACTCTTGCCAACCCACCTTACCTACAGGCCTTACCTGCCTGCACAGCCAAGTAAAATTGTGAACCCAAGGTAGGTACCCAAGTATTCCATTGCACCCCCCCCCCCCCCCAAACATGGTCCAATTTCTGATCTTTTCATTGGACCACAAACTTCTTGAAACATTTCTGATAAGGAAACTCCTGGAGAGTTCAAACTCGGAAGACTGTGGTAGTATTTACGGAAATTTCAATTTGCATTTGAGGAGTTTGATTAGAAAAGGTACTATATCCATTTTGGTCAAACGTGAGAAAAATGCGAAAACCATAGCAACCTGAAAAACGTGCTATAAACCAATGATGTTATTTTTTATACAGGGTGTCTACACTTTCGATGGGCATAACTTCAGGGTTCGATTCTACAAAGTATTTCCAACAAAAAATGTCTCTTAGCAATTTTCTTTTAACCCACTCAAAATTCTATTTTTTCCATTTTAAAGTTTTTTTCGCGTTTTCGACCTCACGGCACTGACATGGTCATAACTTCCCTTATTTCTCCTGAAAATTCAAATCTGACTTCACCGTTAGAAAGAGCGTTAAATTACCAAGCTACCTAAAGCAAAATCAAATTTTTTTAACAATAAAATAGTATCAAAAAATCAAGTCAAAAAGCGAATTTTAATTTTTTTTTGAAACTTTTCTTTCTTCGACCAACGTTTTCACTCTAAATCCCTGCCCATTTCGATGGGCGCTCTTCGGAGAAAACATGCTCAAATTGTCAGCTTTCCCACGGTCTATCAATTTTTCTGTTCAACATTCAAAAAGAAAGAGTAAATGAAGTTTGAATGTCAAAAAACGTGTGTTTTACAAGCAAATCCAGTGTTTCAAGCCGGTTTATGGTCCCCCTCGATCTCAAAATGGCTTGACGATTTTGGAATCATTTTCTATGTAATTATTTACGCTGAATCCAATAGTGATACTTCCGAATGATTCCGACTGCTAGAAAGTGGATTTTTCGAAGAAAAACTTCGTTTTTCATACATAAAATTCGCATCGTACATAAAGTAACACCTTTCTACTCAATAAAAACACCGAATTTCTAGCTGATTGAAGTTTTTGTTGAGTAGAAAGGTATTACTTTATGATATCTTCCATATCTACGAATAATGCGTATTTTATGTACGAAAACTGAAGGTTTTCTTCGAAAAATCCACTTGCAGTCGGAATCATTCGGAAGTATCACTATTGGATTCAACGTAAATAATTACATAGAAAATGATTCCAAAATCGTCAAGCCATTTTGAGATCGAGGGGGACCATAAACCGGCTTGAAACACTGGATTTGCTTGTAAAACACACGTTTTTTGACATTCAAACTTCATTTACTCTTTCATTTTGAATGTTGAACAGAAAAATTGATAGACCGTGGGAAAGCTGACAATTTGAGCATGTTTTCTCTGAAGAGCGCCCATCGAAATGGGCAGGGATTTAGAGTGAAAACGTTGGTCGAAGAAAGTCAAGTTTCAAAAAAAAAATTAAAGTTCGCTTTTTGACTTGATTTTTTAATACTATTTTATTGCTAAAAAATTTTGATTTTGCTTTAAATAGCTAGGTAATTTAACGCTCTTTCTAACGGTGTAGTCAGATTTGAATTTTCAGGAGAAATAAGGGAAGTTATGACCATATCAGTGCCGTGAGGTCGAAAACGCGAAAAAAAACTTTAAAGTGAAAAAAATAGAATTTTGAGTGGGTTAAAAGAAAATTGCTAAGAGACATTTTTTGTTGGAAATACCTTGTAGAATCGAGCCCTGGAGTTATGCCCATCGAAAGTGTAGACACCCTGTATATTTCTAAATTATAATACCTAAATGTTTTTGGAAAAGTTTCAAAGTTTAAAAGAATTTGGAACGAGATTTGAAATGTCATATTAATGGATGTAGTACTTTTTGAAACAAAACGTGGCGTTTAGTACTTTTTGGAATCAAACGAAGTGAATACAGTACTTTTTGAAACAAAACGGATAAGACACCGCCATTTTGCTGGATATAGTACCTTTTGAAATGAAACGGAATATTCACCCTCGTTTACCAAGGGAATAGATTATCTTTTTTTTTCTTAAGCGATCGCATTTTTGTGAAGAACTACCTCCCAAAAACCCTGGGAACACTCAATTTCGATAAAAATGGTCTTTGGTTCCCTTTTGGAATCAAACTCCTCATTTTGGATGGAATGGAGCTCGAAAAAATTGTAACCCTTCCTCCTTCTGGCCCCTCAAAATTTGATGGTTAACGTTTCAAAGTAGGTATGTAAATTTCCAAAAAGTCTGCCAACTGGGTGTGACACATAGTTTCCTCGTATCCATAACTCGATGCAAAGCAGATTGATAATCTCAAAACATCTCTCTCTAAGTACCTTGCACTTCACTACCCATGAGGGCCATCCTTACAATTAACCTGCAAAATCTCTGAAAATTCTATCAAATTCGGGTAGACCATGTAGAAGTTACGGCTGTAACAAGGATTTTACGTTTGCGCGTGCGCATAGGCCACTGTCGGTCTGAGGGTAATGATTTCCATAGGGGACCATCTACACGCCAACCCTCACAATACCTGAACATTTCATTGAAATCGAACAATAACTTTTTAGTGTTGCTCTTTACAATAAAATGACAGACAGAACATTTGGTTATTGTCAATCACTTCTTGTAGAACGTTATTGTGAAAATATATTGTCTAGCTCGAAAACTATTGAAATACACACACTGCTGTTTCATTAATTTAAAACTTCCAAATATCAAAGAATTTTTTGACACCACCCAGAGCTGTATGCCCAACCTATTGCTTAATGAGGATAATCAGTTACCTGATTAATACTGGTTTTACAACTTTTTTCTTAGGTTGGATTATGTTAAATTTCAAGATACGAATGGTACTTTAAATATAGAGCACATGGGTCCCTCAGGATTTAACCCTCAAACCCCCAAGTTCAAATTATTAAATACTAGTCAGAAGAAATAACTCATTTCTTCCATTGTTTTAAAGACTAAAAAAATCTAATGGGATCAGATAATTCCAAAACCGAGGGCCAAATTGAGCGGCACAAGTAGGAAGGAGCATTCTGACATCTCTAGCGAGCTGCCTAGATTTGCATGTTTCTTTTTTGTTCGAGACAGATCACTTCCCAGTTGCACATTGATTCACCAGAGTATCAAAATGTACATGGTGAGGCGTTAGTGGAGGATCATTTTCACTAAATACACCATTTTTCAATATTTCTTTTCCCATTAAGGCCTATTGGAACCCAAGCTTTGAAATTCAGGGAACATAATCAGTTTTGAATAATCATGAATTTGAACGAAATATTCCTTGTCCCAATCAGTTGTGTCATCATGGCACCAGAAACCGCGTATTTTGTGGTTTTTTTTGGTGTTTTATCTTGATGTGATCTTCTAAGAACAACTGACCAAAACCAACAGAATGGATGAATGTCCAATGTTGTGACCTATTACCGTTGTGGTGCCAGCCTGGCACCGTGAGAGGATGAGGAGGGAGGGGAAAATGTGAAGTCGAATTAGCAAGTTGGGTGATCATGGAATATAAAATACCGTTCAAAGTCGAGGTCTCAATGTCACTAGAAGCGTATACATGTTGGGCACCGTTTTATTAACGATGTCCTATGACAAACTAACCAGTTTTGGGCTCTCATCGCTAAAAATGATAAGTTACTTCCTCAACATACTAACTAAATTACATTGAATATAACTGTTTTGTGCAGTAAGAAGGTAAAGAAATATGATTTATCGTGTACCAGTTGATATTGAAAGAACTACTCCTTAAACAATAGGACGTCCCCTGGAATCATTGGATTACCAAACAATCTGTTTTAAAATGATTTCATAGAGGAATAGAGTTGAGAAAAAGTTGAAGTGTGAGAGATATTATGTCTCCTAGAATGATAAGTGTGATAAAAAGAAGCGAAGTGAACATTCAAATCCATTTATTCTAACGTAAAAGGCGTAGAGATAACTGATGGTCGACTCGACATGAACTATCCGCCAGTCAGCAACATTTCAATCAGCATCTCACAGAAATTCCATGAAAGATAGAATAAAGAATCTGTAAACCTTATGCCGAGCTTTCGTTAACTGTATTTCAGGGCTCTTTGAAACCGACCATAAACTAGATCAACGTACAAATGATTTCGTCTGGAAAGCAGTTGAATTATACATTTTTAGTTCGGGCGATTAATTCTTTAAGTCAAATTGCGTTTAGATTAAAAAGAACAACGATCGGTTACAAGTCGATTATTTATAACAAGAAAAACTGCAGGGGCATAAAACGAAAGCGAAATAGACTATGAGCTCACTCAGCTGATCGTGGGCCAGAGGCCAGTCGAATCTGAATCACCCCAATACGATCTCTGTAGAATTTCAAATTTGCAGAAGATGAGGGACCCAAAGTAGCTATAGATTCTTCCGGCCAAATTTATAATTTTGAGGCCGAAAAAGGACTCAAAGCTCACTGTGGCTCAAAGACGATGGACTTCACGAGGTGGTACAGAGGCGGATTTAACATCATGTCTTTCGATTTTTCTTAGGAAGTCAATATTATAGGATGAGCAGGACCGAAATGAGCCTCATAGCTCTCTCAGCTAAACAGGAACCCGTGATTCATTTCCAGCCATCCCAGAAACTTCCTGCCATAATTCGAATTCAGTACCCCCAAGCCCTCTTAGAAAGGCTCCCTGACGAATTTGTACTCTTCTGGAACAACCTAAGATGAGTCACTTCATAGAGGAAATTAGGAACCATCTAGTTGCTTTTGGCTTTAGTAATAACCGAATCAAACCTGCAAATTGACCTTACGTGGTCTCTTCATTAAATTTCAGGGGTGACGAAAGCATCTTGATTCGTTCATCGTAATAAACAAACAAACGATCACTCTCGATCTATGGAATCAAATCAGAAAGGATAATTTTTCCAATACCATTATTTGCAAATTGGCGTAAATAAGTATTGAAGTATCACGACCATGACGGGGTTCTTAAGTGTTCGTTCGATGATACTGAGGAAGGAGAGTTGAGCCGCTTTAACTCACTCAGGTACGTACAATTTGAACAGGAGTGATAGTGATTCTCTTTCTGGTAGGTATTGGAACTGTTGGACACCTTGATTTTCCTTTCATTCAATTCCTTGACCTTCTAGTCCCTCGGAAGTGGAAGGGGAGCAGTATTTCAGTCTTAAGTCGGCCTCCGGTTCTCTCGGACTTTCAGAGGCCTCCTGGACTCCTTAGTTGCAAAGATAGAGGAGAGTTTGCCTTCATCCAACCTGTGATTAGTAAATGAAGTGTGTCCCATCTTTCAGAGAGAGAGAAGACACAAAAAGAGCCTTTACGAATGGAAGGACGCTGAACATGGCGACTTTCCTGCTCCAAGAGGGTTGCATTCGATCTTGTTTCATCTATTTGAAACACATTACGAACAAAACTCCAAATAGCGTCGAATTGGAACAAATACAATACATTTTCTGTAATATAATTATGACCTCCCCGATTCAGCTTCGTTTCGAATCCGAGACAGAAGACCTTCAGAAGTTCGAGTTTTTGAAACGGTATTCTTGGACGCAATGTAGAACAGGAGGTGGAGCGCCTCATTGGACACAACTAACGAGTAGTGAGCGGGCCGACACCACGGAAAAGTGACTTTCACCACCAAGTACAAGACGAAGAAGGAGCTTGAGAGAATATTCAACTGCCCAGTTGGATCCGAGATTGAACCGGGTTTTAGGACCACCGAAACGTTCTGGTCAAGCATGAGTTGAGCAAATTACAAGGACATTTTTTAATGGATATTGTACATTTTATTGACTTGACGACCAAGAATTTGAGGTACTTTTGGATGCCATACACAGGATGTATGAGACGACAACACATTCGAAGAGCAACCTCGTAACCTCAAAATTGTACATACGATAATGACAGGTACCGATTACCATTTGACAAGAGTTGGAATGTTTCTTCTCACTACAAAATTAAAAATTCGGATTTTTATTCACAGCCACCGTGCAGTTATTCACGGTCGAGTACCAGGTACGCCGTTCACCTCGTTAACGACCCCATTATCAAGTTATTTTATGTCATTTTGACTGCCAATAAATTTTCAATCGGCCACCTCATTTTTTAACATTTCTTTCAGAATCTCGCGGTATTTCTCCATGCTTTTCGGCTATTTTCAAATGATACCGTCGAATCAAATAAAACGTGAAAACGGCAGTGACGTTTCCAGCATAGTAATGATTCGTAAAGGTGGATTCTTCATAAGAATGTGTGGGACCCAGATGGAGCAGACTGTTTGGGTGCTGATAGACCGTTTTAGGAAGAAATTCTGTACCTACTGGTGTGAATCCAAATTCACAATTTCATTGTCACTTTTACTGGTAGATGATCAATTATGATGGACTATCAGGACGACTATCTTTCAAGCAATGGTTGATGTAATGCAGTGGTTTTGGCTCATTGAAAAAAAATATGGTTGAGAATCACAGCGAGTAGAGAGCAGAACTATCTACATTATAGGTGAAGATAATTGATATTGAATACCGTTGGATGATCAATTAATACACGAAGCAATCGAGGCTAACCGCTAATTCGATCCATTCAATAGTAATGTCCATCAATCCCAGTTGCTTCAATCTATTCGCCTTCCAATCTGTCGTCGTGTAGCGAAACCCATTAGAGCTGTTGGTACCAGCTGTATGTACTATCTACAGTTATGGAAATACAGGTAGCCAGATACAAAATCCAAATTATTCTGAGACGAAATCCTCTAAATCTCAACAATAAAACTACTTATCAAATTGGTTTGACTTAGCAATTGATGGACGTTGAATGACGGAATGGACAATTTTATATAAACTAGCACCACAAGAGCTTCCAACGCCGGAAGACAGGCTGGGAAAAGTGGGTCACCTTCGCAAGACGGGAAGGAAGGAAGTCAACTGCGACCAGTGGAAAGGGTGGGAAATTCTCGAGCGAATTCAAGCCTTCATGCTTTTTGCTTCACCACCACCAGAACATCATAATTTTTGCATTATAAACAAAATGCTATGATTTCCCGTTTCAATCACCTATACCGAGCAAAACCGTTAGAAATTATGGTTCAAATTTTATCAGACATAAGGTACAGCAGGAGTTGCAAGACGTTGAACAAAACGTTTGCCTAACTCTAGCCACTCGTGGCAACAAGCGGTAGAGCTCAAGATAATCACAAGTGGCACTTGAAGGAGCACTTCGAGTGAGCCTGAAAGCCTGACATTATAGATACTACCTTTACGATCTGATTGTTGAACCGTTATACACCTGATGCGTTTAACTCTATACAGGGTGTCTACCATTTGGATGGACCAAACTTCAAGGATCGATTCTACAACTCATTTGCAACAAAAAATGTCTCTTAGCAATTTTTTCTTAACCCACTCAAAATTCTTTTTTTTTTTTCACTTTAAAGTTTTTGTTCGTATTTTCGACCATGCAGCACTAAAATGGTCATAACTCCCTTATTTCTCATGCTACTTCAAATCTGAGTACACCGTTGAACAGAGCGTTAAATTCCCTGTCCATTTAGTGGGAAACCCAGTTTCTTAAAGCCATTTGTAAAAGTAAAAAATAAATCAAAGTCAACATTTATAATTTTTTTCGAAAATCGACAATTTTTCAGGCTAACGATTCCCCCGTGAAAAATACCGCTATCGTGGTGCACTTAACGGGAAAAACTACCCCAAGATCTCACCTTTCCAACGGTATGCCAGTTTCAAGGTTTAAGAGGAAAGTTTCCTTGAAAAAATTGAGTTTTATGCGAAAAAACGTGCTTCTTTAGGCATATTCCGCTAGAGAGTCGACCAAGTATTATTGCCTGCACTTTTTCAAGGATTGCAATAAAAAGTTCACTAAATTCAATTTCCACTCGTATTTTACGTTTTGGACCTTCCTGAACAATTTTGGTACCGTGTCTGTCCATCTGACAGTCGGTCTGTCTGTCTGAAAGTCCTTGTAGATGGCAAAAGCAATACGAAGCTCCTGTCCGATTTCGATGTAATTTTCGGCGATGTTCTCCATGTAAATCAAAGTCAAAACATTAAATTTTCAAAATAAAATTCAAAAATTTGAATTTTCTTTAGAAATTACTATTTTTAGGTTTATTGTTAACCTGGAATAAGTTGTGCTATCGTGGGCCACTCAACGGAAAAACCGTTCATTCTGATTTTAAAAATGGAACTAAAATAAAATTAAAGAACAATTAGCAGAAAAAAATTGTCATTGTAACGTTGGTAGAAAGTGTTGGTAGGTACAATGAAGGACATTCATTATCGGGGTGGAAAGTCAATAATTGTTTTAAAGAAAAGTATTATTGTCAATGAAACTCTTCAAGTTATTCTTCTGCTACAAAAATTCAATTTCATGATATTTGTTCTAATTAAACGAAAAACTGATTCTTAACGTAGAAAAGATGTGATAGCGCTACTTATTACGGGCAAACAATAAAACAATTTTGAGAGGGGGTTAACTTTTTTTCTTGCTCGATTCCAAAGGCTTGTTATTGAAAATAATAAACAGAAAAATGGCAATTCCTATTTTTTAAAAATGAAATTTTTTAATTTGATTTTGAAAATTTAATGTTTTGACTTTGATTTACATGGAGAACATCGCCGGAAATTACATCGAAATCGGACAGTAGCTTCGTACTGCTTTTGCCATCTACAAGGACTTTCAGACAGACAGACCGACTGTCAGATGGACAGACACGGTATCAAAATTTTATTCAGGAAGGTCCAAAACGTAAATTACGAGTGGAAATTTAATTTAGTGGACTTTTTATTGCAATCCTTGAAAACTGAAGGCAATAATACTTGGTCGACTCTCTAGCGGAATATGCCTAAAGAAGCACGTTTTTTCGCATAAAACTCAATTTTTTCAAGGAAACTTTCCTCTTAAACCTTGAAACTGGCATACCGTTGGAAAGGTGAAATCTTAGGGTAGTTTTTCCCGTTAAGTGCACCACAATAGCGGTATTGTTTACGGGGGAATCGTTAGCCTGAAAAATTGTCGATTTTCGAAAAAAATTATAAATGTTGACTTTGATTCATTTTTTTACTTTTACAAATGGCTTTAAGAAACTGGGTTTCCCACTAAATGGACAGGGAATTTAACGCTCTGTTCAACGGTGTACTCAGATTTGAAGTAGCATGAGAAATAAGGGAGTTATGACCATTTTAGTGCTGCATGGTCAAAACTACGAATAAAAACTTTAAAGTGGAAAAAAAAGAATTTTGAGTGGGTTAAGAAAAAATTGCTATGAGACATTTTTTGTTGCAAATGAGTTGTAGAATCGATCCTTGAAGTTTGGTCCATCCAAATGGTAGACACCCTGTATACATAAAAATCGGTTATCTAAATAAACTCCATCTGCTTTAAAGGAGAACATTCGTAACCTGCATCAATTTCACTGATCAGGTGGAACAAGTACTCGCAAGAAGATACGGCCCTTTTTTTTGAGATTCCCTAATGAGCTTATTGCCGGATTTGACTGTGGAAAACTCGAATATCCAAAAACAATACTTGAGCTAATGTGATGAAACACAAAGTTATATGGATCTGTTGGACATGAGGATGTACCTCCTCAATGTATCCCTAGACTCAACTCTCAAGCTGATCTCATTTCATGGCTGGAGTATTGACAGCTGAAGCAGTAGCTAGCACACAATGCAATCAGCTGAGACGCTCCTTATATTGCTTTTTGCACGGGATTTGTCAGATTGAGTTTGGATTGAATTTGGATATCTTGAAAATGTCAACGTTGCAATGGAAGTATGGAGTGTGCAGTTGCTTTCACGAAGCAACTCCCATGCAACGGTAATCAGCAGGGCACGCGGTAAACCGGACAAAGCGTCGATATTAGGTGAGAGTTGTCTGTATTGCAAGGATGAAATATGAACGAAAATAAACGTTATCGTCATGACTAAGAAGGGGGTCATCATTCCGCGAAACCAGGTTGACGAGGGTCACCGCAGCTCCATTTGATATCCAGCAGAATATTTCATCAGCTGCTGCACGGAAGAAAATGTTCGGTATGACGTCACTGATGCAAGTTACCTACCTAAAGTTTACAAGTAAACAAACATTGCGATATTATCATTCGTGTCACAATACAAAAAACGATTTTGAAGGAAACTAAAAACAGCCGGCATGTAGGTATTGCTGATCTTCACTTGTTCCACCATTATCAAGGCTGCATCTGCTGAGAATATCTTTTTGTCTCCATCAACGCCACACTGACCCAAATCGACTCAATAGTTAACCAGATCGATTCGCCAAAGAGTCAAGCGACACCTCTCCACCTGCTTCATTCCATCAAGAGTTGGTTGGTTCCCCCAAAGCCGTAGGTTGTTGTCAATTAGCCATATACTCTCGTCTTTGATCGCCCGCATACCTCGTCGCTTGACCGCTACAGAACCCACCTGTTGACGCCAGGCCAGCAAAATTCAGTAACAGGTAAAAGCCTGTGGATTCCACAGTATTTTCAAGTATACGGGTTGATTTTGAGGGGAGGAATCTACTTTTGCCTCTGAGAACACAATTATTGTGCAATTGCCACAATTGCACTCCCAATTGACAAACTGGATTCAATAATTTATTGCTTGGTAACTCCAAAATAAATGTCTTCTGGTCGATGGTTCATTTACTCTTGGTCGTACATTCTAGGTCGTAAGAGAGCTGAATTGAAATAAGAATAATAGACTTTGTCAGTCAAAAGATGGAAGAAGCGGTGTTTCCAATCGCTTCCAGCCTTCCCAGTCTTTTTTGTTTGTCTCCTGCAATCGGCTTAATCCCTATAACCAAAGTCGCTTTTATCAATATTTTCAGTTTTATGAGTGCACTTTCGTATTATTCACGTCTGATGTGGTCAATTTAATATACAAAAAAATTATCAATCCCAGTTGTTCCAAGTTTCTTTATCCGATAACTTCTATACTTCTCCGATCAACTTTTTGCTCTGGTTCGCCTCATCGAATTATCATCTTCAGTATATCCTACCATGGGTTACGTATTTTCCAATCTTGAGTCGAAAGAAACCAATACAACCACAAGTCCAATAATTTGGGAGTCATTAAAAAAGACTTCAGTTTCAAGAATGGAAGAATTTTTCGATTTAGTTCCTTTGCAAGGTATTTGAACGTACAAGCTTCGCTAGACAACGAGATTTATACGTGTAAACACCAACGAAATACCCACACTTTTGAAGGTTCGTCAATGCGACCAGCCGTCTTTCAACGTCAATATTTACTGATTCGTGCTGAGTAGAACAACGATGGCTCTCTCCGTCCATCGTGATGCAATCTGCCTTTGTGTTGCAAGGAACCCACATTTATCTCAATCGATTGAAATATTGTCTTGATTCTATTCCGTCTTGAGAGATAAATCAACTCAACAAGTTCCTTTATTCCAGCGTGGGCAGCTACTATTTTATTTGGGTCTACTCGCACTCGTCGAGGACGGTTGATTAAGAGGTTGAAATGGAGTGTGGTTTGAAGACTTTCTCAGTCTTACCAGAGCGGCGGAGGCTTCCGGAACATTTGACACATTGACTATTTACCTCTGATTACAAAAACAAAATTGACCAGGATGGAGTTGATTAGCAGTTCAGTCAACCTATTCAGCAAGTTGAAGGCCGATTCCAGTTCCGAGCATTATTCTGGATAGATTTTTACCAAATCTTCTTGCAGACTATAATCTTTTTATACTGAAAATTGCTGAATTGCAGCAAATTATACCACAAATATTATGGATTTGATTTGGACAACGTTGATTGGAACATTCATGCATCGTCAGGGAAGGAATATTTAACTTGTAATCTGTTCACATAACATCGCAGAAGTAATGTCAACAGGATTCTATTGACACCTGGTAAGTCGCACTTCGGTTGCTGAGTTGACCTGGCAAATTTTAGCCCAGCAAGTTTTATACCAGAGGCACTAAACAAACTGATTTCTTCTGTAATTATTATGGTAACGTCACCAGTCACAGACATGCTTACGTCATCGCTTGCAGTTTAAATCACTTTTCTGAGCCTTGAAATGAATTCAGTTTTCCAAACATATTCCTCTCATGCAATAATAACTCTTCTAACGAAAGGCTCCTCTGTTCTTGATCCTTTAAATTAGTTGAGTCTATCTTTTAACCACTCAAATATGGAAAGAGGTTCAACCCCCAGTAACAGACACCGAAAAATCTGATGAGCCCCATTAATAAACAGGATAAGTTGAGTAGCGAAAAGTAATTAGTGCAAACGCCAGCTAGTCCCCATTCTGTTTCTTCTATAATGCAGAATGATGGTTGAAAATCTCTGGATTTTTCCAAGTCGTGGTGGATGTTTATAACCGTACACAACTGCTTTGTAAACACCAAATGGCTCATGAAATTCACTCCGACACTAGATGGCTACACCGTGCCACATGGACCACAACCAACATCAGTTTTACCCTCCAACAACGCTTATTATTTCGGACCAAACTAGTGACTGTCCGTTACTGGTGTGACCTTGCCCTAGTTGCTCGATAACTTTGCAATACTGACTCATAAACTTTTAATTGAAACTTCATTTTTCTGCAGAATTTTCCGCGACATTAACTAGTTTCCTGAGAGGTAGGTACTAACAAGTGGGGACTTGGAACAAGACAAGGAGCAAACTTCGGCCGACTATGTGTTCCAAGTGTAGTTCTCTCATATCCCTAATATGATAGGGTAGAGAGAACGACCACTTTATTAAAAATTGGCGAGCTGCCCTTAGATCGGGTTGCCTTACGACACAGCATGATAACATAACATAAGTCATAACAATTAAAGTAAAATAGAGAGTTCATCAGAACTACCAACTAACCAACCAAGTTTAAGGAAAATGGACAATTAGGTAATTAGGAAATCATGCATTCAAGACTCTGAATGATCAAAGGGTGTAATTCATCTGACTACTAACAAATGTCTAGGGAACCCTCCACGCCATCCCTCAACATTTCAATGGAAGAAAGATGTCACTCATTGCTACATCCAAACCTGCACAATTCCTGAAAATCACCACTTGATGAAACTTTGTTAAGTTTTACTAGGACTTTACGTTTGCGCATCAATCAGGCTGATATCAATCTGGAATCAATGCAATTCATAAAGCAGCATCTACACCCCAACCAGCACAATCCCAGAGAATTTTCCGCCATTAACTTCGCACATTCAAGCCCGTTACAAGGATTTGCGAACTTACAGATGGACAGGCACACGCAGTCAAGGAATCAAAATTTATGTTTGGAGGGTTTTTGCCTACAAAATTAAAATATTGCTTCACAGATTTAAGGGAACCCAGCAGGGAAAAAATGAAGAAAAAAATCGATTTTCGGTTTTTTACATTAAAAAATTCTTTATTTAAGTAAATGCGGACAAAATGGTGTATTATTTTTGAATTTCGCACAATTAGAACTGGTAGAAAAATTAGTTCAAAGTTGGGAAAGTAGGTGTTAGCCGGCGCGGATTTAATACGTTGAATACACGAAACTTGGGAGAAAAAACCAACTAACAAAAACAAATAACAAAACGGCGAAAAAAGATAACAACCTGATTGAAAATAACCTTCTTTCTTATTCTTCTTCACTTTCTATCATTTTTTGCATATTTGAAGTCATTGTTGTCATTGGGAGTTACGTTTTACTTTGTTTGAGATGCGTTTTGCGAAGTTTTCAGAAAAATTGCTCTCCTGTAAAATCACGTTTTTGGACCTTCTTGCCCCTGTTTCTCTGCAATGGTTGAAGTTATCGTGTTCCCCCAATTTTTCCTCGAAACTGCTATTATTGAACTCCACTTTAGTCGGATGGTTTCTCAAAATTTCAACTATAAGGTTTAAACAATTTTTTTTGAAGTTGAAAAAATGAAGATAAAAAATTGGAATTTTTGAAAAATCATACCTAAGCTATAAATTGAAATTTTCAAAATCCATCTAACTAAACTGAAGACGACTATATGTACTACCACTGGAAAAAAATTTCATTTCAATAGACTGAACCGTGTTCAAGATCTAGGGGCACAAAAATGGGTCTGCGGACCCACTGTAGTACTAGCTGCTGGGTTCCTCGTGTACGACGTGTTTACTTGATTTCATGACATGATCCAGAGGGCACAATTGTTTATTGAAATAAGAGACTCGAAAACTAGAGTTTCTACGAAATAGGAAATACTTGAAAACCAATTTACGACGTACGAGTATATAATCGTGTTAACTTTTTAGGAAACAGAAGGAACGACGACAAAAGAGAAATCTCTCCCTGTGATTAGACGGTCGAGCTCGGAATTCGTTTACAGCGGGCGAACGATCGTATAAAATAATTCATCAGCGTCTATTACTCGGAAATCTACAGGTGGTTGACAGCCGTGACACTAAAAATTACAAAGCAAACAAGGCTGTCGATGAAACCACATTTTACAACTCGACGGTAGTACGAGGTTGACGACAGATATTCTGAAGTGCGTTTCCCCGCAGAACATCCTTCTCAGTAGTAGAACATAGTAGGTGGCATCGCGTTTTGTATTGTTTGAGAACAATGAGCGGAATTTAATCGCTGGCATTTGATAGCCTTTGACGCGGACCCCCTCTAGTCCTGGCTCAGCTGCGGCACGTGAGTCAACAAACCTGACCCCATTCCGACTCCTGAACGATGGCTTCTCTGAACGTGGATATGATTTCGGAGAGATCGCGAATGACAGATCTTGAGTAGGTACTGCTTACCAGTCGCACGGGTTCTTATCTCCTCATAAGAACAGCATTGATAATGTCTAAAACGAGAACAAAGACAAAATCTATGGTAGTCCTGGCAGGAGGCACCATGATAAGATAAGCACAGCAATCCATGAATAAAATGGTATTTTCCAATCCTTACCAACAGAAGACATGATTGTTGCCAACACTAACACAGAGAGATCTTAGGAACTTACAATCGCATAGAAAGTAGAGAGAATCATCTCCTCCATAACAAGAGTACAGCAAGCATTGCTGATGACAGGTAGGCAGAGCAAACGTTGAATCTTTTTGTTTCAATCTACCACCACAAAAGTTTGATAGGGCTTTCAGCCAAAGTTTCCCAAACAAAAGCCTGAGCCACAGGGACCACCAGGCATTGCTAACTGATCCCTTGCTGGCGAAGAAATAGCTGGGATGCGATTCCAGAGAAATCTGGACCGACCGGTCTTGGGAACGAATGGTTGCACGGGAAGTAGAGAGAATCATCTCCTCAAAATCACAAGAGTACAGCAAGCATTGCTGATGACAGGTAGGCAGAGCAAACGTTGAATCTTTTTGTTTCAATCTACCACCACAAAAGATTGATAGGGCTTTCAGCCAAAGTTTCCCGAACTAAAAGCATGAGCCACAGGGACCACCAGGCATTGCTGATCCCTTGCTGGCGAAGAAATAGCTGGGATGCGATTCCAGAGAAATCTGGACCGACCGGTCTTGGGAACGAATGGTTGCACGGGAAGTAGAGAGAATCATCTCCTCAAAATCACAAGAGTACAGCAAGCATTGCTGATGACAGGTAGGCAGAGCAAACGTTGAATCTTTTTGTTTCAATCTACCACCACAAAAGATTGATAGGGCTTTCAGCCAAAGTTTCCCGAACTAAAAGCATGAGCCACAGGGACCACCAGGCATTGCTGATCCCTTGCTGGCGAAGAAATAGCTGGGATGCGATTCCAGAGAAATCTGGACCGACCTTGGGAACGAATAGTTGCATGGGAAGTACAGTGGAGCATCTTCTCAAAATAAGCGAGCAGCAAGTGTTGCCGATGAAGGATAGGTACAGCAAACCTGGAATCTTTCTGTTTCAATTTACAAATACAAGATATGATGGATGGCTGTTTGCCAAATACGAGTAACGAGTACTATGACAAAGTTTCTCAGACATGAGGCACCATAACCTATAGGGACCACTATCCATTGCAGACTGATTTCTTGCACCACTAAGACGATACTTTTGCTACTGTCGCAGAACTTTTCCGGATTTCAAGATCCCAAGTCGCTATTGTAGCACATAGGCGTCTCTGCCGAATTTTCCCACTTCCAGCTGTTTCAACAGCCATTCATCTTTTCACCAGCGAATTCCTAGGGGGCTAAGAAGTGCACTGAAAGGGGTTTTGATATTAGCAGCTTCCAAAGACATTTTGATTAATCCAATTAGATCATACATTCCTAACACGAGGTCATCTGAGCACTTGGCTGTTTACAGTTTTCGGAAACTCGTCTACAAAGTTTCTGCAGATCATTATGCGTCAACTGGCCACCAGCTTTAGAAAGTTTTATTCTAGGAACCAAATGAATTGAATCAGGACGAAATCGCCATGAACCCTTGGGTCTTAATGGCATACTCAGCCCATCTAAAAGACAAGAGTTCAAAAACAATATTGCAGTATGGTAAAAAAGTGAAATCCAGATAGCCTAACAAATATTCACTTTTACTCAAAAGGAGGAGTAAAAACGAACCTGTGTCCCTGAGTTAAGAAATCGGCGAGCTAAACACCTCAAGTTCCGTCTTTCTGAGTGATTTGTGTGGCTGTGGCTCCCCCTTATCTTATCATAGAAACTTTCCTTTGCTCCACCAGTCCCGGCGTCGGCTATCTGTTTGACTTATGATTTTGCCTGAGAACCCCAAGCCGCCATCACGGGGATTTTATTTGGAATCCCCAAGCCTTCCAGATTTTTCTTTTTTTTTTAACGAAGAAACGGTTTTTAGTAAGCACACGAGAAATGACACCATTATCAGTCTAACCAACAATATTTTCTATTATTTTTTATTATTTTTATGAAAGATGTATTCATAGACACGTCAACATAAGACGAAACCATCAGAGGAGTGTGTTACGTTCTGGCGATTCGTGAAACCGTTAATAGCCGATTAGGAGTACCAGATAAACTTATGGATATTTTAACGAGGCTCGTGTTCTGGTGAAGAATTACTCGAGGCCGAAAATACCGTAAGAAGTTCGGGAAAGAATAAATCTTCAAAACAATCTCACATTAAATCTACATCTATTAACAAAAATTTTTACCTTTATTTTTTTCACTTCGAGAGAAAATTTGTCTCTCGAAGTGAAAAAAGTAAAGGTAAAAAATTTTGTTTATAGATGTAGATTTACTAGTTAATTTCAGTAAACTTCATTTCTATAAGGTACTAATTTTTCGACTGCTTGATTATGACAATAAGTGTTGAGGCTCTTGAGGTTCAGTCAGATGAATAAAAACACTTTGTTAGGCCGACGTTTCGGTTTATTTATACACCATCTTCAGGGCGTGTAAATGGTGTAAATATACTTCTTTTGGCTACATCAGAACTTCAAAACAGCACTTTTAAAACTGAAAACTTATAAACTTATCACATTGATAACAAACTGCCTCGAATATATCTGCCTTTGTACCTAATACTTTACAAAATGTATAAGTTTTCACTTTAAAAAGTGCTGTTTTGAAGTTCTGATGTAGCCAAAAGAAGTATATTTACACCGTTTACAAGCCCTGAAGATGGGACATAAATATACCGAAACGTCGGCCTAACAAGTTTCTTTATTCATCTGACTGAACCTCAAACCTATCTTCATTTCTATGTCATTTATTAATTAATTGTACGAAGAAGGACATGGTAGTTGGTAAGTGGTCATGAAATTATATAGGTAGGAACCTAGATTGTAAAACGCTGCAAACTATTACAATGGTTTATTATTTTTCTATATAGATCACTCGTCTGCAAAGCCACCAACCATCCAACATGAAGAAAAACATCGATCGCTTTTCGGGCAGCTAAAATTTGAAAGGAGATTAAGCCTCTTTTGCGATTCACACTCGTGTTTCAGATTTATCGTACGTAAAACCCTTAAATTCTCGTAGGGAGCGAACGGTTTGTCCTACAGAGCTCCGCGTGGTCTCAAGAAATTCTAAAAATTCTATAGAAACTTAAATTGAAGGAAAAATAATACCTTTATATCAAAATTTTTTGAGTTAGGGCGTTTTCAAAATTTCAAAATTGATTTTGGAACCCTTAGAAGTGACCTACATTAACCAAAATCTTCGGGGCACAACTAGACCCCAAATGGAGCCTACATCCCAAATTTCATCAAAATCGGTCAATGCTAAGTGGCAAAAGTGCCGCGTACGGCCGCCCAAATTTTTATTCGATTTTTGGACTCTACGTACCTTGAAACGTAAACCATCAAATTTTGAGGGGTGTTGAAAAAAAATTTCTTGGTCGATTCCTAAGGTTCATTATTGAAAATAATAAACCAAAAGGTGAATAGGTTGACAAATTAATAAAATAAAGACAAAATTATATAATTAAAATATCCTGATTGGTTTTTGCAGGCATGTAAATGAGAAAAAGTTAACAATCTCATTTCAATGCTCAAACGAATTCCGCTGATTTGAGATGCTTATGGTAACAGAGTATCTTGATGTTTTTCTGGCGACTTTCAGTGAGGAGTTTTAGCTACTCTCGTACTGTAAAAATGGACCAGATTGAATTTAAATTGAATCAAAAAAACTACAGTAAGCATCAAGCGTTATCAGTATCTTATTAGAGATGCAAAACACACTAACATTTTGATTTCGCCACCTTTCAATGAATTTTGGGTAGTAAATGGAGAGAGAAATGTATTGATGGGAGTCCTGGAGGTGTTTTCAAATTTGCTGGTAGAAGGAGGAATTTAGTAAGTGGTTTTAACTGGGTGTAGAAATGTATGATGTACGGGTTAGGTCTGAAGCCGTCATGAATGAATGAATTTCATAACCGTTCTGGCTGTTACGAATTGAATGAGCTCTCTTCAAGGATTTGTCAAATCCTTGAGGAAAATCGCGGCTCGGAACGTTCAGCCTTCATCGTTCGCTCTTTTCGAAGGATAAATAATCCGATTGCGGCTACGAAAAAACGTGCAAGGAGAAAAAAAATTCTCTCGGGCAAGAATATTGTTATGGCAAGAGAGACGGGGTGTTGTGGGTACCAGAAAGTAACAACAATTGTGCTTTGCCAACGTAGTCAGTCATTGACCTGTTTCATAAGAGAAGACGAGAAGGGGAGGGGAGTGAAGGGGAAGAAGGGAAGTGGGGGGTAGCCCCCGACCGAACTGCCTCAACCTACATTCCGCAACGCCACAGGAGCGCCCCCCTCCACTCAGGGAGACTGGAAAAGGAGAAAACGGAGGTGAAGACGCAGAAGGCGAAATGGAAACTTGCTGTGGAAAATCTCCAACGAGAACCTTCAGAGGCCATCATCAACGGAAGCGTGGAGGAAGAGGAATCAAGGACGAAAACCATCACAGATGAAATCCAACTGGATGCTAGCGAACACAACTAGATAGAAACCAATCCATAAATCACGATCAACAAAAACATCGAGTATCCTTGAAGAGGTACCCCCAATGGAACAAGATACTCTGAACTCTCCGAACTTTGCCATATCTAGAATTGGGACTTTCTGAGAGAGAGAGCACCCATAGAGGGAATCTGGATAGAATCCGTCGGTTACTAATTAAATGCGGCAGAATCATGGACATAACCTCATGGAAACTGGTAACAGTCCATAAATCACGATCAAGGACAGCATTGAAGTATCCTCGAAGTTGAAAACCTCGAACTTTCAGAGAGAAAGAGCATCCATTGAGGGAAAAATATGGATAGAATTCGTCGGTTACTTATCAAATGCGGCAGAATCATGGACATAACCTAATAGAAACTGGTAACAGTCCATAAATCACGATCAAGGACAGCATTGAAGTATCCTCGAAGTTGAAAACCTCGAACTTTCAGAGAGAAAGAGCATCCATAGAGGGAAAAATATGGATAGAATCCGTCGGTTACTGATCAAATGCGGCATAATCATGGACATAACCTGATGGAAACTGATAACAGTCCATAAATCACGATCAAGGACAGCATTGAAGTATCCTCGAAGTTGAAAAACTCGAACTTTCAGAGAGCAAGAGCATCCATAGAGGGGAAAATTTGGGTAGAATCCGTCGGTTACTAATCAAATGCGGCAGAATCGTGGACATAACCTGATGGAAACTGGTAACAGTCCATAAATCACGATCAAGGACAGCATTGAAGTATCCTCGAAGTTGAAAACCTCGAACTTTCAGAGAGAAAGAGCATCCATAGAGGGAAAAATATGGATAGAATCCGTCGGTTACTTATCAAATGCGGCAGAATCATGGACATAACCTCATAGAAACTGGTAACAGCCCATAAATCACGATTAAAGACAGCATTGAAGCATCCTTGAAGTGAAAACCCTCATGACGCTAGATATTCTGGAACATGAAAGGATCATGGGTATAACCTGATGAAAACCATCAATAATCCATAAATCCCAATAAAAAACAACACTTTGTAGCTGGGACACGACGATGGTGATCTCTTCAGTATGTCCAGGTACAATTTGCATTATTCTGGCTGGTAGAACTGGGATTTGAATTCAATCTAGAATACCACTAGAGAGCTTCTTCTTCTTCACAACGGAATCTTCAAGGAATTTCCATTGCACATCATGGAGGACAACCTGACCAAAACCGACCTTACCGTGAAAAAAAAACCACCAAAAATAGCTTTGAAGAATCTACCAAAACTAAAGCTACAAGAAAACAAAAACTACCACCATGGGAGCATTTATGATGTACCTACAGTGGGTACTCACTGAAATAGCAACCTTTTCACGAAAAATACATGTATTAAAAATTCATGGAACTATACAATCCTTAGAACTCAAATATCAAAAATACCTGACTCCAGAGAGAGCTTTTCTGAAACTATATTGACATACATGAAATAGTACTTTATTTCTTCACTATGGGAAAATCCTAGCGAGTGGATACTGTATACCTACTCAATGACTCCCCAGAGATACGGGAAAGTCAAAAACGTCTCGTCTCTCGTTGGTGATACAAGTAGAAATGAATTTTTCAGCTTTTTAATTTATTATTACGAAGTGTCTTTTATTGGTTTTCAATAAATTTCGTAGATCAGAATGGACCCTAGAATACAATCCAGCACCCACTCCGAAGTATAAAGTTAGTTACAATACTGATATTTTTTGTTGCTAAATATGTCATCAATGGAGTTTTGGAGACATGTTTTCCTTATATATTATTCGTCAAGAGACGATATCATGTTGTTTAATTGTGATTTCAAGCCTTGGTGTTGTCGAATTCATAGTTTTTAAATAGGTGGAAGGGACCAATACATAATTGGTTGTAGATAGCTGTCTGTACCAACTCAACGAGTGACGTCTAGTTCAGATAAGACCTCATTGGTGAGAGAAGAGAGAAAGTTGGAGAGCAACACAGAGAAGTTATTCTCATCTTCCAAGACAAAACCATCATTAGGTTATAACTTGGTCTACACAGGCAGTTATCAAATTAATTCTATTTATAAATTAATGGCGACGATTGAAAAATTTATCGACGATCGAAAACGGGTTTGAACGAGTGAATGGGAATTGAGATGGGAAGTGAAATTGAAATGATGTAGGTTGTGGTGGTCCCCCCTCCCCCTCCAAGAAGGCAGTGATAGCTAACTAATGTTTGTCCGCTTGAGCGCAGCACCGTCCGCGCAGAGTAGAAATTCCACAACCCCAAACCCACAAATCTTCGAGAACGAAGCAAACTTGGGGTCTCCCTCGCCTCTTCTTATCCTTCAAGGAATACGACAACAAAATAGAACACTTGATAAACGGCAATGGAAGAGAAAAACGTCGTAAAACGCCGAGAAGCTAAGTTATCAACAAAGGTACAACAAACCGTCCCAAAATAGCGCAAGCTGTGAGGCCAAGGTGAGTCAAACTGGACGAATCTTTTCGTTTGTGTCGAAGCCTATCGAGAAGATGATAAAAATATAAAGGATTTGAGAAGATTCTGGAAGAATGGCCGTGAGAAATCAACACGGGGTCGTTAGAAACCCAAAACATAACTGTACAAGCAGGTGGTAGGGACCCCTAACAAGGTCGTCGTCTGAGTCGATTGTGGATAATTCTCCAAGAAAATTCAACACAGAAACTAGGTGTCTGTAAGTGTGGTAATTATGAAAGTAAATACGATTTTGAGATATAAGTTAGTGTAAATAAAGAGAGGAAACGACGATAAACGAGTGAAAAATAGTTACAAAACCCGTGGCCTTGTTAGTGACTCGTTCGAAGCGCGAATCGATTGGTGGAAAAAATATATGATAAGGGGAGGGAAATGAACTCGATTTGGGACGAACGGCTAGCGAATAGGAAAGCGATGAAAGAGAAGACGATAAAGATTGGAAACAAAGGATAACGGCGGAAAAAACCTGGGAGACAGACCAGAAACTGCGGTGGTCGGCTCAAGGCTACGAGTTGTGGACATTTTTGGTAGGAGATTCGATGTGATGAAACGCCAGGTTTCACGGAGTGTAGATGAAGAGGAATTTCGACGTAAAAATGTGATAAATTGACGGGAAAGTTTGGGAGGAAAGTGGTCAAAAAAGTGGGGAAATGAGGTCGAAACTTGAGGCCCGATTTCACATACGCCTATGTAGAAATGTGACAAAAAGTCGGTTCTACGGTGTATAACTGTTGCGCAAGGGAATCGGCGTTTTATCTGTGTGGATTTCGGTGGGGTTTCGAACGGGGATGATCAAAATGACGAGTTTGAAGCGGCCTGGGACGTGTGTTCCGGGGATTATTACAAAACTAGGGTAGGTATACCAAATAGGCTATGTAAGCCATGGAGCTTACCAGAGCGAAGAAATTGGTGTGACAGTCCTCCAAACTGGCCCCGTTGGTTTGATTATTTGGGTTCGTCATGCTGTATCCATTTTGTCCCGAGTACCGGATAAGCACTTTAGGATCACTTTGAACCCGAAATTAAAACGTTTAAACCACACTTTTCCCGAAAGAAACTGTAAGGCGAAATCCCATTCAGAGGGGTCTCAGCCTTCAATGGCGACTGGAAAATGGCGGAGGGAAGAAGCGCAGCCTTGCGGCGCATTCTATTGGTCAATATTGATCACGTGGTCAGAAGAAGAGGGGATGATGGAGAGGCAACTTTGAAGATCTTCAAGGAGAAGTTCGAGGGCGACTCTGGCGGTGGCCTTTACAACTAAAGTTTTCGTTCGTTTTTAGAAACCGCCCACGTTCCCGCGTTCGTTTTGAATAAGAGTAGGGTAAATGCGCCAGTAGTCGGACACCTAACTACATCGATGACTTTGACAGTTCATAAAAATTTAACCGTTCAGAAAACCTACTTTCCTTTTTGCTCTACAACCTCATGACAGGGCTAAAGAATAAGAGCCATAAGTTAGAATCGTTAAAAATAAATTCAAAAAATGGTTTCAGTGAATTTTAGAAGAAAACTCCCAAACCCCAGTCGGCGGACACGTTTTTCCTAATGCCGGACGTTTGGGAGCCAGTAGACGGACAGTTCACGAGGAATTCAGGTTTTGTGAAAAACAGAGTGGTCATTCAAAAGAAATAGGTGTAATTATGTTTTTTTAGTTCGGAAACCCCGAAAATTAAATCACAACCAACCTACAGAGGTGTTGGTATCTGGAACCACCAAACATAAGTTTCTTAAATCTAAAATCAATCTTTTTCAGACTTTCTCTTTTGTTCTCATCTTTTCTATACGTTTCTAAAATCTAAATCTTTTTTCTTATCTTAAATCTTAAAATCTAAAATCTAAATCTTTTTTCATAAGTTTCTTAAATCTAAAATCAATCTTTTCAGACTTTCTCTTTTGTTCTCATCTTTTCTATACTTACTTATTATCAATAGATATCTTCAATGGACACTGTAATTATCACCAATTTTCTCTTCTTTTGCACTGGTATTGGTTTCAATAGTGTTTTCAATAATGAACCTTTGAAATCGACCAAGAGAAAAATTGTTTAACACCCCCTCAAAATTTGTTGGTTTACGTTTCAAGGTACGTAGAATCCAAAATCGAATAAAAATTTGGCCGTCCTTCCGCCGTCCGCGGCACTTTTGCCACTTAGCATTGACCGATTTTGATGAAATTTGGTATGAAAGCTCCATTCGGGGTCTAGTTGTGCCCCAAAGATTGTGGTTGATGTAAGTCACTTCCAAGGGTCAAAAAATTAATTTTGAACTTTTGAAAACGCCCTAATTCAAAATTTTTGATATAAAGGTATTGTTTTTCCTCCAATTTAATATTCTAAAGAATTTTATAATTTTTTTAGACCACGCGGAGCTCTGTAGAACAAACCATTCGCTCCCTACGATAATTTAAGGTTTGGACGTACGATAAATCAGAAACACGTTTAATTCAGAAAAAGACTGAACATTACTAGGTCCATTTCATAGGTAAATGAGGGTGTCCGTTTACTGGATTTTTCAAGTTTTTGGTCCATACCCAGTAGACGGACACTTTGTCCGTCTACTGAAAGTTGTTTGTTTTGCAGCTCCAGTAGACGGACAAGGCCATTTTCAAGTGATTATTTAAGAAATCGCCTGTTACACCAATTCCACGTCTTCAGGTGAATAACAACACACTAATGAAATGAGATTCATTGAATTGAAACGAAAAATGTTATTTCCTCAGAGCACCTCCACAACCAAAAAGATAACTCCATCAAGGGTTTTCAGTACAAGCAGTGTTCCACCACTTTTGTCAATTTCTCAACATTAACAGCTACGCTTTTTGGAGGTTGGTAGACTTGTTCCTAGCTAAGAGAAGGTTTGTGAAGGAAAAGGACATAGGCACAATCTCCCCAACAAACTCTGGACTTATTTACGAGGGGAAAACTGCACCAGTGTCCGTCTACTGGGCCTGTCCGTTAATAGGCTCATCTACCCTATATTGAACCGTTGAATGAGAGTGGTGTCACCGAAAGCATCTTAGAAACTCCTCAGCTGTCCCAAGGTTTATTTAAATTGCAATTCAATAATTGAATTGTCCACTGGTGAAGGGAACTAAGTGCAAAAACCCCACTTTTCAGGAGAAGCAAAAAACTGCTTAGTTTAACTAAAGCGCTCGATTTTGACTCAGTTTTTTTTTTCTTTGGGAAGACCAATAAATGTGATGTTCAAACAGCATTGAACTGCGCAAAATTTAGGGGGGATAACCAAAAAAATGTTAAATTTTGGGAACTTAGTGCCTTTTATCACTTGATTACCTGGGCATAAAGAAAATTAAGACCGAATACGGCGAAATATCTTTATTTGAACGAATAACTTTGTAAACTTATTGAATATTATGTATGAAGATTGTCATTTCGATTTTTTTCTTAATTTTTCTCCATTTTTTTTTCTCACGTTTGTTCTACATCTCCTTGTTCCTGAGTTGGCCGAGCCAGTATTTTCTCATAAAATTGCTTAAACTCTTCAGGGAGATACTGTCTTAGTTTGCCAACATCCTCCAACTTCTTGGCGCTAAATAAACGTGTAATTTTTTAAAAAGTTGGGTGACTAAGCTATGAAATTGTGGTGGGTATTTACGAACATGGCGGTCCAGTTACCTGAGGAGGCACACTCTTTCCACTAGGTATAACTGATGTAGGTACTGAAGGCCTTGCAATCTTTTTTCTTAATTACTTGACGTTCATGTCCAGCTTCATCTCTTAAACGTTTTGGACCCATTTAAAAAAAATGAATCGCTCGGTTGAGAAACAGCGAGCCAAAACAACACGTAGAGTACCTAAATGTAGGAGAAAGCAGACTGAGGTGAAAAAGTTCACAAAACTGCTTAGTAAGTTTGTTGTTTGTTGAAGAGAAACGAAGTACTTTGATCAATGGAAATTCCCTCAGAGACTCATCATCAGGTGGTGAAGGGCACTAACTACACACTTAGTTCTTTTCTCCACGAAACGCTCGGTGGAGGAGACGAATATCTGACAATCTGACGCAAGAACTTAGTTCTTTTCACTACCACATGATGTGTCTTGCCGAGTTGAACCCAAATCTACAATTAAAAAAATTCTATTTTTTGCACTTAGTTCCCTTTACCACTGGTCAACACAGCTGAATTTTTTGAACCATTTTTCGTAAATAAAATATATGACGAAAATTTTTTCATCGATTTAATTAGAAATTTTGTCATAGTTGTATTTTGAGACTTCCAATAGCCCGGAAAAAATTCCGTTGTCCATCAAATTTGAAATTGCATTTTAATTTTGGTTACCCCGGTGACACCTTGGATAGTGTGGAGTTCCTGATGTTTTCGGTGACACTAGTGATCTTATCTTAGGATTCCTCTCCTATCGGAGGTTGGAAATTAAAATGGCTATTTCATTTTTGACTGTTGCAATCCGCATCAACTCTTGACCATCATTCTCGAACCGTTCACGTAGATTGCTGCTCCACGATTTTCTTCTTCTGTCTCTGCTTCGTCTTCCTTCTATCTTTCCTTCCATGATCAACTTTATCATTTTATACTTTGTTCGCCGGCGAAATTTTTCTTTGAAAAGTTTAAGAACAGTGTGAACGAGAAAAAGTTCTTCTACAAAGATTTTCCACTATTTCAATATTTAAAAAAAATCATTATTATGACGATGCGAAAATACATCAATGGCCAGAATTGGTTAAACAATGATATTAATGAACGGAAACAGTAGTAATATTGCTTCCGAGTCTACCAAAAAACGGAAGCAATGTTTTCTCTTCTCAAGGTTGAAGAAAAAAGTTCTCCAGAACCAAAAACGCTGCAAATTGTTACACAAAGGTTTATTACCTGTATTTCTGTATAGATTAAAGCACAAAGCATTGCTATTGCCACCACCTACCAACCATATGCTTTTTTATTCGATTTTTGGATTCTACATACCAATACCTTAAAGCACAAAGGCGCTATGTCCATCCATCTTCCTTATTAAATAAGGAAATAAAATTAAATTTTTTTATGAAAATTAGAAATAAAAATTTTTTATAAAAATTTTGATTAAAAATTAGAAATATTTTTTTTTTTTATAATTAGACATTTTATTTAATTTATAATCATAATTATTTATAATTTATAATTACTTAATTTATAAATAGAAAATTTTTATAATTAGAAATTTTATAATTTTATAATTAGAAAAAAAATTTATAAAAATTAGAAATAAATTTTTTTTTATCTTCTTTTAATTCCAGAAAAACTCATATTCAACAAAACTATTATTGACCTTCTTGACGATTATGGCTTGAAAATTTAATTAGGAAATTAAAGAGTTTAGTGTAAATAGCCATTATTTTAGGAATTTCGCACTGGTGATAATATCTTTTGCGTTTTTCTCAAAACTCCGTTTTTGGACATAGCCCCTTTGTATCGATACCTACCTTGAAACGTAAACCAACAAATTTTGAGGGGGTTAAACTTTTTTTTTCTCGGTCGATTCAAAAGGTTCATTATTGGTTGGAAATTGAGGCCTGGGCAGAGTTTACAAGGTTATGCCCGAAAACGCCGTTTTCAAAGCATTAAGGCAAAATTCGAAATTTCGGCGACGTAGTGCGCAACTAGATAGTTTTCCGACACCTTCTAAGGATCAAACTAGATAAAGATGATAAATAGGGTTCAGCTGTGGCCGAGCGAGTTTCGGCATGTGTCTCTGGAGGCGAGACTCGGAACGGTTGCGGGGCCGTGAGTTCGGGGCTCGCCTCTGGAGCATATTATCGGGTAAGCCGGCCGCGGTTCCTCCTCGTCACAACCCACGGCGGTGAGGCCAATGGGAAGGAATGAGCGAAATCATCAGAACATATTCTGATCTTCAGAAGGTCTCCAGTACTCTGTGCTTAGGAAGACTGCTGATGGCAGTCGGACAAAAATCCAACCTGAAATGGTTGTTTACTTTACTTACTTAATAAGATATAACTAAGAATAATAAATAATAAAGCAAATAAAGAATAATACAATTTATTATTTATAAAGTTATTAATAATAAAGATATAACTTAATAAAAGATATAACTTTTACACTGTCTTAATTTTACAAATAAAAGCGTGTTACATTTTTAATAATTTTTTAATAATTAATTAAAAGTTGTTTTTGAGAAAAAAAGAAAAAATTCTATAATTTTTTTAAATGGAAATTCAATAATTTGTTGATGGAGCATTCGTTATTACGCCGCCCCCTCCCGCCTCCTCTTACTTCCGGAGAACGATTGGTCGACCGCCCCCACCAAAGGGAGCGGAGGCGGCCTGGAGGAACCAACTCGGAGTATCGATACGGAGGTATCGATAGTCGTCGAGGGAGGCGGCCGCTGGAGGCGGAACTCGGAGGCGGCGTACGAGGGGGGCGGATTATTGATTTAAAATTTTGACAGGTTGGCTCTGGTGCCTGAATAAATCACGACATTCCTCGGAACGTGCGTCCTCTTCGGGGGCGGCGCGGCGGCGGAGGTTCGAAATTCCTTGTTGCTCGGCAAATAACGATCTCCGCCGCCGCCCGCCTCGCACTCACAGATGAAACACCAAACTCGCTTTCCTACCGATCCGAATGCCAGCTTCAAGATAAAGAATTTCATCTTTTATTTGAGAAAACCTTTTTCACTTCGAATTAAACCTTTTTTTATTTTGAATCACCTAAACCTTTTTCACTTTGAATTAAATCTTTTTTACTACGAATTAAACCTTTTTCTCTTCGTATTAAGCCTTTTTCTCTTCGAATTTAACGTTTATTTTATGCTTTGAATTAAACCTTTTTTCACTTTGAATATAGCCTTATTTACTTTAAATTAAGCCTTTTTTCATTTTTAATCAAATATTTTTTTACTTTGAAATAAATCCTTCTTACTTTGATCTAAATCTTATTCACTACCTACTGATTAAACCTCTCTTTTACTTTAAATTTAACATTTTCACTTTGAATCAAATCTTTTTAACTTCGAATTAAACTTTTTTTACAACGAATTAAACCTCTTTCACTTCGCATTAAACATTTTTAACGATAAATTAAACGTTTTTACAATTTAAATGAAACATTTTTTCACTTCTAATTAAACCTTTTAAAAAAAAAATGTCTGATAGATTCATTTTAAAGTACTCACTGATTTCTCCCTGGTACCTACTAATTGTTTCCTAGAACACTCTTTTTTTTTCAATTTATTATTTATTAAATTATTCAAAATTTATTTGGTTCAGATTTTTTTCTTGCACAATATTTTTCCATGTTATGATATGTATATTATGTTTTTCATATACATTTTTTTCTTTCACATTTTTTTTTAATTTTTAAAAATAAATTAAACTACTATTTTAAAACATTAAACTGGGCGTTTTTTACTTTAAATTAAACTTTTAAAATTTTTAATCGAATATTTTTTAACTTGGAACAAAATCATCTTTTACATTTTTTACTACAAAAAATTGAACCTTTTTAACTTTGAATTAAACCTTTTTTTACTTCAACTTGAACCTTTTCCACTTTGAATTTAACCTTTTTAACATTAAATTGAGCGTTTTTTACTTTAAATTAAACCTTCTTAATTTTTAATCAAATATTGATTAACTTTGAATAAAAGTTTTTTTTTCTTTGATTTGAACCTTTTTTACTACAAATTTTACCTTTTTACCTTTGAATTAAACCTTCTTCACTTTGAATTAAACTTTTTTAACTTTGAACTAAACTTTTTGTTACAAAAACAAACCTTTTGCACTACAACTTAAACCTTTTTTCCTTAGAATTAAACCTTCTTCGCTTAAATTTAAACCTTTCTTTAAACTTTGAATTGAACTATTTTTACTTCGAATTACATTTTTTTACTTCGAATTAAACCTTCTTCGTTTTAAATCTAAAATTTGTACTAAAAAATGTTAAAATCAAAGAAAAAAACTTTTTTCAAAGTAAATAAAGATTTGATTAAAAATTAAAAAGGTTTATTTTTAAAGTCTGAATAACATCTTTTTTACTCAGAATTAAACCTTCTTATACGTTTAATTAAACCTTATTTTACTTTGAATCGAGTCTTTTTAACTATGACTTGAACTTTCGACATTTTGAATTTAATCTTTTTTACTTTAAATTAAACCTTGTTTGCTTTCGATTAAATCTCCTCTTTTGGTTACTTAATTACATTTTGTAATTAAACCTTTTTTACTTTAAATTAAAAATTTAATTAAAAATTGTCCATCTCCATGGAGGAAGGAGAATTTTTGAAGAAAAATAATGAAAACCAATACCGCCAATGCCAAAACAATTGAAAATAATAGTAAATTCCAGAAAAACAATTTTTTGGTACCTACAGATTTATTTCAAAGTGCCCACTGATTTCTTTCTGGTAAGTACTGATTTTTTTGGTGCAGATTTATTTTTAAGTAGTCGGTATTACTTAGGTACCTATAGCTTTAAAATAAAAAATTCTCTTATTTATTAATTAAAAAACAATTTGGTTGGTACAGATTTTTTTCTTGTACAATTTTTTTAAAGTTTATGTATATTTTTTTAATAGATTTATTCTCTTTGACAGTTGTTTTTCTGGTACAGATTTCAAAAAAAATTCTTGCACAGATTTATTTCAAAGTAAGTACCTTCCTACAGATATCTCCCTGGTACATATTTTTTCTGGTACCTACCAACGGAGTATTATATTTAAAAAAAAAAGTAAATTCCTATTTAAAAAAAGAACCAATTTATGAAATTTGAATGAAAATATTCGAGAGGGCCGAATGATTCGTCCTTCAGACGGATGAACAGGTTGGATGGTCCCTGTCGGACCAAGTCCTTGAGGACTTCCACAACCCGACGTCAGCGCTCGGAACTAAACCCATTTTGCGACTGCAGCGCTTCCACCGTCCGACGGGCCGACTTGGAACTTGGAACTACTCCGGTCGTCCTTCGTGTCCCCTCGGAAGTCGCCCCGACTCGTTGTCGCCCCCCTCTCCCTCCCCCTCACTCTCACCATCCGACCACCTTCAAGAACCACATCGAAGTCGGATTCTCCTCAAGATGGCGGCCCTCATAAAGCATGTGTTGTCAAAATCCAATCAAAACATCCTCGGAAATCAGCTTCCCGCAGTCAATTTCGTAAGTAATCCCCACCGATACCTCGCCTGATTCCACCTTATGAAATTGCACAACTGTCACCCACCGAAACGTCGTTTTTCTTCAGTAGGCACTACTTTGGCTCCACATCCGCTCCTTATCGATTTTTTCTATCGATACAATTTGAATCCAAATTCCTGCAAATTTCCGGTTTGGAGACCGCACATTGTTACTTTAACCAGCATCGTTACGTATTTGACTACCGAAATGATTATGGTTACTCCCTCCTTCGTTGAACGCGAGTAGTCAAAATTCTCATAAATCGTAAAATGTTTTTGGTATTTTTTGAAAGATGCCGGGGAAGTGAGATCCCATTTATTTGGCCACTCCCCCAGTGTCAAGACTTGCTGAATTTCATGCCAAATAAACTACCTACTCTTCATCTACAGTTGGTAGGTATTCTAATTCCAGCCCAAATCACAGAGACAATAAGATTGGGACCGAACAGAGAACGAGAAATTTTCTTTTATAGTTCTATTTATACAAAACTATCCTCAATTTGTTGGAAAAAATGTTTGCCAGTTGGGTGTGACGTACTTATACCTAGTTCTGATAACATTAGGTAGGTAGGTTTGTGTGGAGATTGTTCGATCAACATCATATTTGCAGCGAAAATTTCTTGATACGACGAAAATCGTAAAATAGCCAATAGGGAGGGTTTGTAGAAACAAAAAATTACCCATACTTACTCTGTTTTTGAGCAGTTTTTCGTTGTAGATACTTCTAAATACCTAGCATTCTCAAATGCTTCAAAAAAAGTCAGAATTTGTTGTCGCTGTATTAAAGGGGGGTAATAGTTACCTACTTATTAAGTTAGGTGCTCTTTGGGTCGTAAATACCTAGTGTGTAACTTTAATCTACCTAGAACAAGCTCTTCCTTAACCCTTATTTTCCCACTTGTTTAAAAAAAAGTTTTTTTTCGGAGTTTTGAATTCAAATTTAGAGAATATTTGAGCAGAAAGTACCTCAAACGCTCTATACAATGTGTCACCTCAAGAAGGATCTCCTAAGGGCTACTGTAGCGCTATCTGCGTCAGCAAAATCTGTCCATAAACCCAATTTTGATGGAGTAAAAGAAGGAAACTTGGAAAAATCCTTGGTGGGATGTTAGGATCTGCTATTTCCCGTAAAGTATAGAACCAAGGAATAAGGTGGAGAAGATTCACTTCATAGAGGAATTTGTGCTGCCTTTCCTGAGAAAACCCAACTAATAGCCTGCAAGGTGAGAAATGAGGATAGAAGGTACCTCCAAGGCCCTATTACAGTTTGCCAACTCTTTTAATTAACATGTTATTATTATTACGTTTTTTTTACACAAATTTTCTTACACCATAGTTGGGGTATCAAGATAGCCAACGGCTATCAGTTTTGGTTCAAAAATGGAAAAAATGTTGCAGGTAAATCGGACTTCCAGAAAGATACCTCAGGATATGAAGGGTTAATAGAAGGGTATTTTTTACCCTGTAGGTTTACTAAATTGGGTTCCCTTAGCTCTTGGGGCGCCTTAAACTGATGGGAAACGAGATTTTGTGTTCCTACAAAAAAATGCATAAATCTAAATAAAAGTTAGCTATTTCCCTCCCAGTGAATTGTCGTCGACAGGCTTCAAGATATTTCTAAAAAAAATATAGATGAAATTTGAAATGAAATAATTTATTGAAAATTCATGATATCAGCGAGTTTTCCAGCAAGATCCGTCGAGGGAGGCTTGCTTGAAGAAGTTCGGCTGGGGCCAAAAGCACTTCCTAGGGCCAGCCATGAAGACAACGGTACCCCAATAGTGCTGGCTTTCACAAAACATGTAAATATGTAACTTGGTACTCTTCCGAGTTTCAGGTTCAGCAGAGGTACTACAGAGCTCAAAACGCCGCAAAAAGGAACAAAGTCAAGCCGAAGAAACTGGAAAAAGTCCCTGTACCTGAGACGAGAAAACTTAAGAGTGTTGCCGACTCAATTTCAACCAGAGGGTGAGCAATAATCGATAGTAAATCTGCAAAATCGTTTGTCCAAAATTACCAACTTTTTAAAATGGCGTTAAGGCTAAAGGGGACGACAGTTGTGCGAGTGAGAGGGCGAATACAAACTTAGATCTGGCTGATCTCTACAACCGGTCAACCGCTTTTCATTTTTCAATACATTTTGGATTTGTCTCAACGTAACTAAGCCAGCTGTCGGGCAAAAATTTCAAAAAAATCCACAAAAAAAAGTTGTCCTCTTATTTTGCCTATAAGTAAACTTTTAAGCGATTTTTTCCGCAAAAACGATTACAGCCGCCATTCTCAAAGATGTCAAGTAGCTCTCAGAATATCCCTTATAAATAAACATGGTAATAATCCGCCCAAAACAGAAAAATTTGCAGTAAAAACGTAGCGCAAAATTGAGGTTGAGGAGAGGGAGAGAAAAGGAACAGAGGGTGACCAGGCTATGGCAAGGGGAGGTCTGCTCGTCCGGGGGGGGGGGGGGGACAGTTACCAAGAGGTGTTTCCATGGTTACTGAAACGCGTCTCCCTTCACTTCACTGCCCTAGACATTTCCAGGGAAGCCTAAAATCTACATAAATAGGAGCGAATTCACAATCGTATTTATGTTTGCCAATTCAGAAAATATCAAAACAAAAGTGTTGATCTTGCTTGTGTTGCTGGTGATAAAATTTATCATGATACTAAAAACTAGGGAAGGCACAATACAACCTCCTATTATATTGTCATTCAAAATATAAATAACCTATCTACGGGTATAGAAAGCATTGAAGGGTGAGCAGCGTGATAGTCGGAGAAGCTGAGATGAATGGTCAAGTGTCTGCGTGGCAGGTGGGATTAGCTGCTAGGAAATGTGGGGTTGCCCTACAAATTCCATCTAGTCTTCCCAGGCCACGTTTTTTAGTACAATTTTTCGCTTTCGGCCTCTAATTTTCACACAAATTGTTTTGTGATAATTCCAACATATATTAGGATAGTTTCCAAACACGGGATGTATTCGAATTTTTGAATTAAAAACATACTTGAATTATTAAATGAAACTTTAAAAAAATTGTTATGTTGGTAATATGTTGGATGATGGCTTGTAAGATTTTCTTGTTCTGATAACATTCATATGGTTAGATTTGAAAATAACGATTTTTCAAGCTTAGATAAACCGGATGAAAGTATGGAGTGACACTAGTGCCATCTCCCATCTCAGAATCATACTAGACCCCTGTCCCCTTCAGCCCCTCAGTTTTTAACCCTCAGTTTTTCGGAAGGTGAATGAAGATCCCTCTAATATGCAGATTGCTCACTTAATCTAATAAATCCTAATAAAAACCCAAGGAAAATGGAAGTTATAGTTGTTAGGTAAGTGTGGTTTACATTTTTGTAAATTTGGCAAAAATGAGACAGAGATGGTTTTGCAGATTTACTGACAAAATGTTGTGAAAATGGATTAATTAATTCATATGGGAATGCTTTTCAGAATTATTACCTGAATTCGACTCTACTCATTGCAGGTTCTTGAGGTGCCAAGATGATTATACTCCACCGGAAGACGCTGAAGAGCAGTTGGCCACCATGTTCACAGCAGTTGTTGGTTCTGAGCCAACTGACCTTCGGACAATTATCCCTACTAAACACAAATTTGCGTTGTTTGAAAGTTGTTTTGCAACCTTCAACCACAGCATCCCCAACTCCATCCTCCACAACGTCAACACTTTCGGTTTGTACTTGTTGATGAGTATTTATCGTTATAACCTGGAAAGTTTGATCAAAACTGGGCAATTCCGATGAGCGAAGGTTGATGTGGAAAACCAGTGGAGACGTCTTTCTCACAATTTTGATCACCATTATTATAATGTAATCAAATAATGTAATCTTAATCGTATTAACACTTTCCACGTGGGTCCCAAAATGGCGATTTCATCACGACCGCGGATCCCAAACAGGGTGGTCTAGCCAGCAGCACGGGGTGCCTACCGGTAGGCACTTTTTCGCCGCTCTACTGCCATCTGTTACTTCTTAGTTGAACCTGTTGGTTCGACATGTTCGACCTGTCGATTTTTTTTCGACAGGCTTACTTCATGTGATTTCGTTTCGTAATACCCGTTCTCCACTAGGTTGCGTTTTGTTTCCAGGTAGCATGATTGCAATGGTTGCAATTTCGCCCGAAATTAGTACCTAGTTCATACAACGTATAAACCGCTCAGGGGGTGGAGAGGGGGGCGAGAGAATTACTTTTGCCTGCCGGTAGGCAATCTGCGTGGAACGTGTTATTAGGAAACATGGAACGTACTTTAGTCGCGCTTTTCAGTGGAGTAGGGATGACCAGACATTTTTTGGGTAGTTAGTCTCAAAGCTAAAGCATGTTTCATGTTCAAAAATCGGCTTGAAATAATCGCGCTAGTAACGTCTGTTTTCAGGAGATTTGAGGGAATTTTATTTGACTCCAGTCAATACTACGCTGCCTCTGGACAAGATGAAGACTTCCGACCTCCCTCCGAACTTGCACGTCCAATATGAACCTATCAGGTTTCATCCAGGTAATATCCTCATCGCAGGTAGAAATATTTGCGCGCGAATAAAGCTTGGTTCACATAGGTGCGTAATGTCCATAATCCGTAGTGCGTAATTGGATGCTATTGGCTGGAGCAATTGAGGGGGCGGGACTGATCTTTGCGGATGACGACTTTTGGAGCTGAGTGTATCGTTTTGAAAAATTGGATATTTTACACACTATGGATGAACTTCGACAATCTTCAGTAAACATCGTAACAAACTCTCGTCATTTGTTCACAGAAAGTTTATTGACTCGGTCTCGTTTATTGACAAAACAACCAGAATCATTGTTTTGGTTTGGAAACAATTCTGCGCAGAACGTACTGCGCGCTTCTGCGTAATCGCAGTAATCATTCAGCCATGTGAACGCTCTTTTCTGCATTAGGGAACACCCCCACTTCTCTTTTTGCGCATTACGCATTACGGACTTTACGCACCTATTTGAACCCAGCTTAACACTGAACCAAATTTCCTACCAATGGAAGCTGGGTAAAGGGGGAAGTGAGGGGTTAAAACGAAAGGTACAAGAATGATAATAGAAATACCAATAGAATAAATAATAGAATACCATCTTAGTTAGTGAAATTAATGGAGCTAATGTGGGAGTTTTTGCACGCCACTACCAGGGCCTGTGGAACCTCTTCACAAAGCTCAGAGTTTGCGGGTGACAGTGAATTTTGCCTCCCGCCAACAGTGGACAGGACACATCCACACATGCCCAGTAGTGTACAGCTGGATTCACGTGGGATGGAAGAGGGCAGAAACGGAAAGACGAGAAAACCAGTGGAGATGGTAGCCGGAGTTGGCAGAAGGTTCACATGGAAAGAATGATAACCTTCCTCCTGGAAGCCTCTGAAATGATATCCTCTCTCTGATCTGTAACCTCTGTTGACTGTGTTTTGAATTTGACGTTCAATTCCTCGTTGAAATAAATTTTTTATTTAAAAAAGAAGAAAAAACGAGCAAAAAAAGGACAGCGCAAAAAACAAATGAAGCGAGTGTGGAACTTCAGGGTGCCCAATTGTCGATCGCAACAACCGATAGTTTCGATGTTTTTTTTTTTTTTTTTTCAAAAAAGGAGTGATATTGCTCTTGGAATTTTCAATTTGCCCACATGCTCATTTATTTGTATGAATCACAGCTGAACAATGTTTCTAGAAAATTCACAGTTGGGATTCTGTAATAATTCTGGGAATACATTACCACAACGCGTCGATCGTGTCAAAACAATCGATTGTTGGCCACCCCTAGTGCAACCTCCACTCGTGGTTATCATTCCTGACCACTGCACAGGCATGCAGAATGCGCAGAAGATGGAAGATGGTATAAAAATGCCTTCCGTCAAGATGGCGGCCACCATTCTCAACCGGGGAAAACTAGCCGATCAGATTGTGATATTTCTTTCCGTCTTTTCCGTTTCCACCCTCTTCCATCCCTTGTGTATCCAGCTTAAAAATGCAGGCCCTGTTCGTTACCTTCTCCCTTTCTCAGCCCCTGCAGTGGGGGGGGGGGGGACACAATCTATTTCATTATCTTTGATCGAAACAAGTTTTGCTATCTTACACCTCATAATGTACCTAGGCATTGCTACCACCGTTCATTATGACATGCTAAGAGCTGGGAAAGATTGAAATCTGCCCATTTCTCATCAGAGAACTTCTTGTTCTATGTAAAAGTTGTTGGTAATGCTCGACGTTTTAGCGCATATCTCCGTATACATTTTCGACTAAAATGGATTCCGAAATATTTTAATAACTGGAACGAAGTTGAGGTGTGGTACTGTGGTTGTTCCCCAGTGGGTCCTCTATTTGACGCAAAAGTAGGTAGGGTGACTCGCCCAATGAATGAACACTTAAGCTCTTAGCACACTAGCGACGAACTTTAATGTATATAGTTCTTAAAGTTGCAGTACTACACTACTTGAATTTGTCTGATGTTGTTTAAAATTATTTAAGGAACAAGAATAGCATGGGAGAAGACGAGAAAAGTTTATTTTTATAGCTAATTTTCCACAATAAAGGAGTTAATGTATTTCACCCCATGAATGAACACTATTTCCTAGTGAATGAACCCTGAAATTCCAGTGAATGAACATTATAGTTCATATAGTTCATTCACTGGATAGGATAGTTATTTAAACAAGTTGAGGCAAAAAATCAGCAGTTTAGCTGTTTCTTCACTTGGGAAGCCTCCATTCGATTTAAAACCGTGAAATAACCCTCCAGCCAGTGAATGAGCAGTCATTTTACTGTCGTTCATTTACTGGTTGGAGGTCATATTTTAGCTCCCACAGTATGAACACCCAACAAAACATATCATAATCAAAAAATTCCCTTCTACCCAATTAGTTCTCTCAAGAAAAACATATCAGCTACAATAATAAAGCATGACATTGACTGATTTAGCATTTTACTTTCCTCTAAACACTAATCCCCACGTAATGGCCAACTCCATTTCTTACCCCCAGAACGTTCTTGGAGACAGACCTGCTGATAACATCAAAACCGAAGAAGATGGCAGACTTTTTTTTATCTACTGCTTCACCCTGCTATCTATGATATGTTGATGGAACTAATGAAAAACACCGTTATCACCAGGGTGCATCACAAGCCTTATTATTCCCAAATAACCTCGTACTGTTCATTCACTGGGGGGTGTTCATTCACTGGGCGAGTCACCCTATGTGCGATCCTATGGTCGAGTTTGTGTATTTTCTGGTTTTGGTGCCCCACCACTTTCAAAGGTCACCCAACGCCCCTGGTTGGATACAACTTTTTCACCACTCACCGACGTTTCTGAAAACCCTTGAGGCAGACTTGTTAACTAGAGCAGATTGTATTTTCAATTTCAGATGAAGACACAAAATTCAACGGTCAAACTGCCTTTCCAAAGAGCAACACTCTAGTCACGGGTCTCCGTGCTAAGCGGAAGTACAAAGGTCACCAACAAACGGACTTCTGGAAGATAGACTACTAACTACCCCGGACAATAAATAAAAGAATAATGTAGAATGTAGTAAACACGATTTTTGTAAATAAATTATTTATTAGATACTAAATCATTACCTAAAATAACTATTGCATCACATAAACACGTTTTTTCCACTTGCAAAGTAGATTGCCTAACGTTTAAGCACAGCCGTGGTCTTCAAGCACTGAACAGGCTAATAGTATCGAATACCTACTCATTACAACTAGTGACAGAAAATAGGTACATCTCGAAAAGTGAACGATCAAAGAAGAGGAATTGCGAATAAATAAAATTTGTCATCTATAAAAATTACGTATTTCAATAGTAGACGAAAATACAATTTTCAAGATTCTATGTACATCGTTATTGCAGCATCGGTTGTCTTTCGAGTGTAGGTTTACCGAGAGTCACTCACCGTTTTTCGTGAAACGTAGGAAATCACTTTTGGAATTTGAAGATCCCTTTTTTGATACCTTTGCTGTCTCCAGGCTGAAATAAAAGACAGAAGAGAGTTAAGCTTGGTTCACATAGGTGCGTAATGTCCGTAGTGCTTAATTGGATGCTATTAGAGTATTTCTGTACTTCCCGTGTGGCCAAAACGCGAAACGTGAAACATATTGTTTAGTAATGCATGCATTCCAGGGGACGTCCCATTGGATAAACATTGGATCAGTGTAACCAGTTTTTAAGTGATAAAACTGTTTCACTCGATGTAATTTATTTATTACTTTAGGCAAGAAATGGTGACCCCCCCCCCCCAACCATTATCCACCTTAACATTTCTAGCGGCATGGGAGCCTCGAATCTGAAGAGCATTTTAAAGTCCATGATCTACGATACCCAACATGCGAATTCGAGTTCACCCCCAACGCCAACAATGGTGCCAGTCTGGCACCAAAGCGGAAATACGTCGTAACATTGAACTTTCATCTGTTAGTTTTAGTAGGCGGTCCGTCAAGGTTCACATCCGTATTCAAGGTGAAACACACAAAAAAAAAAAACACGGAATATGCGGTTTATGGTGTCCTGGCACCATGTTGGCACCACTATTAGTTCCATGGTCGTACAGAGAATAATTCATGAAAATCCGGAGGTATAATGAGAATTTTTCCTTAATTTCAAAGCTTGGGGACAGTTAGTAAGCAGTAAAGGAAGCGAAATATTGAAAAATCGGATATTTTGTGAATATTATCCCCCCACTCGCCCCCTCTCCTTGCGAATTTTGGTACTCGGGTGAAATTATGTACAACTCGGAAGTTATTTGAGTCAAACAAAAAAAGAAACACGCAAATCGGTTGGAAATTGAGGCCTGGGCAGAGTTTACAAGATTACGCCCGCAAACACACGTTTTTTAAGCATTAACCCCCCCTTTCCCCCCCTTAAAAAGCAAAATTCGAAATTCCGGCGACGTAGTGCACAACTAGATAGTTTTCCGCGTCGAACAAAAAAAGAACCAGGAAAATCGGTTGAGAACTAAGGCCTGTGCAGAGTACACAAGATTTTGTTACACACACACACACACACATACATACACACACAGACATACACCTATGGTTTTTTTCGCGGATTTGGATTCAGAATGGTCTAAAACGGATTACTGTGTGGTTATTTTTTTTTCTGTTGAGTGTTGTCCAACTTCACCCCTGATCGATCGCATAAGGACGCCCAAGTCTTACTGTGGGACGTCCTAAAAAGAGGAGCTAGCGCGAGCACTCGTAGATGCTAATTTTCCACGTCTTTTTTTCAGACCTCCGTGAAATCGTGAAAAATGAACTCCTGTGGTGACATTAACGTGACGCTTATTTATTAAGTTGGCAAGGTTACTTTGTTGGGTGTTTATTCCTTGTCTATTTCAAATTTTGTTCCCCTTTTATACTATATTCCAAATTTCATCAAAATCGGTCTATGGAAACTACAGAAAGTAACTACGGCAAAATTTGTATTAGATTTTTGGATTTTACATTTCTTGAAACGTAAACCAACAAATTTTGTGGTTTTAAGGGGGTCTCAGTCGGTTGCCATTCATTCCTTGTTCCAGGTCAGTATTTTCCTAAATTGAAAGTGCTCAAAAAAGTTGTCTAAACATTTTTGAAATTTATTAGTGCATGTGCGAAGGGAAATTCACTTCAATTCCCAACGCCCATGCACAAATGAATTTCAAAAATCCTTGAACATATCAAATTTAGGTACAACTTTAAAGTTTTAGCATCTTCAATTTAGGAAAATAATGACCCTGAACCAGGAACTAACAGTGACCGACTGAGACCCCCTTACCTTTTTTTTTTTTTGGTCGAATCCAAATTTTCAATACTGAAAATAATAAACCAAAATGATGGTTTTTGTTGTAGTTATAGTGGCGCGTACAGTAGTGGGTGCAAGACAGATTCTAAACTGAGTAAGGTCAGCAGAGTCTGGTCTGGTCCAAGGTGAGTAGAGGAGAGATGAAGGTGTGCTCGCGCTGCCAGGTGGGGGAAACGTGACGTCACCCGAATCCCGACTGCCTCGCCACCAGCTGTCTCTGGTACTTCGCTCAGGTGTACGTTGTTTATAAATACGAGGTATAATATTATACCGTTCGTTCTGTTCACATTTCCGCAACGTTCTTCAATTCAGAAAAATTGGACGATTTTGAAGTATTTTTCAGGTCGAGAGATTGACCACAAACAGACAAGGAATAAATGAGAAACGTTTGAAACGCGAAATCTGAGTGAATTATGCCTTTCAGACAAATCCAAACCATAACTTCCTAGTTTTGTTAAAACCGTTCGTAAAAATTGGGTAGTACTTTTGAAGTTTTGCCTTTTAAAAAATTGGCCACGAACAGGCAAAAATTATTGAAATGACTGACTCATTAAATTCCAGTGAAAATTTGAATTTGAAGGATTCACATCTTTTCAAACCGCACAAAAGTTGAAATTTCACCAAAGTGATGAATTGCAAACAAAAATTTCTAGAAACACAATTTTTTCAAATCGAATAATTTGAAATTGTTCTATGAATGATTCTGTAGTATCTACTGTAAAAGATAAGAAATTTGCCATAAAATGGATAAAATAGCTCTTAAACGCTAAATTTGAAGTGGAAATTTTGAATTTGAAAAACCGGTCCCTGGTTTGCTCGATACTGGGATTTGCGGGCCTGTGTGATAGACAGATGCGAAACCAAAATTGTTCAGGAGAATATTTGTTAAAACAATACTTCCGCTACCTTGGTAGATTCGGAAGCAAAATTATTCAAAATACCTAATAAAACTAACCAAAAATTCCAGAAAAATTATATTTCAACAGGCGAACATTTCAGCAAAATCAGACCATGATTTCAATCAACCACATATTAATACCCGGGACTAATGCTCTAAAACGAAAAAGTCGAGAAATGATAATTGTTTCGTATCTCCATTTTCATTGGTTCGTATTCTATAAGTTGTGTCAGGAAATTTACCAACAGGCAAGGAATAAATGTGACTTTTTTCTAAAGCACAAAAGACGAACTTTTCATCAAAACCCATTCATTTATTTGGTACTGGCACTGCCCGGGATTACAATTCAAGTGGATTTTACGTGAATTTTCCCAAAATTCCATCACAACTTGCTGGTTGAAGCACCTACAAAATTTCTAAAGCGGGAAAAGCAGTACGTCAAAGGGAGACTGGCGAGCCAGAGGACTCGGGTGACGTCACACCCCAGCCGTGGAGCGTGAGCACTCCCCCTCTCCTGTACACATCTTGGGTCTGGTCAGGTAGCACTGTCACAGGACAAGTCATGCAGACTTTCGCGAGTGGTGGATGACAGTTATTGCAGACATCTGAACGTATCTTCATGTTTTTCATCGTCCTGTCGGCTACCGGATGTCTCAACCCGTTTCGTATTTTTTTTTTCGCTCAACGAGTTGTTTATGATATTATAAAATTGGCGGCATCTGTAAGGAAAGGTGGTGGTGAACTTACAGCATGGCGGTTCCCAAATAGCATCCTTGCCTTGTCCTCTTCTTGAGGCGAAGCGCCTTCCTCATTGCCTGAACGGATCTTGATTTGGAGCTTCTGCTTGATAGCCTAGATGAATTTGAACAGATCAGTGAGCATCAATACAACTTTTCTTCTCAGGAACCAATTCACTAACAATTTACACTAGAGCGACTATGTTGGGAAGAACTGGGGTGTGGTATACTAAGTTTTGGCTCCATCAACGGTGTTTCATGTGTCAGTAGGCTGTTGTAACTTTTATGTCTTCCTAGATCCTAACACTCACTAAGTTTTATCTCACAAAACAGAAAACAAAGATAGCAATAAGAAATGAACAAAATATAATGTCTCGAATGTGATAATGAATGTCTGTTCTTGTGGTTCAGGACAAAGAAGTCAGTAGACAGGTTATCAGAGTGTTGTTTTCGTTATTTTCACTATCTGAAACTTGTAGGTAATTCATGTTTTCTATAAATTATTTGGCTCTTGATTTAAGAGGTGGATAGTTTTACTTTGAGTTACAATCATTCTTGGTGTCCAGCATGAATGAGCATGTATTGTGGGCTTGCATTTGGTGAAATGTTGGAACAGGTCTCGTACAATGTACCAACAGAAAAGGAAACATCTAGCTTAGATCGAGTGGCAGTGGAAGATGCTCCCCAGCCTCCTCACAAACACCATAAACCAGTCTGAACTGCTTATTGTTGGAATAAGCCTTCAATTACTATAGGGGTATTCACGGTTGAGCTTATCGTGTTGAAGGTGTGTTAAAAGTGGTAAACTTGTTGAGCAAAAAAAGCGTGAACAACCCCAGTCGACTCGTGTTAAACGTGCTAGTCTCATCACTCCTTCTTCTTCGATTTGGTGGCTAGACTGCAGCCATGAGCGTCATATGGTTGTTGTGTGGCATGATTTGGTGAAGGAAGTGTGAACAAGAAAGCAAAAATTCCATAAATTCCGTAAAAATGTAAAAAAAAAATCTGCAATGTCCATCTTTGCTTGTTCCATGGCAAAGAAACAAGCAAGGTTTTTTTCACCACAGAGTAACGGAGACAACTTTTATACCACACTAGATAGTTTACAGACTTTTTACTTTTAACACTGAAAACTAGAGAGTTACTCACTGCAGTCATGCCGAAGTAAAGTTATAAACAAGAACTTGTTGAAAAAGTAGCCAAGAAAACAGTTTTTCGAATTTTTCGTCCAATTACTTCTCCCAACCACTTTTCGCTTCCCTCCATACTCCCATGAGACCTCCATACCTTCAACTCCAACTCAAATAACTCACAAAATAACCGAGACAAACAAACGAACTCAACTCAACAGACTCCAACTCAAAAAACTAACGACGAAACGAAAAAATCTAACTCACAAGTAAAAGTAAACTCACTGAGAAACAGCTGGCGAGTCGGTCATTTTCTTTCTGATGTTGCGACGGATAACACGTTTAGCACACAATTAACAGACCATTCGGGTGTGTTAACTTACGACGACTGATAACATGTTTACGACTGATTCATACGTTAAAGCCGCGTCCACACTTGCAACATTCGGCCACTCCGAACCTTGCTCCAATCCTCTGGCGTGCTCGGGGCGGCAAAACTTCAAAGGAATGAGGATCGGAGGAGCGGAGCAGTCAGATCGCTCTGTTGGCGGTTTTTCGTCTTGCATCAAAAGAATGATTGAAGTGGGGTGAGCTTTGTATCGGCGGATCGAGGTTCGGAGTGCTGCGATGTTCAGGGCAGAAGATCGGAGCAAGGTTCGGAGCGACCAAATGTTGCAAGTGTGGACGATTCGAGAACCCAACCGTGAATACCCTTAACCCTTTAGCGGGCAAAACTCGGGCGTCATGGGAAAAACAATTTTTCCGATCTAGTCGGGTCTTTATGGATCTATTAACAATATTTCAGCCTTTTTTGCGAAAAAAAAAAAAATGGTTCACACGCCATAAAATGGCATGGTACAGCATGTGTACCAAGGACCACCAGGTGCACTTTTCGGCCATGATGTTCCTTGGTACAACATTTGTACCAGTAAAAGGTAATCAGGGAATGATCATAATTTGAGTTTATCCTGGATGATCTTGCTTTCAATCAATATAAAACAGATGACAAATTCGACAGCAAACAACATTTCAATAGGACTTGTTGCGTTGGCATGCGACGCGTCCAATCTCCAGGGAGAAATCATGGGGTGCACTTTTCGGCCATGATGTTCCTTGGTACAACATTTGTACCAGTAAAAGGTATTCAGGGAATGATCATAATTTGAGTTTATCCTGGATGATATTGCTTTCAATCAATATAAAACAGATGACAAATTCGACAGCAAACAACATTTCAATAGGACTTGTTGCGTTGGTATACGACGCGTCCAATCTCCAGTGAGAAATCATGGGGCGCCCGCCACGAAAAACTTCTATAACATCGTTGCGAGTACACGATTCCAGTGTTATGCTTTCATTATGGATACTTGAATAGCTATAGAAAAATTACGTTCCTTGAATAGAAGACGAAATTCATCCGTGTGGACATCACCGCGTAATGTTTTGGTTTGAATAAAAAAAAACAGCAAAAAAACTTCGTCGTTAGCGTTCCTTAGTACAACAGTAGTACCGCTTAACACCCACTTTTGCAATATCTCGACATATAGGCGGAGCTAAGAGATGCTACCATTTTTCCCATGATGCTGCACCCTATTGAGAAGGAATGGAACGAAAAACACGCCAGAATTCAAACTGCTTCTACCTTGGTACAACAGTTGTACCAAGGAACGCTAAAGGGTTAATAATAGTGATGGCATAGGTACCTGAGGCAAGATGATCCTCCGGCTGTCGCTCTTCATGGCCAGAAGGAGATCTAACCAGGTCCAAGTCACATTGTGGTACTCGAGCGTTGGAATCACCAAACTGAAGTCTCGGATGTCTTCAATATTCTTCTCCTTGTTCCCTTTGTAGCTCAGCCTAACTGGTACTTCGGGAATCTTTATGTAGATGAAGAGCTTATTCTTCTCAGCACGCTCCTGTACACAAGTTTCAACAAATGATGTAGTCAGTTTGTAGTGGTCAAACCGCAGAGCAACGGAGACAAGAGAAGACACAGTAGAAAGCTAACGTTAAAATGGGGGCCAACCAAATGTGATGGGTTGATGAAAACGAAGACTCAAACCCGGATTGAACCCGATTGGACGTCTACCATTTTACTTGCATTATCATCAGATTTACTGACATTGTTATTTTAAACAATCATTATTATTTTAAATCGAGAAAGACAGTAGTGTCGTCACTAGCTGCTCACAAATCCCCTCGTGACAGGTTTTGAAACTATTGAGAGAAGAGAGGGGGCACCTGTTAAGCCCTCCTCTAGTTCTGTTTGAACAGCTATTGTTGTAGCTTGCCTGAGTGTGAACCTTCGAGGTGTCATGTGGTCATTTTGATATCAAATTTGTAGTAAAGGCTGTCCGAGGGGGAGTATCGCTAACTGTTGTTCCTTTGCAAATACCATGTCTTCCGACGAAGAGGAAGGTCAGCTTGGGAGGAGGAACCCACCATAACACATAGATGCTGGCCAATGCCTACCTGAAGTACTACAGAATGATCAGGTGGTACGATTTTTTAAAAGAATAATGACTCATTCTTAGATGGTAGCAACCACCCTTCTTCACACAGATTTAAAGAATTTGTTCGATTGTGTCCATACAAATCATTGAACATACAGGGTGTTACATTTCATAACGGCCACAGGCCTAGAGCTCATCTCCAACAAAAACTGCCACCTAGCAATTTTTTTGAGGCTTCGTTTTCCAGTAATTAAACGTTTACGTTTTTGTGTGTTTTCGACCTTATCTCAGTAAAACGGCTATAACTTTCATGAAAATTTGAATCTGATTACCTACTCCGTTGGAAACAGCGTAAAATTTCCGATTGTTTACGCCAAAGTCCAGCGATTGGAGCTCCCCCGTCCTTCCATTCCCTTCACCTTCTTATCGCACCCCACCTTCGGCGAATTCAGATTGCGATTCCCTGAAGCTCTGAACCGGCAGTTCTCGTCGAGTGTCAACACAATCAACCTGCGTCGATTTAAACCAAGTTTTTCTCCGCGTGCTTCCCGTAATTGTGCTGAAATTACGTGATTTCGAAGCTCTACTGTACCAGAGGTATTTTGCGTCGCCATTCTACTCCGTAAGTCGACATTTTATGCAACTACCTACATCGAACACGCCGGCAATCTATCGGAAGAAGCGATTGATTCTTCAAAACTATTCTACAAAGGAATTTTACCTACGAGCTATTAAATACCTACCTAAAATTGGGATATTGCTACTACTACAAAGAACTAAAACTAAATCGAATTAAAATCTAATTATTGCTCTCTACTTACCTGTTCTAAACACGTTTCCACTGCATTCACTCGTTGTTATAAATAAAATATCGTTAAACTTGACTTGCAGCTTTCTTGATCAACTTTCCCATCTTACCAACCATCGCTAGAAGGTTAAAAGGCGTACTTAAATCTATAAAGCCTTAACATTTGGTAGCAGAGCGTGGTTGGTAACGATGAAGGAAGGTGATTTTATTGGCACTGCAAAGGATCAAGAGATAACAAAGAAATCAAATGCTCTAAAAAGAAGATTAGAAGCGGCACTTTCAGAAATTCGCAATATTAATGACAAGGGTCGTCAGGCACTTAGTGATTCATCGCAAATTGATGCATTTCGTGGCATGTTTCGTGCAATAAATAAATATTTCGAAAAGTTCGAATCTATATGGGATGAGCTTCTTGATTTGTACGATGATGCTGGAATATCTATGAGTTTTCCCACTTCTACTGAAGCTCAAATGAAGTCTACAGCACAAAGGTACTACTATGAAGCAAATACAAATTTTGAAAAACTTAATGTACGAGCTCAGTCGTCATTCTCTGCGTCTCATGAGACTTCTATTGCCACAAGAAGCCTCCCCACCATTAAACTTCACGAGTTCACTGGTGAGATTACCCAATGGCCTAAGTTTCGAGACATTTACTTGTCACTAGTGCACCACGATGACACCCTTGCGCCTAGTATGAAATTCCAGTACCTCAAGTCAGCATTGAAGGGAGCTGCATCTAGTCTGATTTCTCGTTTTGCAATCGAAGATGATACCAATTACCCCTTAGCATGGAAGGCGGTAACAGATGCTTATAATAATAAACGAATATTAGCTACTACCTACCTAAATCAGGTGTTTGATTTTAAACCTTTGCAGGGTAGAGCTACTGTTGAATCTCTACAGTCGTTTCGAGCTACTGTATCGGACTCTATTGCAGCATTCAAGCTATTGAATATCGAAAACCCCTCGGAATTCATTCTATTTCATCTGGCGTCTAAAACTCTCGACTCAGGTACTCGCGAGCAGTTCGAAATTTCTACAGGCAATTCCGAGTTTCCTACCTTTCAAGAACTGGATAGTTTTGTTCGTGACCGCTGTTTGGCTCTACAATTGGCATCCAGCGGTTCGGTTCGATCACCTCCCACTGTGACGAATACAGCAGACAACTTTGGAAAACAGCATAGACGTGAATCAAATTCGAAATTTACCAAGCGTACTGCACTCTTAGCTGGTTCTACAAAAATTTCGGAAAATAAAAACAAGGTTCACAATCCTGATGACCGTTCTACACAATGCTTCGTCTGCAAGAATGGGGATCGCCATCACATTCTCAGCTGTCCGAAGTACGATGCTTCCAGAGCCACCGAAAGAATTGCGATGCTGAGGAACTGGTCTGGCTGTTTGAATTGCCTCTCTTCTCATCACCGTGTAGCAGATTGCAAATCTCGCTGGCATTGCCGGTTCTGTAAAGAAAGGCACCACGCCAGCTTGCATCAGCATGATGTCACTCCAAATGCAGCATCCAGTAGGCAGATATCTACAAATCCCGGGAGCTCTCTCATCGGATCGTCATTGACTTCTATCAGTGAAACTCACGTCATTTTGGGTACAGTTGTGGCGGAAATCCAAGATGCTCGTGGACGTTTTCAGACCATTCGCATCGTCGTGGATTCAGGAAGCCAATATTCCTTCATCACAAAGAAGTGCCTTGACCGGCTTGGTCTCACCTCTACGAAATTCCCAAAGAAGATCTCTGGAATCGGTCAAACGATATTTGAAGGTGCAAAGGGAAAAACGGCTGTCATGATCAGACCAACAGGATCTCAAGAACCCGAGCTCAACACTGAGGCGATTGTCGTCACAGGCATCACCTCATACCTACCTACTGTCAGCCTACCCAACGACATGCGAGCTCGCTTCTACAAGTACACCCTAGCTGATCCTAAGTTCTGGCAACCTGGTGCTATCGATTTTTTACTAGGTGCTGATCTGTTCCCTGAGATATGCACTGGAAGTACTGTTGCGTTTGAACCTGGTTATCCAAAGCTATTGTCTTCGATATTTGGGCACATAGTTATGGGACGGTATGGCGACGTTACTGCATCCAGCAATCCCACTGTCTTATTCTCGTTGGGCGAAACTTCGGATCTGAGAGAAGAGCTGAAACGATTCTGGGAAATCGAAGAGCCGCCAGTAGTCTCTCCTACCATGAGTACCGAAGATCTTCGCTGTGAAGAATTCTACAAAACTACTCACCGACGTGCTGAAGATGGTCGCTACATCGTACGCATACCATTCAAGGATGAAAATCCAATCATTGGGGACTCTTCAAAGGTATCTCTCAAGAGGTTCTTCAATCTCGAGAGGAAATTGGAACGAAATCCACTGATCCAATCTAAATATCAGGAATTCATGGAGGAATATATATCCATGGGTCATATGGCTCCTGCAAATTCAATCCCGAAATTCCTCATACCGCATCACTGTGTGTCCCGTGAAGTGGGTTCTGACATCAAGATTCGCGTCGTCTTCGACGCTAGTGTCGGAGTTCACCCAGCATCGCTAAATGATGTTGTTATGACAGGTCCAAATTTGCAAAAGGATCTCCGAGTGATTCTCATGAAGTTTCGAAGGCATAGGTATGTCTTCATGACTGACGCAGTTAAGATGTTCCGCATGATATGGGTTGATGAAGCGGATTGGCCGTATCAAGCAATATATTGGCGAACTTCTCCCAATGCTGATATCAATGTGTTCTTCCTGAAAACAGTGACATACGGAATGGCTTGTTCACCGTTTCTGGCTCTTCGTACGAAGGAACAACTTTGCATTGATGAGGGCCCTAAGTTTCCTCTTGCAGCAAAGGTAGTCTCTGAAGACGTCTACATGGATGACTTGGCAACCGGAGCCGATACTGTGGAGGATATTCTGGAACTTCAGGAGCAAGTAGTGGGAATCATGAAAAGCGGAGGTTTTTCCCTAAGTAAATGGGCCAGTAATTGCGACCAGGTGTGGCAGGCTGTTTCTACTGCTCCCGAAAACACACCTGTTCAGTTGAGCGAGAGAGACGACAATACAGTCAAGGTGCTTGGGCTGAAGTGGGACCCAGTAATGGATTGCTTCATGTATGACATCAAGGAACCTGACATCATCTACACAAAGCGAGCTATTTTGTCAGTGGTGGCTCGCATTTTTGACCCACTGGGGTTTCTAACTCCAATTACCCTACAACTCAAGACGTTCGTCCAGGAATTGTGGAAGTTGGGACTAGGCTGGGATATGACCATTCCGAATCATCTCAGAGAACTGTGGAAGGGATCAGTTGAGCAGTTGCCCTCTATTCGCGCTGTCAGAATTCCACGTTTTCTTAAAACCACAGGCAACTATACATATCAAATAGTTGGGTTTGCTGACGCGTCTACGAAGGCATACTGTGCAGCAATCTACTTGCGGCTGCAATCCGGCTCTGAGGTTCATGTCTCCCTTCTATCAGCCAAATCAAGATTGGCGCCAGTGAAGACACTGTCAGTTCCCCGACTTGAACTGTGTGCTGCATTACTGCTCTCGGATTTGTTTCAATCACTATTTGAATTCTACGAATCTCTGTCGCGCAATCTCGAGTCCCCAGTATTTTTCTCCGACTCTACCATAGTACTGGGCTGGTTGAGGACGCCGTCATATCAGCTTAAAACCTTCGTTTCGAACCGTGTTGCCTCTATTGTTGATAGGATTCCAGCGTCTAAGTGGCGACATGTACGGTCTGAGGATAACCCTGCGGATTTAGGATCGCGAGGCATGTTCCCTTCGGACTTGATCGATAGTAGCCTCTGGTGGAAAGGTCCACATTGGTTGATTTCTCCACGTACAGAATGGCCTAATTCTACTACATTCCCGATGGAAGACCTACCAGAATTGAAAATTTCTGTAGCCCTATCTGCTGCCAAAATAGAAAACTTCCTGATTACCTGGATGTCTAAATTCTCTGCATATGGACGCTTGATTCGATCTGTCGCCTGGATAAAGCGCTGGTGGTTCAACACTAAACATGTTGGATGTTGCTGTTGCACAATGAATGTTGGTCCATTGACGTTTCAGGAGATGCGGGACGCAACCATAGCGTGCATAAAGGCTGTTCAGAGACATCATTTGTTCGATGATGGGGAGCCTTCCATAGAAGCTGCTGTGAAGATTTTCCCAAATCTTGCTCCGTATTTCGATTCAGAGAATCTTCTGCGTGTTGGCGGCCGTTTGTCTCAGTCGAGCTTGTCTGAAACTCATAAGCATCCGATTCTGTTGCCCAACAACGCCCATTTCACATACCTCTTGATCGACCACTATCACTTGGCATTTCTACACCCTGGACCTTCACAGCTCCAAGCCCTAATCCAGATGAGATATTGGATACCATCATTGCGAAGAGTCGTCCGCAAGCGAGGGTTCTTGTGTATGGTCTGCTATCGATCAAAGGGCAAGATTTTTCATCAAATGATGGGCGAACTTCCACAATATCGTCTTGAGGGTGGTCAAGCTTTCAAGCATGTGGGTGTAGACTTTGGAGGACCTTGGATTATGCGAGACTCTCCTCGAAGAAAGGCCCAAACTTCGAAAATATACCTTTGCCTTTACGTCTGCATGGTGACTAAGGCAGTTCACCTGGAGGCCGTGACCAGACTCACTACAGACGCGTTTATTGCCTCCTTACAGCGCTTTATTGCCAGACGTGGAATCCCCAGCGTAGTATACTCCGACAACGGGACAAATTTTGTGGGAGCTGCGCGTCACTTGAAAGAGCTGTTTGCTTGGCTCAAGGAGCTATCGACGAGGGATTCCATTCTTCACTTTGCGACCAACCAGGGCATAGACTGGAAATTTAACCCACCACAGACACCACATGTTGGCGGTATATGGGAAGCTGGAATAAAATCAGTCAAGACTCGTCTCCGACTACTAATTGGTGATTCAGTGTTGACCTATGAGGAGTATTCCACTCTGTTTGCTCAGATTGAGGCTTCATTAAACTCTAGACCACTCTGCCCGGTGTCGACCAGCTTGGATGATGTCGTGTTCTTGACCCCAGGTCATTTCTTGGTCGGCGGCCCGCTTCAGGCGATACCGGAGCCCTCACTGCTGGACCTCAGAATGAATCTTTTAGACCGTTGGCAACTTGTCCAGCGAATGCATCAAGAGTTCTGGAGACGTTGGAGATTGGAGTACTTGGCAACTCTGCAAACTCGCTGCAAATGGCAGCGTCAGGTGCCCAATTTGGAGATTGGAGATTTGGTGATCCTAAAAGAGGACTGCCCACCTTTGTACTGGCCTGCTGCTCGTGTTGTGGAGGCCCATCCTGGCAAGGACGGTCTGGTTCGGATTGTATCTCTTCGTACCTCAAATGGAAATGTGCTCTGCCGACATGTCCATCAGTGTGCACCCCTCCTTCCTCTCAAGCAGCCTCCATACTGAAGTTCAACTGCCCTGGATTCTGTCACACCTCTTCACTAACACAACTAATCAACTTCTTCATTTATGAAATTTGCATGCAAATTTAGTCGGCGGCATGTTTACGCCAAAGTCCAGCGATTGGAGCTCCCCCGTCCTTCCATTCCCTTCACCTTCTTATCGCACCCCACCTTCGGCGAATTCAGATTGCGATTCCCTGAAGCTCTGAACCGGCAGTTCTCGTCGAGTGTCAACACAATCAACCTGCGTCGATTTAAACCAAGTTTTTCTCCGCGTGCTTCCCGTAATTGTGCTGAAATTACGTGATTTCGAAGCTCTACTGTACCAGAGGTATTTTGCGTCGCCATTCTACTCCGTAAGTCGACATTTTATGCAACTACCTACATCGAACACGCCGGCAATCTATCGGAAGAAGCGATTGATTCTTCAAAACTATTCTACAAAGGAATTTTACCTACGAGCTATTAAATACCTACCTAAAATTGGGATATTGCTACTACTACAAAGAACTAAAACTAAATCGAATTAAAATCTAATTATTGCTCTCTACTTACCTGTTCTAAACACGTTTCCACTGCATTCACTCGTTGTTATAAATAAAATATCGTTAAACTTGACTTGCAGCTTTCTTGATCAACTTTCCCATCTTACCAACCATCGCTAGAAGGTTAAAAGGCGTACTTAAATCTATAAAGCCTTAACACCGATCTTGATGAAAAAAACTTAAGGTGACCATGTTTTGTGCAGTAGAAAGGTAATAGCTAATTTAAAAATCATTTAGGATGACATTTATGGACATATCGGAGTATCTACTTGGAAAAACGCTGCAAATTATTACACAATGGTTTATTATTTTTCTATATAGATCACTCGTCTACAAAATCACCAAAATGATTTCTAAAACACAAACGGTGGATACAGCTTTCGTACAAGTACGCAACCACGAGAGACATTTTATGTCTTTGCGCCCCCTTTCCCCTTCATATGAAACCTCGTATTGTACTTTTGTTTGTGGAAATTTGATTGTGCTCGTTGATGGTTGCGATGTAATGTACGTAAACATTCATTTAAACAATCACGCTCATGCCGCAGCTTGTTGGCCACGCACAACGGAGTGTTTTACGTAATACGATTGGGCAATTTAAATGAATCGAATGTAGCTCCCTGCGTTCAACAGGAGAGAAAAAGGCTTTGGAGCTCACTCAGCTGATCAGTGACCACTCAGGCGCCTTCAGCATTCTCCATTGACCCTGCCTCTCAAATGTCAGCTTCCTACGTTCAACAGGAGAGGAAATGGCCTTGGAGCTCACTCAGCTGATCAGTGACCACTCAGGCGCCTTCAGCATTCTCCATTGACCCTGCCTCTCAAATGTCAGCTTCCTACGTTCAACAGGAGAGGAAATGGCCTTGGAGCTCACTCAGCTGATCAGTGACCACTCAGGCGCCTTCAGCATTCTCCATTGACCCTGCCTCTCAAATGTCAGCTTCCTGCGTTCAACAGGAGAGGAAATGGCCTTGGAGCTCACTCAGCTGATCAGTGACCACTCAGGCGCCTTCAGCATTCTCCATTGACCCTGCCTCTCAAATGTCAGCTTCCTGCGTTCAACAGGAGAGGAAATGGCCTTGGAGCTCACTCAGCTGATCAGTGACCACTCAGGCGCCTTCAGCATTCTCCATTGACCCTGCCTCTCACATGTCAGCTTCCTACGTTCAACAGGAGAGGAAATGGCCTTGGAGCTCACTCAGCTGATCAGTGACCACTCAGGCGCCTTCAGCATTCTCCATTGACCCTGCCTCTCAAATGTCAGCTTCCTGCGTTCAACAGGAGAGGAAATGGCCTTGGAGCTCACTCAGCTGATCAGTGACCACTCAGGCGCCTTCAGCATTCTCCATTGACCCTGCCTCTCAAATGTCAGCTTCCTGCGTTCAACAGGAGAGGAAATGGCCTTGGAGCTCACTCAGCTGATCAGTGACCACTCAGGCGCCTTTAGCATTCTCCATTGCCCTGCCTCCGTAACGCTGTTGGATGAAGATACCTATTTTCCTCTCACGATCATGTTGACATCTCATTTGTTGCTCACATCATACTCGTATGTGAGTGCGCATAATTCATGCGCATAATTCAGCTTTCCGTACAGGCGCATTCATATTAGGGACCGTGTACCATGATTAATAAATTGAGAGCTTTCCAATGAGTGGTGAACGATTTTTGTGGGGTGGAAAATGAGGAAGTTAGTTTTACCTAGGAACGATTGGTTGTACGTGAAAATCATCAGAAAATTTCCGCGTGACGCTCCCCTCGTGACAGTGCCCCGTTACAATGCCCGCGTGACGATTTTTCATTTATGTGCCATAGTAAAGACATAAAATGTCAAAAAAAAACATTTTTTAAAATTGGAAACATTGTTTAGTAATGCATGCATTCCAGGGGTTTAGTATTTTATTATTTATATGTATAGTATTATTTTATATTATTTATACAGGGTGTAAGTCTAACTGGTCTGTCATACGGTACCAGTCGATTCTATAACTAATTTGCAACAAAAAATGTCTCTTAGCATTTTTTTTAAACCCTTCGTTTTTGAGTTATTTCAACTTCAAACTTTTTTTTCGTGATTCTGACCTTACATCATTAAATTGGTCATAACACCTTTAATTTACTGTGTAAATTTCAATGTGAGGATACCGTTGGAAAGAGCATTAAATTTTCTATCGGATAGATGCCTTAACTTTTTTTTGAGTCAAGGTTTGAGACATTAAAACGTCCTCTAAAAAGCCCCCTCAGACCTTCGAGGCGGAGCGCTGATTTCGTTGAAAAAATGCACGTTTTTCCGCGTTCAAACACAAATTTCTCCCCTAAATTCGGTCGTAAAGTATTTTTTGATTATACTATTGGAAAGCTGAGATTCTGGCGCAGTTTTTACTGTTCTTGCATCTTGAACAAATACCGGTTCTCGTAGTTCAATTTGCGATTAAAAAAATGCGAGGTTTCCAAAATTGCGTAAAACTCTCTTTTTAGAGGACGTTTTAATGTCTCAAACCTTGACTAAAAAAAAGTTAAGGTATCTATCCGATAGGAAATTTAATGCTCTTTCCAACGGTATCCTCACATTGAAATTTACACAGCAAATTAAAGGTGTTATGACCGATTCAATGATCTAAGGTCAGAATCACGAAAAAAAAGTTTAAAGTTAAAATAACTCAAAAACGAAGGGTTTTAAAAAAATTGCTAAGAGACATTTTTTGTTGCAAATTAGTTATAAAATCGACTGGTACCGTATGGCAGACCAGTTAGGCTTACACCCTGTATAGCATTATTATATTATTTATTTTTATTAGGGGTTCAGTAAGATAGGGCATTGGTCTCTTTCCAACGGTGTAATCAAATTTAAATTTTCATGAAAATTCGGGGAGTTATAGCCGTTTTACAGAGATAAGGTCGAAAACACGAAAACATCTTTAAAGTGAAATAACACCCTGCATATTGCAATTTGTTTCTTCAATAATGAAAGTGGAAAAAAAATAAATATTTAAAAGGAATTCTCCCTTCATGTCTTATGAACTTGACATTAATGACACAGGAATCAACAATCCTCGATTGCTGCTTTTATTTAAAACATTAACGAATTTTCCCATTTTTCTCTGGCAATTATTGATAGATTTTGATGATTCCAGCGGCAATCATTCAGTTTTCCAATTCCCTAGGCCGATGAACTAATAAATTTCTAAAATCCTTGAAAATTTAAAATTTAGCTACATTTTTAGAAGTTTTTGCCCCTGCAATTTATGGAAATACCAACACGGTACAAACGGCGACCGACTGAGACCCCCTTAAGGGGGTCTCAGTCGGTTGACGTTCGTTCCTTTTTCCGAGTTAGTATTTAGCCAAATCGAAGGCGCAAAAACATAAAAAGGTGTACTTAAATTGGAAATTTTAAGGGATTTTAGAAATTCATTAGTGCACGGCCCAAGGGAATTGAAAAACTGAAAGATTGCCGCTGGAATCATCAAAATCGAACAATAATTGCAAGAGAAATATGAGAAAACATGGCAAAACCCGTTTATTCAAAAGTTTTTCCCATTTTTCTGTGGCAATTATTGTTCGATTTTGACGATTCCAGCGGCAATATTTCAGTTTCTCAATTCCCTAGGTTTGTGCACTACTAAATTTCTAAAATCCTTTAAAATTTCCAATTCAAGTACAACTTTTCAACTTTTTGGCCCGGCGATTTAGGGAAATACCAACCCGGAATGAACGGCGACTGGACTGAGACCCCCTTAAGAATGTTTGAGTAAAAAGTTACCAACCTTCATCTTTTCAACGTCGTCTTTTCTCTCTATAGGAACATAAAAATTTGTCTCTTTCCCTTTGGAATAGACTGCTTTCTTCTTGGACGCCTCGCCGTCCTCAGACTCATCATCCGCGTCTCTCTCCGAAAAACAAAACTTGATCATTTTGTTGTAAAATTTCTTCGTTAAACCTGAAAGACACGGAAGAAGTAAATTTCAATTCAAATACCGGACTAATCAGATCTAATTGAAAAAGGCTGGCCTTAAGGGGGTCCCAGTCGGTCGCCGTTCGTTCCTTGTTCCGGGTTAGTATTTCTTTCAAGAACCGACGCTAAAAGTTAAAACACTGTACCTAAATTCGAAATTCTGAAGGATTTTTGAAATTTATTATTTCATCTGCCTGGGGAATTGAGAAACTAAAAGACTGCTGGAATCATCAAAATCGAACAATAGTTGCTAGCGAAATGTGGGAAAAATCATTCTTTCAGTTAGGTTTTCCCACATTTCGCCAACAATTATCGTTCAATTTTGAAGATTTAATCGGCAATCTTTTAGTTTTTCAATTCCCTAGGCAGATGCAGTAATGAATTTCAAAAATCCTTGTAAATTTTAAATTTAGTTACAATTTTTAAACGTTGAGCTCTTGTTCTTGAAAGAAATACTAACCCGGAACGAGAAAGAAAAGCGACTAACTGAGACCCATTTAAATTGACTAGGTATCTCCAGTTACAAACTCACCAATAGTTAAAGGAACTACGTTGATTTCAAAATGTTCCTTGACTGATATTCCGCCCACTGGTGCTTTTTCCCGACAGAAAACCCTCAGCGCCCTCTGTGAACATGACAAGGTAGTTACATTATAATGGGGAATTTGCCTCACATTTTTTATTAATTTTTTTCGAATGAGGGTTTATTGATATGGAAGAAAACCATAGTGAGCTGCTCGAAAACGCATCCAAAAAATTTAGAGAATTTAAGGAAGATGGAAATTTTAAATGTGGTGGCAATGTGTAAGAGGCAGCCATGTTTGAAACGTAACGGATATTCTACCAATCTGACTTCAAAGGAGGTTCTGTGCTGCTTACCACAGAAGCGGAAAGTACATGAACCTTTAGCTTACAAGGATTAACACAAGAGTGAGTGAAGTAGGAAGGAGGGCAGAACGCAGAACTCAAGACACAAAAGTGACGGAAAGAAACAATATTACTCAATTTTTTACAATACGATTCTACCTACTAGTTTATCAAGCATTAATAGTCTTCATCTTCTCTTATTTAGTTTCTATATTAGTTAGTTTCGTGATTTGAATCACATTATTCGATTGGCCATTTGATTGGATCGTTTTGTGTGGGTGCACTCAGAACTGCCTGTTGTTGTTCTGTGGTACTATCTCAGAATGAGGAATTTCACCATGTTGGAATTTCCTATTTTTGACCCCAAAATCGGATTCAGCGCCTCGAAAAACCCTCTATGGGGAACCTTCAGCCCGTACTTCCTAACTTACGAATAAACAAAACAGTGTAGAAAATATGAACGTTTAAAAACATATTGTTTAGTAATGCATGCATTCCAGGGGACGTCCCATTGGATGAGCATTAGATCAGTTTAACCAGTTGTTAAGTGATAAAACTGTTTCACTCGATGTAATTTATTTATTACTTTAGGGAAGAAATACTGACCCCCCCCCCCACCATTATCCACCTTAACATTTCTAGCGGCATGGGAGCCTCGAATCTGAAGAGCATTTTAAAATCCATGATCTACGATACCCAACATGCGAATTCGAGTTCCCCCCCCCCCCCCACCCCCAACGCCAACAATGGTGCCAGTCTGGCACCAAAGCGGAAATACGTCGTAACATTGAACTTTCATCTGTTAGTTTTGGTAGGCAGTCCGTCGAAGTTCACATCCGTATTCAAGGTGAAACACAAAAAAAAAACCACGAAATAAGCGGTTTATGGCATCATGGCACCATGTCCTGGCACCATGGTGGCACCACTATTAGTTCCATGGTGGTATAGAGAATAATTCATGAAAATCCGGAGGTATAATGAGAATTTTTCCTCAATTTCAAAGCTTGGGTACAATTAGTAAGCAGTAAAGGAACCGAAATATTGAAAAATCGGATATTTTGTGAATATTATCCCCCCACTCACCCCCTCCCCCTGCGAATTTTGGTACTCTGGTAAAATCATGTACAACTCGGAAGTTATTTGAGTCAAACAAAAAAAGAAACACGCAAATCTGTTGGAAATTGAGGCCTGGGCAGAGTTTACAGGATTATGCACGCAAACGCACGTTTTTTAAGCATTAACCCCCCCTTTCCCCCTCTTAAAAAGCAAAATCCAAAATTCCGGCGCCGTAGTGCACAACTAGATAGTATTCCGCGTCGAACGAAAAAAGAACCACGAAAATCGTTTGAGAACTAAGGCCTGGGCAGAGTACACAAGATTATGCCCAAAAACGCACGTTTTTCGAGCATTAACCCCCTCTTTCTCCCCCTTAAAAGGCAAAATTCGAAATTCCGGCAACGTAGTGCACAACTAGATAGTTTTCCGCGACGAACAAAAAAAGAACCACGAAAATCGGTTGAGAACTAAGGCCTGTGCAGACGACACAAGATTTTGTTACACACACACACGCACACACACACACACACAGACATACACCTATGGTTTTTTTCGCGGATTTGGATTCAGAATGGTCTAAAACGGATTACTGTGTGGTTATTTTTTTTCTGTTGAGTGTTGTCCAACTTTACCCCAGATTGATCGCATAAGGACGCCCAAGTCTTACTGTGGGACGTCCTAAAAACCGGGAGGATGAAGTCAACCTGGAATAGTTCATGTGCGGCCATTGAAGCGCTGAGATCGTGAAATCTATAGCTCTCAGATGCAACATTTCACAAAACCAGTAAAGTTCGAAATCGAAAAACTGAAGAAAAAAACGCTGCAAATCATTGCTCAAAGGTTTATTATTTTCTGTATAGATCATCCTTCTGTATAGATCACTGGTTCTCCATCAATAGCACCTACCACCATCTGTATTCTCCCTTGAACTTCCCTCTCAAATTTCAGCTCCTGAGTTCAATAGGATTGAAAATGGCTTTCGAGCTCACTCAGCTGATCAGTGATGTGAGGAGTGAAGAAGATCTCCTCGAATGCTGGAGACGCCTGGAAGAACACCTCCATTCAATAGGATTGAAAATGGCTTTGGAGCTCACTCAGCTGATCAGTGATGTGAGGAGTGAAGAAGATCTCCTCGAATGCTGGAGACGCCTGGAAGAGCACTTCCATTCAATAGCATTGAAAATGGCTTCGGAGCTCACTCAGCTGATCAGTGATGTGAGGAGTGAAGAAGATATCCTCGAATGCTGGAGACGCCTGGAAGAGCACTTCCATTCAATAGCATTGAAAATGGCTTCGGAGCTCACTCAGCTGATCAGTGATCTGATCAGTGAGCAATGATTTGCAGCGTTTTTTTACCTACAAACATTGTTTTACCTACCAATTTTTTTTACCTACCACACCTATCTATTGGTAGGTACTAACTACCACACTATAATGGCTTCACACCTTCACAATCAAGTTTATTAGAAAGAACTAAACGCATCACACTCGATTCGAAAAATAGAAAGCTTGATATGGAAATTTGATTACTGGTTACGCAGAAGGCAAAACTGTATACAAATCGAAGAAATGAACAGCGATCGCATTTTAGTCAGATAAAATTTGAACGGCGATAAGACCTCTTTTGCGATTCACACTCATGATTCTGTTTTATCGAAGGAAAACCTTCAAATACTCGTAGGGACCGAACGGTTTGTCCTACAGAGCTCCGGGTGGTCTCAAAAATTTTTAAAAATTCTGTACTATTTAAAATTGGCGAAAAAACGATACCTTTATTTCGAGAGTTTTCGAGCTAGGGCACTCTTGAAAATTTCAACCCTTAATTTTCACCCCTTAGAAGTGACCTACATCAACCAAAAGCTTCGCGGCACAACTAGACCCCAAATGGAGCCCATATACCAAATTTGAACCAAATCGGTCCAGTGTTGCTAAGAAAAGTGCCGCGTACGGCGGACGGCGGACGGCGTACGGCGTACGGCGGACGGACGGAAATTTTTTTATTCGATTTTCGGATTCTACGTACCTTGAAACGTAAAACATCAAATTTTGAGGGGGGGTTAAAATTTTTTTTTCTTGCTCGATTCCAAAGGCTTATTATTGAAAATAATAAACCAAAAAGCAAGATGGGGAAAATTAGGTTTCCCGTTTTTTTATTTTTTTATTTTATAACTTTCCTCTTAGCTAACACAATTTCGTCGTACCATCGGGCAACACTGGGAGGAGACGGCGATCCGAACAGCCAATCAGCAAGCGTTTCCGCTTCACGTTGAAGAAGTCCGTTTTCCCAGTTATTTTTTGAAATCATAAATTTTGATTGTCTCCCAAAAATAACAGGAGACTTATTTTCCGAAATCAAACCGATTTTCATCTATCCCTCACCATAAACTATTCAGGAAAAATGCAAACAGAATTCGGTGAAATTCCTCACTGTTTTCGCGTCGCCTTTTTTTTCGTATGATGTCAACAATATTCCTCGATTTTCGCGGTGTTTTATAACAGAGGCTTCACACAGGCATTTTCTCCTACGGTAATTTTTTTCCCTTGGTTAAACGCTATTCTAGGGCCCTATTATAAGATTTGACTTGAAATTCCAGAATCTAAAATTGGGGCAAATTTCCCATTGCGCAGAAGAGGGAGGCTAATATTCCCTCCAACGAATTTCAAATACACTGATCAACAACTGATGTACCAACCTTTCTGTCGACCGGCATGTTGTTTTGTATTTCGGTAGGCTGGAGAACTTCAGTGTAGACTTGGTTAGGAAGGAGGTTGCACATGCGGACGTAACCCAATTCCAAGAGATGCTCCACCGAGTCGTCACTCTTGGAATTTTTCGTGTACCTGAAAATGATGGGCAGTCATTTCTAATTTCAAGGAGGTACCGAAAGGTGTGGCAGGTCAGGAGGGGAGTAAAACAATTTCTCTAGTAACACGAATGTGAATATCAACACTTCTCACAGGTTGACTTCTTGAGTATGGTAAGTGGGTAGGAAAGTAAGATTTTTTTTTTTTCAATATTCTTTATAGCACCGAGTATAACTTATTACCTAATAATATTATTTTGAAAATATGGACAAGTAAAAGTAAAGTCAGTAAAAGTAGTAAAGTAAACAACCATTTCAGGTTGGATTTTCGTCCGACTGCCATTCTGGCGTTGAGGACGTCATCAGCTGTCTTCCAAAGGGAAAATCAGAATTTGTTCTGATGATGAGAGCAGTGGCGGCTCCTTCCCCGAAACCCTAGCCTCAGAGGAAAGGCTATCGAGAAGGGATAGAATAGGTGCTTTTCTCAGCCAAATAGAAATTTCAACGATATGCAATTTTTCATCTTATAATTGCAAACGGTACTAAATACGTACAATAGACACGAAAAATGTTCTCTAGTAGTAAACAGAAATGAAATTCTGAAATACTTAGTCATCAAATTTCTAAACCCAAGAAATGCATCCATCTTATTGCAATGGCTGAAATGTAGCAAAATAATTTGTTAGTCACTTCACTCCCACAAAGCCAATCTACCTTCTTAATATTCAACGTAAAACTTGGGGTACGAATCTGCACAATTTTTTAATTTCAACGTCTGCTGGAGTAGACTCTACCTAAAGGTAGAGATGGCAAGGGGCGGCCAGTTTCTCGAATGTCACACTTTTCCACCATAGACAAACGTGAATAGTTTACTTTAATATAATGCACCGAATTATTCATCATACCTACACTCATGAATAATCACAATACTTTAAAAAGCCAGGGACAGGGACTGGCGAGGCAGTAAACAAAACGGATGACCAAACACGAAAATCCCATATCAGTTTTGTTTACCTCAAATGACTCAAATTTGATAAGGAAACCTAGATTGCAGAGCTCTCTGATGGGGGCGCAATGAATCAATTCTGCTCAGCGTGGGACAATTACTTGTTCTCTGGTTGGTCAATCTCATGTGCCCGCTTCCCTCAAAACATGTCACCCCTCCCCTCTAATGCATGGAGCAGACAACTGCTGATGCTACAACCGCCACTGAAGGGAGGAGGGAGCTCCCGCCTCTGTTTTCTCGCTTAGATTCAACTAGCACAGTACCTACAATCATGTCTTCTGTCACTAGCCATCATACTCTTCAAATGAAGAGGAACAAACTACGCACACTGCTGGCGATGAGCCTTGAACCCAAGATTCCCACAGAGGTCAGAATATGGACAAGTTTTCATAACTAAGACACATCACTGAGTTTTGTTGATTATGGTGGACTAGCTGAAAAGCCTACTGAAAGTAGGCAAAAACGATTCCTCCGACTCTCTCCTCCCGCCCCCAAATCCTCCGACTCCTCCCGCCCCCAACTCCTCTCGTCTCCGATTCCCCTGAATCTCCCCACTCCCATGACCCCTCCAACCCCTCCGTGCATACGTATGTACGGTTGGCGTTTTATGTATAGGTATAGATGATTCACATCACTGCTTTACAAGTATGCTAGTACGCTTCAATCTTCTGATGATGTCACTTGTTTAAAGTAGTTGGACTGCTTCCTCGTTGATGTGACATATGTAAGTGTCTCACAGCTTGTCCCTTTATAGCATCGTTTATTGTTCCGATCCGAAGCTCATGATGGAGACGTTCATTTCGAAAGTAGGACCATGGTGCATTGACAACGGTTCTTAGCACACTGTTCTGGAATCTTTGGATGATGTCTCGATTTGACTGAGCCGTACAGCCCCAAAGCTGAGCTCCATAAGTCCAGACTGATTTAAGGACTTGGTTGTACAATGTAAGCTAGTTCTGGATTGACAACTTCGACCGTCTCCCCATTAGCCAAAGCATTTTTTCTGAATTTTCCTTCTTTTTTTTCTTGACATGGGCTTTCCATCCAAGTTTGGCGTCAAGCGTCATAATGTGTATTTGGCTTCATTAGCATTCGGAATAACTTTTCCCTTGAAATGTACCGGAATATAATGGATTATCTAGCCAAAACGTTTAGCAAGTTAACAATGAATATTTAAAATAATTAGTCCACCAGTCTATATAGTCGTGACGCCCTCTAGGTGGCGGATCTACTAACTAACGGTCGAGTCTACCTTCTATATTGGAACTGTCACAGGGAAATCTGACTGGTGCGAAATTTTTGGTTCGTCTGATGGCTGCACTGCAAACGAAATCCACGCATTTCACGATTTAGGAGGGAAAGAATGCTACTTGAGGGGGGAAATTCCTGAAAATATGTCGTGTGCACAGGGATTTGCTCGATGGTAGAGATAAGTAGTTCCATCTTTCCAGAAGAATGCGCCAAAGCGATGTAAAGTTTCTGTGGTAGACCTATAAAGCATTATCTCAACTCTGTTTAAAGTGCTGATAATCCATAGATCAAGTGAATGGCTTTAATTTTTGCTAAATTCGATAAAAAATCCCACAATTTGTGGTGTACACATTATTGTCCTCAAAGTATTAAATAAATGTGAGGATTTTATTTGATTTAATTTTGAGAACAATAAGTGACATAGCCAGTCATAGTGATCCACACATGAGAAGAGGTGATTTCTGAATACACGAAAAAGGTTATCCAGTTAAACCAGCTTTACGCAATTCTCGTAATATGGAACAAACTGCAACTATGCTTTACAATTGTTCCATTATGTTGCGAGCACGACGGCACAAGTACTTACAGAAAATTGCTCAATACAAGATCAGCGATTCCCAGCTGACCGTCGTTCTCAGTCAGCCGCCACTGTGCGTGTTTGAAGCAAATCTCACTTGCTCGTACCACAGTGACAGCCTTGTCTCCCCTCAACGTCGCCATTTTCTGTCCGATCAGCTGCGTCTCCTTGTAACACGACAGCATAGTGTCGAGCTCCTCGCTCTGCGTCGTAAGCTGCTCTTTGCAGTTGTAAACCTGAATTAAGAAACACAAGAAGCGAGTTAGTCCCAGACATTTAGAATCAAACGAATTCCCGCGTATGAAATGAAGTTCATTGCGGAATATAGGTGAGATTTCATTTACCTGACGCTCCAAGCTGTCCATTTGTTGTTCGAGATGTGGACTGTTAGGTTCATCGCCTAGGGCCCGCTGCACCAGGTACATCTCTTTCTCGAGGTGCCTCAGCTTGCAAAGCAGAGCTCTCACCCTCGTCTGGGCCTCTTGAATCGGTTTCTTCTGGTCTTCGACGCTCTGCAGCTGAAGTTGAAACCTCATGCGTTGCAACCGTTCATAAGCCTCTTTTCGGGACTTTTCAACATGCAGGAGAAGATTGTTGACAATGTCCAAAAGCATGGCGTACTGTGGGGAGAAATACAAGTTTGATTGAGAACAAAATAAAATGAACAAAAGTAACTAAATAGAAATACAGCAAATCTTAATACAAGAAAATGCGCTGTAAATTGGATATACCTTTGAGTCTGATTGTTTTGGAATCTCGTTTCTGTATTAATGGCATTTACAGCAATACAATCAAATCATTTGGGCGCAATAGCAACTAAGTACTATTTATTTGTTTTCCAAAGAAAAGGTATTTATCGATGGCATCACATGATAACCTCGTATCTCAACCACCTGTAATTCAACTTTTAGCGATAAGAAACCATGGTTATCAGTGATGCTCAGCCCTCTTGATCAAAACCGAGGTAATCATTTTGGGCGTTAGAGAGCAGAAAATGCAATTCCCGCTAAAAATTGAATTACAGGTGGGTGGGATACGAGGTTTTCATTCAGAGAATCCAAAAAAAACCATTTTGGCCAAAAATTGAGATACGAGGTTATCATATGATGCCATCGTTATGATGAACCCCTGACGTAACTCTGCGAGCCTCTTTCTCATTGCCACAGTTCTAAAGTTGACCATCAACATAACATTAAGATAGGAGGCTTAAGCTGGATTCATATGGGACGGAAGAGGGCGGAATCGGAAAAGAAGGAAAGACGAGAAAACCAGTGGAGGGGGTAGCCGAAGTCGGCGGAAGGTTCACATGGATGATGGACGGAAAGGACGGAATGATAACCTTCCTCCTGGAAGCCTCTGAAATGATATCCTCTCTCTGATCTGTAACCTCTGTTGACTGTGTTTTGAATTTGACGTTCAATTCCTCGTTGAAATTAATTTTGTATTAAAAAAGAAGAAAAAACTAGCAAAAAAAGGACAGCACAACTAACAAATGAAGCATGAGCGAGGAACCTTGGGGTGCCCAATTGTCGATTGCAACGACAATTCGATTTTTTTTAAACAAAGAAGTAATATTGCTCTTGGAATTTTCAATTTGCCCACATGCTTTCATTTTTACGAATGCCAGCTGAACAATGTTTCAAGAAAATTCACAGTTGGGATTCTGCGAATACATTATCACAACTCCTCAATTGCTTCGATTGTATCAAAACAATCGATTGTTGGCTACTATCGACAGTAGGCCACACCTAGTGCAACCTCCACTAGTGGTTATCAGTCCTGACCACTGCACAGGTGCCCAGGTGCCCGGACAGGACAGAAGACGGACGGCGGTATAAAAATATCTTCCGCTGATAGGTTCCGTCAAGATGGCGGCCACCATTCTCAACTGGGGAAAATCAGCCAATCAGATTGTGATATTTCTCTTCCATCTCTCTTTCTCTTCCATCCCATGTGAATCCAGCTTTAGGGCGGAAAACATAGTCGATCCTCAAGTCAAGAATTTTCTTCACTTGATCGAGGGGCCCCTTCTCTTGAGGTAGCGACCTTTCCTAGTCCTTCAGGCTCCCAGTGAAGGGTTCCCTTGACTGATCGCGTCTGCCTCCTAGAAAATTGGCAAGCCTGACAGAGTGAGCTTGCAAAAATTTCAATGTCTGCAGAAATGTGCAGATTTAGAGATATGTCTGCAGAAATGTGACCATTAATACAATGAACCGATGGGAGACCGTGTAGTTCGTTGTACCGGTGATCATCCAGATTAATCTTCATGTACACATCATCATCTTACAGTGGGGTTTTCTTGTTCTCTGATATATTGACATTTTCATGTCTTTGCTTTGGCACATGAACTGAAAAATCGTCACGAAAACTAAGCAAATCTTGCTCACGCGACCAATAAATAAAATAGACTCACTGTGTTGCGTAGAGAACAATCAACAACCTTACATTTTGCTTTGGCACATGAACTGAAAAATCGTCACGAAAACTTTGATGCTTGGGTTGAACTAACAACCTTACTTCACTACCTTGTTGTGTAGTGGTTGACATGAAAATGTCCCAATGTGTTGCAGACTCGTATGCAAGCATTTCTGAAGCATTTTAAAGTAGATCTTCCGACATATCGAAGGTATCGATATCTCATTGAAGATATATCATTTTTGACATTTTCATGTCTTTCATATGGCACATAAAAAAAAAATCGTCACGAAATTTGTTGCGACGAAATTTGCTAACGAAATTTGTCCCAAGTCGCCACAATGATGATTATGACCATCAGAAGTGAAGTTGTTAGGTACTTTACAGGTAGGTACTTTACAGTTAGGTAGGTACTTTACAGTTTAAAAAAAAATCGTCACGAAATTTGTTGCAACGAAAATTGTCCCAAGTCGCCACAATGATGATTATGACCATCAGAAGTGAAGTTGTTAGGTACTTTACAGGTTGGTACTTTACAGTTAGGTAGGTACTTTACAGTTTGATATTACCAGATCAGCTGAGTCGAAAATCGAGCTCCCAGATCAGCTGAGTCGAAAATCGAGCTCCCAGATCAGCTGAGTCGAAAATCGAGCTCCCAGATCAGCTGAGTCGAAAATCGAGCTCCCAGATCAGCTGAGTCGAAAATCTAGCTCCCAGATCAGCTGAGTCGAAAATTGAGCTCCCAGATCAGCTGAGGCGAAAAGTCCCAAGTCGCCACAATGATGATTATGACCATCAGAAGTGAAGTTGTTAGGTACTTTACAGTTTGATATTACCAGATCAGCTGAGTCGAATTAGTAGTTTATGTAGTTTAAGGGAGGTATGTAGTTCATGTGTCGGGAGGGGAGGGGGGGGGGGGCATGAAAATGTTTCAATGTGTTGCAGACTCGTATGCAAGCGTTTTAAACTACATTTTTTACAACAGATTTTACCTTTTATAATTTTATTAATTTTTAGTACAATAATAATTATTGTACAATTATTATTGTACAATTATTGTATAATTATTTGTACAATTATTGTACAAATATTACTATTATTCAAATTTTCGATATGAAAACGGTTAGCGATTAAATTCATGGAGTACTTACATAACGTATTGGATATCTTGACAAATCTTAAAAATGACATCAAACTCGAACAATCTTCATCAAAATTGTTATGAAATTTCATGTAGTTTTGCTTAAAAAGGACTTTTCCGGGAACAATGTGAATCGCCTCATCAGGTTTTTCAGAACTACTAGATAGACTATGATCAAAAAACTATGATTATGATTTAAGTATATAACGACTAGCGATGATGTAAACGGTGTTAATTTATTTTTGTAGCTGCCCTCTGACGAAACAACTTGCCTAATTCATCCTCCTAACCGTAAATTTCAAATATACGCGAATATTTCATTAAATTCTTGAGCTATCAACTAAAACTCTCGAAATACAATACGCATTTTGGATTCACAAGCCGAATTACCACTAATTAATAAAAGTGAAAATTGTCCTTGAGGATGGTTCTGACCACACTTTGAGGCCCCCTGAAGTCAAGCAAGAACATGGAGGCGAAAATCGCCAGCCTTGCAAGGAGTTCAGTCGGTCTGGAGCCCTTTATGACAGGATGATGAGGGAAATTCGCGGCCGATTTAAAAGTTAAAGTAGAGTGGAACCTAGGTGTAGTTTGACACCCGAGTCTAGAACCCTGATGCCTCCTTTTCAAGTTCACTTACATAGCCCAGAGTGTAGGAAACTCCAAGCATCTAAAGTATGATGCATCCACTGAGCTGATACAGCTTTACCGCCACGTAGATGTCTGCGATGGAACTCTCAGTAGTTAGTAAGAGGCTGGCAGAGCCCGAGAAGTGGGCAAAGCCTCAAGTGACCAGCTGGATGTGGGTAAAAACTCAAATAGCCGAGAGTGGTATCTGAGACTTCGTGGATGCCGAAGAAGAGTAAGATTGGAGGACAGTTCATATTGCCTGAATAACCTTCTCCTGTTAGATTTCAAACAGTAAATCCAAAATTTAACAGCCTCATGTGGAACACCTTCTGTTAAGTTTTTCTCTTCTGTTGTTGCTGTTGAGGTTGCATGTAAACTAAAATCGTGTAACTTATACCACGTTTTGTATCTCCCAAGAGCGAACTAGTAATTGCATTTTATTCGCAATAACCAATGAATAATCATGAAAAAAACTTTAATAACTCTTATCCTTATGGCCACTAATTACCAGCTTTGTACCTAATATATAATAGCAATACTAGGTCCCTCAATGAATGGGTTGGTGAGGGGAGTATAGACCTCGCATACATCTTACCTGAAGCGAATTGGTGCACACGTCAAGATCGTGGTGCATGAGAGTGAACGCATCTACAGGTGGCTGAGGGTTCTCCCACAGGGAGGTCGAATCCTCGCAAGGAGGTGTTGGAACTCCCGCCAAGTTGCTGGGCGACATCGTGCTCTCCCCATAGGCGACGTAGAAAAACTCGCATTTACATCTAGACACGATCCTTTGCAGCTGCAAACAAGGGTCAATGAAATAGTTCACTCGTAATGAACATCAAAGGAAGACGAAAAACTCGGCGCTTCACGGGGGGCAAGCCCCCTGGTCCCCCCAGATGCTATCTACTAAAAGCCTACGCCGTAAATGTTACAAACATGGAACACATTTTAGCAAAATTTAGTGCAAAACCTTTAGTCGTAGGTACGTCTAATACAAAATGTATATTATCCCTAGCAACATATCTAAAATGCATTGAAAAGCTCGAAAATCGGAGTGTTGAATAGGCGTGTGACACTCCCGCCTCCCCCCTCCGCATGACACTCCCGCGTCCCCCTCCAGTGTAACGTTTTTCGGGTAGTTACGCTATGGCTAAAACATGTTCCATGTTAAAACTAGCAATAGAAGCTATTATTACCACTGATAAAATCATGGAAGTTTCAGATCCAAGATCCGAATGTGCCTCAATAAATCTGACAAATATTCTCTACCTAATAGTAATCCTTCATATGACGATATAGTGAATAAGATTGATACACTGACTAGTAGGTTCGATACATTCGATGCCACGAAATACTGACAACCTAGACGTTCATGATCTAGATCAAGTTCTAGAGCTAAGCCTTCCTAATGTACAAAGGAAAACAAAATGGCCACTGGCGTCTGAAGTAAAATGAAGAATACAACGTAGAAACCATCTTAATCGACTAGTATTGACATTGTTCAAAAGAACTAGGTAATTTGTTTTAGCAAATTTTGAAAGAAATTTGGTACTTTTTCCCCTTTATAAAAAACCTTTCTTGAAAGAAAAAAGACCATTCATGCAGCATGAATTAATGAGCGAATTTTCAAAGAAATCCTCCAGTTGAAGGTATAGTCAAGAAAAGAAACAACGGTGTTGCAATTTCTTTTAGAACTTTTTTTTAAACATTATTCTTGGTTTTTTTCGATTTTTAGTATACCATACGAACATACTGTATTTGCACTGGGTATGCTTTTTAAGATTTTAGGAATCCATATTCATGTTCTACTCCTCTCCAAGAGCTCATAGAGTACCCACACGGCTACTGCAGTTCTGGGCACAACAAATATATTTGTTGCGTATATATACGCATGTTTTCATTATACATATAACTATATATACATTTTCAACTTTCGGACAATTTTCATTTTTGGAAAACGCATCGGAATCAGAAATTTTGTGCGGAATCCGAATATACCATATTATGTTACTATGTTTGTGAACCGGGACAAACCCGTTTTTAGGACGTCCCACAGTAAGACTTGGGCGTCCTTATGCGATCGATCTGGGGTGGAGGAGGACAACACTCAACAGAAAAAAAAAATAACCACACAGTAATCCGTTTTAGACCATTCTGAATCCAAATCCGCGAAAAAAACCATAGGTGTATGTCTGTGTGTGTGTGTGTAACAAAATCTTGTGTACTCTGCACAGGCCTTAGTTCTCAACCGATTTTCCTGGTTCTTTTTTTGTTCGTCGCGGAATACTATCTAGTTGTGCACTACGTCGCCGGAATTTCGAATTTTGCCTTTTAAGGGGAGGAAAGGGGGGGTTAATGCTCGAAAAACGTGCGTTTTTGGGCATAATCTTGTGTACTCTGCCCAGGCCTTAGTTCTCAAACGATTTTCGTGGTTCTTTTTTCGTTTGACGCGGAATACTATCTAGTTGTGCACTACGACGCCGGAATTTTGTATTTTGCTTTTTAAGAGGGGGAAAGGGGGGGTTAATGCTTAAAAAACGTGCGTTTGCGTGCATAATCTTGTAAAATCTGCCCAGGCCTCAATTTCCAACCGATTTGCGTGTTTCTTTTTTTGTTTGCCTCAAATAACTTCCGAGTTGTACATGATTTTACCAGAGTACCAAAATTCGCAAGGGGAGGGGGTGAGTGGGGGGATATCATTCACAAAATATCCGATTTTTCAATATTTCGGTTCCTTTACTGCTTACTAATTGTACCCAAGCTTTGAAATTGAGGAAAAATTCTCATTATACCTCCGGGTTTTCATGAATTATTCTCTCTACCACCATTGAACTAATGGTGGTGCCACTATGGTGCCAGGATGCCATAAACCGCTTATTTCGTGTTTTTTTTTTGTGTTTCACCTTGAATACGGATGTGAACATCGACGGACTGCCTACCAAAACTAACAGATGAAAGTTCAATGTTACGACGTATTTCCGCTTTGGTGCCAGACTGGCACCATTGTTGGCGTTGGGGTGGTGGTGGGGAGGGGGGGGGGTGAACTCGAATTCGCATGTTGGGTATCGTAGATCATGGATTTTAAAATGCTCTTCAGATTCGAGGCTCCCATTCCGCTAGAAATGTTAAGGTGGATAATGGTGGGGGGGTAAGTATTTCTTGCCTAAAGTAATAAATAAATTACATCGAGTGAAACAGTTTAATCATTCAACAACTGGTTAAACTGATCTAATGCTTATTCAATGGGACGTCCCCTGGAATGCATGCATTACTAAACAATATGTTTTGGACTATTCTTGAAATTTGGACAACTTAGGGTAGTCCAAAATTTCTGGCTAACAAACTCGTCCTTTTGTTTGTTGTTACGAATATTTTGGCGAAAACTAAAAAATGTTGCTAGACAATTACTCAAATTATCGTGCGGAGTGACTCATTATGATACACTCCTGTTCAAAATTAGAGCACCACCATCCATTTTTTCGTTTGTCCCTTTCCTTCTTTCCTTATAAATTGTGTATCCTAGACTGGCCAGCAAGGAGTCCAGACATGAATCCGATAGAGCATGTTTGGGACATGCTGAAAAGAAGAATTCGAGCCAGAGATCCACCATCAGACAATTTTTAGCAGCTGGAAACAGCAGCGAAAGAGGAGTGGGACAATATCCCCCAGGAGGATATCCAAAATTTGATTAGAGGCATGGGTCGAAGGCTCCAAGCCCTTATCCGAGCTAGAGAAGCTAATACCAAGTATTAAAAAGCTAAAATGGCATAATTCAAACCTTTTTTTCACATTTTCAATTTTTATCATTTTACCACAAGAAGTACATTTTTCTTTAGTTTATTAAAAAAAAAAATTTTCTTGAATCTTTGCCTTTTTTGGTTACCTTTTTCCTTCTATGTTTGCAAAAAATGTGTGCAAATGGATAAACACTTGATAAGGGAAAAAAGAAGGGGACATACAAAGAAGTAGATGGTGGTGCTCTAATTTTGAGCAGGAGTATATTATACATACATATGATTTTTGGAAAAACTTCAGGAATCGTATCAGAATGTTCCATAACGGATTTAAGTGAAAATTTTTTTCGAAAAAGTCCATTATAAGAAATTTTGAGGCCACCGCAATAGCTTCATTTTCCTTGAAAATTCGCTAAAATCGATGTTTTGTTCATCAATACCCACCATTTATCTTGATCAATATCGGATCCTGCTAATGTAGATACCAAGGGTACCAACTTTGAACGTTAATACGAATTATTCCTATGACAACGTACCTGCAGAGGATGGTCGTTGCTTATGCTGCTCGCTCCGACTGTTTCACCAACAACTCCACCAACAGACTGACCGCTCCCCACCAACTGAGGTACGTCCGGTAGCTCAGCAATCAAAGGCCCATCCTTCTCCTTTATATTGTCCACATTCAGCCACATTATATTTTCTACAACATAAAATGAAAGGAACTTAAGCTTGGTTCACATAGGTGCGTAATGTCCGGAATCCGTAGTGCGTAATGAGGAATTTCACCATGTCCGAATTTCCTATTTTTGACCCCAAGATCGGATTCAGCACCTCCAAAAACCTCCTAAGGCAAACTTTCAGCCCGAACTTCCTAATTTACGAATAAACAAAACAGTGTAGAAAATACGAATGTTTAAAAAAACCGGGAAAATGACGTCATCCTGGAATAGTTCATTTATGTTCGCTTGAAGCGCTGAGATCGAGGAATCTATAGTCCCCAGATGCAAAATTTCACGAAACAGTAAAGTTCGAAATCGAAAAACTGAAGGAAAAAATAGAAAAAGCAAGATGGGGAAAATTAGGTTTCCCCTGTTTTTGTTTGATAACTTTTCTCTTAGAAAACACGATTTCGTCGTCCCAATGGGCAACACTGGGAGGAGACGGCGATCTGAACAGCCCAATCAGCGAGTGTTCCCGCTTCACATCCTTTTTCCCGGTTAGTTTTGAAATCAAAAATGTTGATTGTCTCCCAAAAATAACAGGAGACTCATTTTCCGAAATCAGTCCGATTTTCATCTATCCCACACCAGTTACTATTCAGGAAAAATGCAAACAGAATTCGGTGAAATTCCTCATTGGATGCTATTGGCTGGAGCCGATTGAGGGGCTATTGAGAGGCTGGGAGCAATCTTTGCGGACGAAATTAGATATTTTACGCATTACGGATGAACTTCGATAAATTTCAGCAAACTTCGTGAAAGCTCTCGTCGCCTGTTCATCGTTCAGCTGTTCGTCGTTGACTCGGTCTCGTTTTTGGTTTATTGACCAAACAATCCGATTGCCGATTCCGGGTTGTTATTTGATTCGTTTTTGCTTTGTGCTTTGCTGGATATGAATTTAAGTGATTTTAATGAGAGCCTCATTGATTTCGTCCGATCAAATTATGTCAATAAATCCTCGGAAATCAAATCATTCTCTAATAACCGCATGAAAGAAGTCTGCGTATTATGTGGAAATATGATTGATTCAACTTCTGAAAACCTAATGGGGAATTTGCCTCAATTTTAGATTCTGGAATTTCAAGTCAAATCCTATAATAGGGCCCTAGAATAACGTTTAACACTAGGAATAACCAAGGGGAAAAAAATTACCGTGAGAAAATGCCTAAACAAGTGAAGCTCTGTTACAAAACACCGCGAAAATCGAGGAATATTGTTGACGTCATACGAAAAAGAAAAAAAAACGACGCGAAAACAACTCCGACAACAGACAGAGTTCTAGCACCGCCACACAAAACGATCCAGTGAAATGGCTACTCCAATAATGTGATTCAAATCTTGAAACTAAATAAGGGAAGATGAAGACTAATAATGCTTGATAAACTAGTAGGTAGAATCGTATTGTAAAAAAGTGAGTAATATTGTTTCTTTTGGTCACTTTTGTGTCTTGAGTTCTGCGTTCTGCCCTCCTTCCTAGTTCACACACTCTCGTGTTAATCCTTGTAAGCTAAAAGTTCGTGTATGTTCCGCTTCTGTGGTTAGCGCCACAGAACCTCCTTTGGAGTCAGATTGGTAGAATATCCGTTACGTTTCAAACATGGCTGCCTCTTACACATTGCCACCACATTTAAATTTTCCACCTTCCTTAAATTCTCTAAATTTTTTGGATGCGTTTTCGAGCAGCTCACTATGGTTTTATTCCATAAAAATAAACCCTCATTAGAAAAAAAAAGTGAGGCAAATTCCCCATTTTCAATTGATTCAACTTCCGAAAACCTGGGTTAAAAGACATTTTTGAGAGAATTTGGTCGTTTTGAACATTGAGATTCTTCACAATTCAATAACATTATTTTTTTACATCAAAGGTACTTGCCTCGTTTTCCGAAATGGGTATACCCAGAGTTGGGCATTAGCTAACTAATTTATTAGCTAGTTAATTTTTCAACTAATAGCTAAATTAGCTTATAGCTTTTTTTCAATAGCTAAAAGATAAATTTAGCTATCAGCTGTCGAGGAACAGCTAAATCACCGCAGCTAAATCTGTTAGCTATAAGTTGTCGACTAATAGCTAATTTAGCTAGAAATTTTAGCTGTTCCTCGACAGCTAATAGCTAAATATTTAGCTGCTAACTTCAGCTAAATCGTAGCTAATTTAGCTGTAGCTTTTGCTGTTAGCTATAGCTAACTTTTGCCCAACACTGGGTATACCATTCACCGGGCCTACAAGTAGGCAAATCACCAAGAAGACGATGAAAATCTTTTTTTTTCGAAGTTAATAATTAATAAGAAATTACTCGATCGATGAACAGGGCGAAACAGCAAAACAGCTGAACGCGGGAAAAAAGGCGAGCGGGAAAACAATTCTGCGCAGAACCTACTGCGTAATCGCGTAATCATTTGGCCATGTGAACGCTCTTTTACGCATTACGGATTACGGACCACCCCCACTTCTCTTTTTGCGCATTACGGATTACGGACATTACGCACCTATGTGAACCCAGCTTTACGCAATTATGTCTATTAACTTAGTACTGATAACTATTTAACATGAATAGCCAAGCTGCTCAATATACCTACAAGGCGCTTTACTTTTAAACTTATTTTTTTCAAAAATAGTTTATACTTATAGTTTCCAGTTTCTACGCACATTTTACAATCAATTTCAAAATTTCTTTTGAAAAAACTCAAAACTCTGTAGATCCCTGAAGATGATTGAATGAACCGAGAGAAAACTTAAAAACTGAACGAACTTTATAATAAACTTGGCATCACGCCTTGCAGAAGCTAATACCTACCTATTTAATTTAACGTATATAACGGAGGAATGAAGAACACCCGCGATATCCGCCTACTTCATCCATAACCCTCTTTAACCACAATCATCCATGTCTACCATTCACCAGGACATCGGCAAGCAACAAGGGAAAACGCACACACTGGGTTGGATTCGGTGGGGAAGGACGCCAGAGGGGTTACAAAAGGAATTGTTGAGATTCGCGGGGGATTTTTGCACTATTTTCTGTTTGAGATAATTCTTTTAATACACAGTTTCAGTTGGACTCTTCGATATTATTCATTCCTTCACCGAAATATATTTTATGTGCATCAAATACCAGGAGTACCTGATTTCGAGCCTGCCGTCTAACCAACAGCGAACCCTACGCCGCATTGTTGAAGGGAATGATTCTCAATGGCTCACAGTACTACCACTCTGTTCCGATAGCTTAGACCCCTCATGCTCTCAGTTCATTGATTCCTTAGCACTGAGATATGGTGTTGAGGTGCAAGGCCTGCCATTGAGTTGCGAAGGATGTGGGGCACAAATGACTATGGCACACGAACTAAACTGCAAGCATGGCGGACTGGTAAAACAAGGCCACGACATGGTATGAGACGCAGTTGCAGGAATGGCAAACCAAGTATAGAGAGAAGTGGGTGTCGAACCCGTTTTGAAGGAAAATGATGATGGATCCTCTGCATTGGTAGCTGATATCAAAGTCTACGGCCTATGGGACAGGGAGAAGACGGCGTTTTTGGATTATCGCATTGTTAATGCTGATGCCTCCTCTTACCAGTCTCAAAGCTGGACTGCAACAGCCAACCGGGCAGCCCAAGACAAGCACAGAAAGTACGATCAGGCGGCTGAAGATCTGAGAGCTTAATTTATTCCATTAGTGTGCTCGTGTGAAGGGGTGTTGCAAGTGAAGTTCCTAGCCTTCCAGAAGAGGCTCGTGAATGTTCTCGCTGGTAAATGGAGTAAACCAAGATCAGCCATTGCTGGCTGGGTAAGAACAAAACTCCAGATATCAATCATCCGTGCAGTCTCCTGACGTCTCCAAGGCTCGAGGAAGAGCATCAGATGCCTTGGAATGGGGTTAGAGGACGGAGCACCTCTATCCCTACTAAGAAATTAGAGAAGAGGCCGCTCCCGAAGCTCAGAAAAAAAAAGAATATTGAAATATAGATGTGGATCAAGCGCAAAATCAATACGAAAGAAGAACTCTCAATGCCTTTATTGCGCCTTTTCTGTGCCCATCCTTTAGTTTCATCCTTGTTAATAAATTGTTATAAATTGGGGGAAAAAAATATCATGTTATCCAACTGTGGTATGTAACTTGGCCTTATGAGGGTTGTATTCTCATCTTGGTCGTAATCGTCTTTCTGGGAGAAAAAATCTAATTTAAAGAGTTGAGGTGCACCCATCGCCAAACTTCGGAGTTGTAAAAGTATCGCCTACCACAGTCGAGGTATTATGAGGAGATTGACCGGCAACTTTGAAAAGGTTACCTACCATCTAATGAATCATTTTCTCCAGCGCTGACCGTGGCGTAGTACTGCATAGATTGGAGGGATCCGATCCAAGTGGTCTTGGTGACCAGAGTTCTATCTTTCCAAACTGGTCTGTGCAGTCGCTGAAGGATTTCAGCTTTGGCTGCGCTAATTATGACGTAACCTTTCGTCTCCGGCCCTTTAAGAAGGACTTGGCTGTTCAGCAAAACAACTGAAAACACGAGACAACAAAGTTAGAAAAGCGCGATGGAGGACAACATTATCCATCAGGAGCTATCGTCATTGACTTGATGGTTAATCTGAACTTACTGAGCCAGTTCTTGTGGGTAACATCATCAGTTGCATGACAGGCGGCCAACCCCTGAAGCTGCTGTTCATTGGATTCCGTCATCGGCTCATCACTGAAGACCACCGCTTTCGTTTCTGCTTCCGCAATCAGCTGTTGGAGCATAGTTGCAGCGTGACCGCACTGCAGTTTGCTCATGGGCGAAGGGGTAGCCTGTAAGCAGAAGAAAAGGACAACGAGTGTTAAGAGATGTATCGATACCTTAAATCACAAAGGCGCTATGTCCATCCATATTCCACTTTTCTTTAAATATCAGAAAAACTAAAATTTAACAAAACTATTTTTGACCTTCTTGATGATTATAGCTTGAAAATGTATTGAAGAAATTAAAGAATTTAGTGGAATAAGCCATTATTTTAGGAATTGTGCACTTCTTTTGCGATTTTCTCAAAATTTAGTTTTTGGACATAGCGGCTTTGTGCTTTAAGGGGGTCTCAGTCGGTCGACGTTCGTTCCTCGTTCCGGGTCAGTATTTGGCCAAATCTAAGGGGCAAAAGCTTAAAAACTTGTACCTAAATTTGAAACTTTAAAGGATTTTGGAAATTCATTAGTGCACGGCCCTAGGTAATTGAAAAACTGAAATATTGCCGGTGGAATCATCCAAATCGAACAATTTTCCCATGTTTTTCCCATATTTCTATGGTAATTATTGTTCGATTTTGATGATTCCAGCGGCAATATTTCAGTTTATTGATTCCCTAGGGCCGTGCACTAATGAATTTCCAAAATCCTTTAAAATTTCGAATGTAGGTACTAGTTTTTAAGTTTTTGCCCCTTCGATTTGACCAAATACTGACCCGGAACGAGGAACGAACGTCGGCCGACTGAGACCCCCTTAACATCTTCAATGCGGGTCCCAAAGTCGTGCAACCCTGCCGTACTGAAAATTTTTCGTCCTTGAAATTCGATATTGGTGAATTTGAACGTAAAATTCGTATTAAAGTTCGGCATCAATAACGGAACAATGTTTTAGACAGTTGAACTCATACTGAAGACGAAAAAAAGCAAAAAATGGAATGTATCAAAAAGGGGAGGTACCAGGCCCCCTCCCCAAAGAGAGTTGAAATGACTGGATGACCAGTCGTCCGTATGGCAGGTATGCAGGGATGGCAGGTATGCAGGGATGACCGGTCGACCAGTCATCCGCACTGAAGGTGTTAAGGTATCGATATCAACTACCTAGCGTCCAGGGTCAAGGGAACTTGATGTAACATCTGTAATAGCACACAAATCGACGTTAATTTCTCCGCGGAATCATGGATATGATTATATTTCGGAAGGCTCCGGGAATTGGTAATAACTTGCAGTAGTTCCCATGCTGGCTCGAACAGGACATGGGAACATTCATTTCAATAATGCTCATTATTCATTCATTATTCGAAAAACCCTGCGTCAATCCATCGTCGGTTTCCCGTGAGGAAACGCCTGAAGGGGTAAAACACAAGATGAGTATAGGAGAGAAGGTGTGCTCACGCTCCCCGGCTGGGAAGGGGTGTGACGTCACCAGAGTCCTCCAGCTAGCCTGTCTCCATTTGAGGACCGCTTTTCCCGCTGCAGCCATTTTGTAGGTGCTTCAACCAGAAAGTTGTGGTGGAACTTTGGGAAAATCCACGTAAAATTCAATTGAATTGTTATCCTTGGCGAAGTTAGTACCTAATAAATGGACGGGTTTTGATGGAAATCTCAACTTATGTTCGTAAGAACTAAATCATATTTATTCCTTGCCTGTTGGTCAATTACCTGACACAAACTTTTAGAATTCCATACAAACTATCATTTCTCGACTTTTCCGTATTAGAGCTTGAGTCCCGGGCAAGATCATGAGACTGTCAGTGGTTGATTCCTTGTAATGAGATGATGAAGAAATCATGGTCATGGTAGTTGAAACATAATTTCTACTGGAATTTTTGGATTTAGAGTAGGTATTTTGAATAATTTTGCTTCCGAATCTACCAAGGTAGCAGAAGTATTGTTTTCATTGTTCAAGGTTGAAAATTGAAATCTCCTCCAAGATAAATTTTCTTTCCGCGTTTTAAGTTTTCTTCCTGAATAATTTTGGTTTCGTATCTGTCTATCAAACCAGGGAATTACGGACCAGTTCTTCAAATTAAACTTTTTCACCCAAATTTCGGGTTTATGAAGCTATTGTACGGTAAATTTGTTGTCTACAACAATAGGTACTACAGAATCCTTTATCGAATTTTTCAAATTATCCAATTTGAAAAAAATTGTGTTTATCAAAATTTTTTCTCTGTAGAATTTTTTCAGTTTTAGTGAAATTTTAACTTTGGTGCGGTTTGAAACGATGTGAATCCTTCAAATTCAAAATTTCACTCGAATTTAACGTTTTAGTTTTTTCAATAATTATCTGTTTATTCTGTTTGTGGTCAATGTTTCAATAGGCAGAACTTAAAAATGATTAGGTAAGTACCTATCTCATTTTTACAAATTGTTAGAATTTTAGCCGTTGAAACATTAGTTTATTTTCACCCAAATTGTTCGTTAAAGAGAATTTTCAATGATTTGTTGTCCCGTGAATAACTAGGAAATTATGGACTGGTTCTGTTGGAAGTTCATAATTTCACTCGGATTTCGTGTTTCAGACGTTTTTCGTTCATTCCTTGAACGTTTGTCAATCTCTCAAGGTGTGGAATACTTCAAAATCGTCTAATTTTTCTGAATTGAAGGAAGTTGCGTTCAACCTCAAAAACAAATTTAAACAGAACAAACAATATAATATACCGCGTATTTATAAACAATGTACGCCCGAGCGAAGTACCAGAGACAGCTGAAGGCGAGGTCTGGACTCTGGTGACGTCACGTTTCCCCCACCTGGCAGCGTGAGCACACCTCCTCTCCTCTACTCCCCTTGGGTAGAACCCACATCAGGAGGGTGTTTTTGGTTTGAGGCAACCATACTCCTCCGAACTTGCAAGGAAGCGGGCTGCGACGAGGGTCGAATAAAACTTGCGATCCGTTCGGATTGTGAAGTGAACGCCTTGCAAGTTCGGGCGATTTTGATGTTTTGTGAATGGGTCCTGACACATTCGGATGGAACACTGCTCTTCGTAAAACATCTTTTCCTCATCTGAGGTAGAATAAATTGCTGCAGGGTCGACGAAATCGGCTAACGTCCGGATTACTCGCGGACCTCCCGCCATCAGCGGCGCGTTGGCATCTCCCGGTCCCGCACATGTTCGTCAAAATTTACGCGAAAAAAACGCAGAATCACTTCGCGTCAACTTGAAACAAACAAAAGTCCCTATGTAAAAAATCAAATAAGTAAGAGTTAGAAGTTAGTATCGTATTCGTATTCAGCAGTCAGAGGTTTCCTTTAAATTTCCAGCTTCACGTGGCCACCAGGAAAGATTATAGCTCGCCCGCCAGATAAGGAAGAAGCTCAGTTTGCCGATCGTACCAAACGTTTTTTCAATGCTCCCTGGAATTTCAGTTTCGTGGGGCCAATTGGAGTCAATTATCGCGAAACACTTTTTCACGTTGCACATTTCTGGATGAACTCCTGCCCAAAGACATATCTACGTGAAAGATCATTCCAAGAAAACGTGGCATACTCACTGTAATAGTTGCTGTGGCAGTGGTAATGGTTGTAGCTTGAGGTTCGGTGGTGGGGAGTGGAGGTGGTTTCAGGGACGAGTTGTTACTATCCCCCCTGAAGCCCTTTAGGGCCTCTGTTGACAGGTTTTTCTTCAATTGCTGAAAATGCGCAAATTTACTTACTATAAGGGTATTGTATGAAATAATTCAGGTATTTACTCTATTTAATAATCAAATTGAACTATTAAAATAATGTAGTATGAAACTATAATTTATTAGGTAAGTAATCAAACGAACCTTAGTTTTGATGAACGTATCGAAGAGGGCAAAAACAACATCTCTGTTGCTGGTGGTCCAAGCACCTTTCAGTCCATAGACGACGAGGCGGTGGATGGGAGTGCCGATTGTGTCGATGATCCCAGCACTCCCCTCTCTGCCATAAGACACCTTCCCCACGCTCAGGAAATAACATTTTTCCACTGGTGGCCTTATTGAGACTTTCTGCGAAACCACGTCAACTCAAAATATGTATATTGAAATAACATTGACTATGCGGTCAAGAGGCCAATAATTGAAGAAGACTAGAGCTAATTGTTGATGGAAATGGGCTTCAATTATCCAAATACTTCTGAGTATAGGGAACTAGTGGAGGATAAGATGAACTAAAGTAAAGCTTGGTTCACATAGGTGCGTAATGTCCGTAATCCGTAGTGCGTAATTGGATGCTATTGGCAGGAGCCAATTGATGGGACGGGACTGATCTTTGCGGATGTCGACTTTTAGAGCTGAGTGTATTGTTTTGAAAGATTGGATATTTTACGCATTACGGATGAACTTCGATAAACTTCGGTAAAATTCGGAACAACCTCTCGTCGTTTGTTCACAACATGTTTATTGACTCGGTCTCGTTTATTGTCAAAACAATCAGAATCATTGTTTTGGTTTGGAAAAATTCTGCGCAGAACGTACTGCGCGCTTCTGCGTAATCGCGTAATCATTCAGCCATGTGAACGCTCTTTTCTGCATTACGCACTTTCTGCATTACAGAACACTCCCACTTCTGTTTTTGCGCATTACGAATCACGGACTTTACGCACCTATGTGAACCCTGCTTAACAAGTAGGAAGTGCAATAAAGTTTTAATGGCTAATTAGAATAGGGATGCGGTAACAATACCGATGTCAATTGACGTCTTGAAGATGAGATTTGTTAACATCGATTTTTAGAGTTCGATGTTGGATCTATGACTATTTGTAGTTTTCCTTTACACATCGTTAATAATCGATTTTTACGCAAAACGAACCAATGATAGTTCCCAACATAGTAACAAAAACGTCTGCCAAGTGGGTGTGGCACATAGCTTCCTCGTATCCATAACCCGATTGTACAGATGATCCGATGCATAGTTGTTAATTTCAAAACATCAATCTCTAAGTACCTTCCACTACCCTCATAGGCGACCATCTACTCGCTAATCTGAACAATCCTAGAAAATTTCATCAAATTTGGATGAAAAATGTAAATGTTATGGCTGTTACAAGGATTTTACGTATGCGCATGCGCAGAGGCTTCTGTAAATTTTAAGGCCTTGATTTTGATAGGGGACCATCTACAACCTAATCCGCGTAATCCCTAAAAATGTCATCGAAATCGGGTAGAAAATGTGGAAGTTATGGCTGTTACAAGGAATTCACGTTGGCGCATGCGCAGCGGCTACTATCAGTCCGGGGGTGATGATCTTCATAGGGGGCCATCTACACGCTAATCTGGACAATCCTAGAAAATTTCATCAAATTCAGATGAAAAATGTAAATGTTATGGCTGTTACAAGGATTTTACGTATGCGCATGCGCAGAGGCTTCTGTAAATTTTAAGGCCTTGATTTTCATAGGGGACCATCTACAACCTAATCCGCGTAATCCCTAAAAATGTCATCGAAATCGTGTCAGAATTGTAGAAGTTATGGCTGTGGCAAGGATTTCATTACAGACACACACAGACAGACACGGAACCAAATTGTTCAGAAAGTCTGAAACTTAAAACGCGAGAGGAAATTTCGATTTTGGAGATCTTTTTAATTAATTAACTTCAAAACATCAATCTCTAAGTACCTTCCACTACCCTCAAAGGGGACCATCTACTCGCTAATCTGAACAATCCTGAGAAATTTCGTCGAAATTGGATGGAAAATGTAGAAGTTGTGGCAGTTACAAGGAATCCATGTTTGTGCATGCGCAGCAACTACTATTAGTCTGGGGGAGATGATTTTCGTAGGGGACCATCTACAACCTAATCCGCTTAACACTCTCAATGCGGGTGTCCACCAGTGGTGGGCGCTGCGGTCCTTCTTCTCTGCCTGCCGTCCACACAGGGTGGACGAGGCGAAGTTTGAAGGAGCTTTTCAAATGTTCAAAAATCAGTATTTCAGCGGTAAAACAGTTTCAAGGTCCCGTGAGAGATTATAACCCTTCAGTCTGTACAACATAACATGCGAAAACCAACGAAAACATGCGAAAACCACACATGGAGGACGGTGAATAGGAGAGAGTCAACGGGAAGGTTTTTCGTCTAGGCCGGGGACAGTTCTACTGATTTTTGACACGCGTTGAGAGTGATAATCCCTGAAAATTTCATCAAAACCGGATTAGATATGTAGAAGTTATGGTTGTGGCAATGATTTCACGTTTGCGCATGCGCAGCGGCTCCTATCAGTCCGAGGACAATGATTTTCACGGGGGACCATCTACAAGCCAACCCGCAAAATCCCAAAACAATTCATCGAAATCGGATGAGAATTGTAGAAGTTATGGCTGTGGCAAGGATTTCATTACAAACACACACACAGACAGACACGGAACCAAATTGTTCAGAAAGGTCTGAAACGTCAAACGCGAGAGGAAATATCGATTTTGGAGATCTCTTTTTTAACCTTGAGAAGTGAGAAGAAAGCTTCCGCTACCTTGGTAGACTCGGGAGCAAAATATACACAAAATGATACATACGTCATTAGGTTGATCTCCAGGTAGAGCACTGCGAAGCCAGATTTCAGCATTACCGAGTTCGCAAGTCATGTACACAACGCTCCATTCTGCACGGGGGCGGTGCTTCAATCCATCGTTCACAGGGACAAGTGATAGAAGATGTTCTGCGTGACAATTTCCAAAATAATTTATTGAATAAACGTTGTTGAAGTAAGTGACTGAAGAGATCGGGGACCAGCGATTCCTTCCCAACTTCAAAACATATTGTTTAGTAATGCATACATTCCAGGGGACGTCCCATTGGATAAGCATTAGGTCAATTAATACCAGTTGGTAAGCGGAAAAACTTTTTCACTCGATGTAATTTATTAGGTATTCTAGGCAAGAAATAGTGACCACCCCTCACCATTATCCACCACAACATTTCTAGCGGCATGGGAGCCTCGCATTTGAAGACCATTTTGATATCCATGATCTACTCCCAACATGCGAATTCGAGTTCCCGCGTCGAATAAAAAAAGAACCACAAAAATTGGGTGAAAATCGACGTCTGGGCAGAGTACACAAGATTATGCCCTAAAACGCACGTTTTTTGAGCATTAAGCCCCCCTCCCCCCCTTAAAACGCAAAATTCGAAAATCCGGCGACGTAGTGCACAACTAGATAGTTTTCCGCGACGAACAAAAAAAGAACCAGGAAAATCGGTTGAGAACTAAGGGCTGTGCAGACGACACAAGATTTTGTCTCACACACACAGACATACACCTATGGTTTTTTTTCGCGGATTTGGATTCAGAATGGTCTAAAACGGATTAGTGTGCTGTTATTTTTTTTGTGTTGAGTGATGTCCAACTTTACCCCAGATTGATCGCATAAGATAAATCTTACTGTGGGACGTCCTAAAAAGTATGTTGTATGTTCTTTCTTCTTAAAGTGAGGGCCCTTCCACCGTGAGATCCTTCTCGTGGCTCAATTGCCTCTTCCCATGCGTAAGTCACTTGCAAAGGAAAAATTTCGTAGGCAAATTGGTAGGGGTCGTCATTGTGCATTATACCTACCTACGACTAAAGGTTCTGCACTAAATTTGGCTAAAATATGTTCCATGAATTTTATAATTTAGGCTGCAGGCGTTAAGTAGATAGCATCTGGGGGGTCCAGGCGAGTTGTCTTAGTCCGACACTTAGAAACATATTATAGCACACGAGACATGATAAAGCACCCACAAAATGAAAAATTTGGGGATGAGGTGACCGTAAAGTTGTGTTTGAAGTGGGCATGGAAGGACTCACATATGTTTGTAGTCCTAGTTGTGTCGCTTGTCTTCTAAGACAAATAGAGAATTTTCCGCCATGTATGTCTCGTGGAGATATTGGCTGAAGGCCGTTGTCTTTCCAGCGTCGACGTCGGGGCAATTTCTTAAACACACGGAAAACTAATCCTCAGTAACAAAAACTGTGTTGGCAACTCCAGGGTCCGTCGTTAATGATCGATTACAACTAAACTCAGCTGCATTGCTCAGCGCTCCTCTTGCCGGTCCTTATCATTGGACATTGGAGGGGAAGCAATCGCCGAACCACGGCTCAGCCCACCAGAGGCAATTACCGAACCTTGGCTCAGCCTTTCGGAGACAATTGCCGAACATCGGCTCAATTCACCAGAGGCAATAGCCAAACCTCAGCTTAAACCACCAGAGGCAATTACCGAACCTTGGCTCAGCCTTTCGGAGACAATTGCCGAACATCGGCTCAATTCACCAGAGGCAATAGCCAAACCTCAGCTTAAACCACCAGAGGCAATTACCGAACCTTGGCTCAGCCTTTCGGAGACAATAGCCGAACATCGGCTCAATTCACCAGAGGCAATAGCCAAACCTCAGCTTAAACCACCAGAGGCAATTACCGAACCTTGGCTCAGCCTTTTGGAGACAATAGCCGAACATCGGCTCAATTCACCAGAGGCAATAGCCAAACCTCAGCTTAAACCACCAGAGGCAATTACCGAACCTTGGCTCAGCCTTTCGGAGACAATTGCCGAACATCGGCTCAATTCACCAGAGGCAATAGCCAAACCTCAGCTTAAACCACCAGAGGCAATTACCGAACCTTGGCTCAGCCTTTCGGAGACAATAGCCGAACATCGGCTCAATTCACCAGAGGCAATAGCCAAACCTCAGCTTAAACCACCAGAGGCAATTACCGAACCTTGGCTCAGCCTTTCGGAGACAATTGCCGAACATCGGCTCAATTCACCAGAGGCAATAGCCAAACCTCAGCTTAAACCACCAGAGGCAATTACCGAACCTTGGCTCAGCCTTTCGGAGACAATTGCCGAACATCGGCTCAATTCACCAGAGGCAATAGCCAAACCTCAGCTTAAACCACCAGAGGCAATCGCTGAACCTTGGCTCAGCCCACCAGAGGCAATCCCTCAGGCCCAACTTACATGAGAAGGAATCGCCGGTCGCCCGAAAAGATACTTATCAAATCACTCAGCAGTAGCAAAAAAAAAAAAAAGAAAAAAAAAAAAACGTACCGGAGCTAAACCCTATGCTTTCCCCAGTGAGCTCAAAGCCACGTTGCATGGCAAACGACATCCAGTAGTGGATCTGGAAGGTGTGGAGGGACAGGTTAAGATGAACTCTTCTGTAGTGTCTGCTGAGAGGAAGCTTCCGAGGTCTCAGGTTTTTGAAAACTGTTCCTCTCCTGGTAGGTCGCGTGACACCGGATAAAATGAGTTTCAAGTTTTCGAACCACCTGTCAAAAAACGTTCAAAATCAGAAAATGCCAAGAGGGGGTTTTGGCGCATAGTTTTCTCGTGTCCATAAAACGAGATGATCCGATGCATAGTAGGTTAACCTTCAATATCCAATTACCTAAGTACCTATAAACGTGAAACCTTGTGAAATTTTGGAAACCTTGAATTTTTTCAACCGGAGATTAAACTACGAGAACAAATATTTTTTCAATATGCAAGAACGGTAAAAACTGCGCCAAAATCTCAGCTTTCCAACGGTCTAGTCATTTTTTATTTTTCAAGTGGAACTTTTCATAGAAATTTGTGATTGAACGCGAAAAAACGTGAATTTTTTCAACGGAATAACCGCTCTGGCTTGAGAGGGTTGGTGATGGGAGGAGGTGGGCCTCCCCAAACACCTCAAATCAGCCGGAGCGCGATTCCGAAAAAATTCACGTTTTTCCACGTTCAAAGACAAATTTCTGTAATACGTCCTAATTTAAAAATAAAAGCGACTAGACCGTTAGAAAGCTGAGATTTTGGCAGTTTTCTCGCATCTTAAAAAAAATATTGGTTCTCAGTTTAATTTCCGATTGAATAACCTCTAGGTTTCCCAAATGAGTAAGGTAAAATTTCATCTTCAGAGGGCTTTTTCATGCTCAAACCTTGACTCAAAGAAAATGTAAAGTATGTAACTGATAGGAAATTTAATGCTCTTTCCAACGGTTACCCCAAACTTGAATTTACACAGCAAATTAGGAGGGGAATTTAGTAACGTAAGGTCAAAATCACGAAAAAGTCTAGATTGGAAAAACTTGCATGTACAAGAGAAAAATCGCTGAGACACATTTTTCATGGAAAATTAGTTGAGGAGGATTCAAGTGAAACTCAACATGTTCATCATTGGCCAAAATTGATTGGGGATACTCTTGCATGAAATGCGTCAAAAAATTTTCACTTTCTCCTCCTGTTACAATATCTTGAAGAATCACGGCGTTTCATCACTAAGATAGTGATGTAGTATCACTAGGACAGGATAGTGATTTTGACAAAACTCAACAAGTCCATATTTTTTTTTCACAAAACTTGACATGTCCATAATATTTATGCCAATAAATTCGTTTTACATTATGTGGGGAATTCGGTATTCAGGGCCTACAGATTGACAATTTCCCTATCAGAAAAACTTGGACATCAAAGGGGCTGCACAACAAGTTTTTTGCTTCTCCTGAAAATGTTTGAAAAATGGACATATTGAGTTTTGCTTGAATCCTCCTGAATTGTAAAATAGACCCCTGAAGTTATGCGGACTTGAGATGCGCCTCCCTGTAAATTCAAGACTCCATACTGTAGAACTAAGCATACCTCAGAGTGCTGCCATAAAGAAGTGCTACTGGGCAGTTATTCAGCTCTCTTTCGCTACTTGCGTTCAAACCGTTGTAACTCCCATTGTTACTTCCAGGATTGGCTTGCTTGGTTTCCAATGCCAGACTGATATTGAGGTTCTGAGATCTGAAAGCTCTGAACGAATCGTGCACCTGAAATCAAAAACTAATAACTGCTGTGTATATCAGGTTTATGCGAGTCCTGTAAAGTGGACTCTCCGCTTCAATTTAACAATGTACGATTATAGGTATCGATAAGTACAGGGTGGCTGAAAACGGACGCTCACTTTTTAAAATGACGCCAAAGTTTTAATTTTGGAGATATCAGGTTGAAATAAATTCCAAAATATTCGTTAGGATTGGAAGTTTATTGTACAGTAAGAAAAAATCAGTTATGGATTATAGTGCTAAGTAGATGGCGCCCTTGCTGATTAATGCACTGTTCAAGCCTTTCGGCGAAGTTGCTCATGACGGATATTGGGCATCGGATAACCCAACTGCACCAACGGCCTCTCCACAGCGAAAAAGTTACAGTGTGGTGTGATTTTCAAAGGTAGGGATAGTGGGGGCTTTCTGTTTTGAAGATGAAAGAGGAAGAGCAGTCACTGTGAATTCAGAGCGCTATGTGGCAAAGCTGCAGGATTTTTTCTTCCCTTACCTGGAGGAGAATGAATGGGATACCGAGAACATTTGGTTTCAACAGGACGGGGCAACTGCACAAACGGCGAGAATTTCCATGGATATTGCCCGCCAAACATTTCCCGGAATGTTGATTTCGCGACATGGTGACATTCCATGGCCTCCGCGCTTGCCCGATCTCACTCCCTGTGATTTCTTTTTATGGTGCTACCTGAAGTCCAAGGTTTATGTGGATAAACCACGAACTCTTCAAGACCTCAAAGATGCGATCACACGTGAAATTGCCGCCATCCCGATGGAAATGTTGGATAACGTGATGAGCAACTTCGCCGAAAGGCTTGAACAGTGCATTAATCAGCAAGGGCGCCATCTACTTAGCACAATAATCCATAACTGATTTTTTCTTACTGTACAATAAACTTCCAATCCTAACGAACATTTTGGAATTTATTTCAACCTGATATCTCCAAAATTAAAAATTTGGCGTCATTTTAAAAAGTGGGCGTCCGTTTTCAGCCACCCTGTAGGATCGATATGCTCTCGTTTGATGCATGAATCTGTTTAGTCCAAGTTGGACAAGCTTTGTTTGCTCCAAATACTGTAAGTCGGAATTCATATTACCGAATAGAACTGCACAACCTCTCAACATGTCCGGGTATTTCTCCTTTTCTCCAATACCTCGACGAAGAATGGAATTTTTTCTCAAACTAGGGTTTTTCAAGAACATAACTCGTGCAATGTCTGGATTTCTTCAACAACTATCAGATTTTCTTCCTATAATGTAAACGCATCTAATTAACGGTTGAATTGAATGATAGAAGGAAACTAACTTGGTTACTCGAGTAGTCTGGTAACTTATCAGGAGCGCATGGCATAACGGAGTGGTGATCGTTTGGATCGCCCAAGCAGTCCCATCCCAGCTTAATGCTCAGCCGAAGATTTGGCAGATGAAGAAGACGGCAGTCATCGTACTTGGATGCCGTTCTCACATAAATGTCCAAATCACCCTTGAAAACCACCTTTGCTGCAAAAATAAAGAGGTGATTAAAAAATAAAGAGGTCACTCATCTGCGAGTAGTTGGACACATCAACCAAAGCATCATAAAAAAATCTATACTCACTCACTGCTCGGGGTTACCATTGGAACTCTGGTGGCTTACTTATACTCTCCCTCTTTCAAGCCCCTCCCCCCCACCCAAAATCTATAGTTTTTCCGATCTTTCTAGTTTGATAAACAAGCCATACCATTCGTCCAGTCAAGTCCGAGCGAAGACCAGGTGATTTCCATTTCCTCAGTCTTGTTGTAAGGGTCGAGGGACGCATGTAGGAGGACGGTGAGCTGTCTGATAACCACAGTGACCCTCCCATGGAGAAGTAATCGGAGTTTGTCCCAGAGAGGCAGGGGTGGACTGGGGTCCATAGAGGCTCTGATGATTTTCTCAAAACCTGCAGTACAAGCATTGATGAGATGATTATGAAAAATACAAAATTGGGGTTTGAGTAAGCATCTAACCATTGGGGGTCATTTCTCATGAATGTACTTATTCACCTAGTGGTAACCATTGGCGCCCGAGCGGAGGATACATGAACTAATGATGGTGTTGGGGGTTTAGAAGTTCATAGTTCGTCCTTGGTTTTTAAAAAAATTTGATTACTTAGATAATGTACTGACAATATTATAGTAAGCATTGACTGACTTAGATTGCACTGAGCGATGACAGGTTCCCAACAAGGTCCAAAGGCGTAACTGAAATGTTCTATCTCCATGCTCAAGTCGTGATAGAACTTCAAGGTAGTCATGCTTCGCTCAATTTCCACTTCACCCCAGGGATCTCCAAGGTCCAGCTTGACTTCTCTTTTAGCTGAAGCAAATAGTGTTGAGTTCAAACTTAGAGATAAATTCTCAAGTATAGGGTTAATCAATTTAAATGAGAAAAAATTAGTAATATAGAATAGAATAATAATATATAGAAAAAATTAGAGTACAGAAAATTAATGTGAAAGATCGATAATTTAAAAATCACTTATAAAATATCAATCTATATACATAAAATGCCAACCGTACGTACGTAAGTCGCCCAAACGTGGGGGTCCCCGGTTTCGATTCCAGGTCGCGACATCAAATTTTTTTTACATATCTACAATTTTTTGCCTGTTTTTAGTAGGCTTTTCAGCTAGTGTTTGATAATTGGCTACGTTAGCTAACACAACTATGAATTATGACAATGATTCCTTGCGGTCAACTCACAACCCAGGATCCTAGGCTGATAAGCAAGCCGTGTCAGCTCAGCCTTTTAACTTCTGCACTTTGGCAACCCCCCCGTCCTCTCTTGGGATATTATTCCGTGTTTATGGTCTTTGTTCATCCTTATCAAATCCCCACTATGGATGGCTTTTGAACTCTTTCCCTCAGGCGTAGTCAGTAGGTTCTCAACCTTTCTAGTCTCCAAGACCTATAGCTGCCTTGCGCACAATTTCAATTCGATATCTCCCAACAAATTGTTAAAGTTCGGAGTGTTCAAGATTGCTGGATCACCCAGGATTTTCAACATCGCTAGAAAGGTATTCTCATGAATATGCCTAGATCACTATTACAGAACCAAAAAAGAAAAACGTGATTGTAAAACTGGATCTTCGATTCTCTGTTCCATAGGTCTCCCAAAGGCCTCATCGCCATATTAGATCGGGAAACTCACTTCATTATTCTTCTAGAAAATCCTGAATAATTAAATCCAGGCACAGACTATCTTTTGTAATTACCTTCCTGTCAGTTGAACTTTCTTGTTTTAAACAATTTTCGCAATTTTGATAGTTGAAGAAGATCGATTTCATTTTCGAAATTTAATTCTTTGCAGTTCTTTCTCTTTGTTCGAGAGAGGCTTTCCATTCCCATTGCGGTGGCGTCATTCACCCCACTCAGTCACAGGCTCCAATGAAACTCAGTTATTGGTAGGTATCTGGACTTCGTTGTTTCAAGTTCATCTGTTTGGGCAATCTAAATACTCCCCATAGTCTTCACGCACAAACCCTAATGTAATTTTACTTTAATATTATAGGAGCAACAAGTCCTAGAGTTGAACCATAGTCTCAGATCATTAACCGAGTCATCCCGGAATAAATCAGCATACATTTGTACCTGCCTCTTCAGTGTGTCTACACTTCCACTGGTATTAGATCGTAGAATAAATTTAAGACGCAATTAGGATAGTGCAAAATTAGTATAGGTAGTTGTAGGTACCTATTGGTACATTTAATATTTTGTTTCGTGAACGGTTCTTTTTTTGGTACAAAGTGTACCTACTGCATTTTGTGAAAGGTGTTACACAAACTGTTGAGTCATCAAAAATTAACTTCCCTCGACCGGGGATCGGATTTATTATGTTGATCATTATATTGTTTATGGATTGTTATGATTTGATAGTGTTATAGATTTGATAGTGTGTTGGTCCAACTTGAATTATTACCTAATTATTAATTAACTTAATGTATTTTGTAAAATTGGGCTTCGGCCCGTGTTCACCAAAAAAAAAAAAAAAAGAGAAATACGGGAAGTACCGAAACACTCTAATATCCTCCAAAAATAATCCGCTTTTCGCTGAGTCTTTAAAGCTATGGGGGACGAAAAGTGTGCGAGGGAGAGGGAAGATGCCAATAGTTTTCTCAATTTATCTCAGCTATTGGTTGACCAAGTAGACTTAGTAATTGTCGATTTTGCACACAAAAACTAACTGATAAAATTTTTGTTTTTTTTTTCAAGCAATTAATCGAATTAATTAAACGTCCAAACCGTATGTATACTTATTATAAAATCAATCGACCTAAGGGAAGGTCGATTGAGATTAAGATATGCAATTGATGGGGATGGTTACTGGTAGCAGAGAGCGATCTACAGAGATCTCTGCTGCCAGTAACCATCCGCAGAGATTACAGTTATCATAATTAATCTGAACGTTTGCAATCATGAGCGCATGAAAATATTGATTAGCCAGAAAGTAGGACAAGAGTGTCACCTCTTCTACTGGGGATCTGCTCAGCTCCAACCAGCTTCCCCCACATCTGCATCTCACCGACGTCGAGCCAGGGTTGAGGAAAGTCTCGTAGGAGGAACTTGAGCTCTTTGCAGTTGATTGCGATGCTCCGACACCACAGAGTGCTGAACTCCAGACCTTCGCTCGGCCAGGGCCTGTCGGGAGAATACAAATTGACATTAAAGGGGTTAATCATAGCAGGATGAACCCGAATCATCCCTGGAAGTACGACGTCTACACAATTAAGGTATTCTACATTAGTGAACGCTTTATATGAAAAAAAAAACTCACGAATCGGGGTCAATTTGCGCCATATTGTTTACAACGTTGTCGGGGCCATCTATAGAGGGATCGCAGAGAGCAAGTACTTGCAGCTCTGAAATTGTCCAAGCAAACAGTCTGGTTCGTACCCCCTGGAACACGATGACAACCTTCTTCAATTTCAGCAATCCATAAACGTACTTTTCCAGTGATATTAGAGAGATTTTACTAGAAAGCAATGGAAGGTCTATTCAGACCCCTCACCAGAGAGAGTTATCATTTTCAAATAATGTCTCCAGCTAAGAATCTCTACTCTATGACAATTTGTGCAAAAATTCTCTATTAATAAGATTAGCAAATACGGTATCAATGAAAATAGTTGAGTAAAAGGTAACTAACCGACTCTTTTAGCATCCGTGATCGCTTGATGTAGATGCGAGAGCTCATGACTTTCAACTTGCCGTAAAGCTCCTCCACTTTCCCACCTGGCAAGAGTAGATGCGTTTTGCACATTTCGCTAACCTGTGAGATGCAGTACAAGATTAATGAATAATTATACTACGGAAGGACGGGATTTGGTATTTGACATTGGCAGCAGGCTCTGCTGTCTCTGAATACAACTTTCGCAGAAAAAAGGAAGTTTTAGGGTAAAAACCCTAGAACGACTGAGATTTTTCGTCCTAATATGTTGGCAACCCTGCTAGCAGGTCCCCATTGCCTGCTCAATGGCCATTTTCCTCATTACGTTGTTCTGAATAGACACTTTCGCTCTCGAAAAAATCATTCCGTGTTTCCTTGTTATCGGCGTTTTTTCGAGTGTTTTATTGTGGATTGGCGATCTTTTTGTTCCGTTTTATTTTTTTCTTTCACTTTCGCGCAATTTCGATGCAGTCTGCGGGTGATAATCCTTTTGGGTAGGATGCTACAGTCCACCGAGTTCTCGCGCGTTTGAAATGAAGCGCCCAGCGACAACTTCGGAAGCTGTGTCATCGTCAAAGTTTCTTTGGAGTGGGGTTCAGCCACAGGCATGTGAAATTGCTCACAAAAAGCCTACCGACCATGTGCCTGTTGGCCGGGTTGGATCTCCTTCAAGAATCGGGGATGCTCGATGTGGAGAAACTTCCGTTGTAACTGCAGTGATCAGTACTTCGGTACATACGGGCTTTTTGGAGTGCCTTTCTGCCTCCAACAATAATACTTCACGACACAAATTGCGTGCGGAATTGCTAAAACGGGCTACGTCGACTCAAAAGAGTGCCGGACTGGAAGTATCGGCTCCTCAGAGTGACGGGTATGTTGCGTTGGCCCTTCGGGGTGTTGGACAAGAAGTGGCTAATTTTACTAGCGCCCCGTTGAACCCCCTCCTGATTACGCGGTGAGTGATGATGAATTTCTTGGCTGGGAATCCGAAAATTTGTCGGATGTGAATGTATCGGATGATGAAACGAGGCCTCACGACTTCATGTTTCCGCCGCATGAGGCGCTTGAATCGGGAAAGAGTTCCCACCAGGTCGATTTAACGGCTTCCCGCCTGAATAAGGGTTGTACTTATTTTATAGCACTCAACATGGGCTTGATGTCTTAAAGTTGCGGGATTCAAGGGGACACACTTATGAAACTATTTCTACGATCCAATAAGGTGTAGGTTTCGCCTCCTCCTAAAGATATCATTCAAATAAACTTATTTGCTGAGTATGGAGAGCTCAAAGGTGTTCATCACGTGAATGGGAATGGTTTTTTCCATTACTTATTCCAATTACATGACATGTAATGGTTTTTTCAATTACCCTTACTTTTTATTGGGAAATAATTAAAAAAAAAAAACAGTTCTGTTTCCTTCCAATTGCCCATAACGGACTATTAATTAGTAATGGGAACCCATTCCTATTCTCATAACAGGAGTTTTATGACATTTTGTATGCAGGGTGGTCACGAATGAATGAATACGCATCTCTATCTCCGTTAACGTGCGGGTTAGAAAAAAATTCTAGCGGTTTCCCTCTATAATGGGAAATTTGCCTCAATTTTAGAGTCTGGAATTTCAAGTCAAATTCTATAATAAGGCAATAAATAACGTTCAACACTAGGAGTACCCAAGGAAAAAAATTACCATAGAAGAAAATGCCTAACAAGCGAAGCCTCTGTCAAAAACACCTCGAAAATCGAAGGATATTGTTCACATCACACGAAAAAAAAAGACGCCAAAAGTGACTGGATTCACAAGCTGTGCACTCTGGCGTAGAACTCCCAGATAGTACTTGCAAATATTTTTTTCTTGGTCCATTCCAAAGGTTCAATAGAGAGTTACAGCGGGCCAAGGTATGTACAAAAACGCGAGCCTCGCGCATGACGTGAGGCTCACGGATGATGGTTGACTTGGCCCTCTCGCGTTTGTGACGTGAGAGTCGCGTTTTCGACGTGAGATAACCTACTAGGTCAACTCCTTGTTTCTGTGGCTGAGCTAATGGCCGCTGTCAATCAGCTGTTTCTGTTTCTTTTGATTTGAAGAGCTTCGGTGAATCTTTTGCGAGTACTTTATCTTCGGGGTCGCGGTAAAAGTGAATTGAAGATTGAAGAATTGATCCCTTATACATTTCGCTTGAAGTGAATATTGCTCCCTTATACATTTCGGTCTTTTGCGGCGTCTGAAGTGTGGATGGCGGATGTTCGATCTCAATGACATCAGTTAGACTATCGATCTCAATCTCTTCCCCATTAAAGGCAAGTTTCTTCTACCTGTTTGACAAACTTCGTATTTATTTTACTTCGAAAAGGTAATATTGGAATATAATATGAAAAGATTGATTAATCCGAGGTCGATCATAAACTACCAATCTCGATGAATTCGGTTGTCTGTCATCTACTCCTCAGACAAGGGGATGGACTGAAATGCACAATTAGGTGCTCACATTCATTTTGCATTTATTTATTTATACTTTTACGAATATTTTGGGTAATAAACGAGCGTACTTCATTGATTTCCTTATATTTTCCTTCCTGTTTTACTTTATTGGTTCAACGAAAACAAAAACCGCAGATTGTGAGACTCTTGTCAGAAAGTTAGCATCCACTCGATGCTCGCCCTAGCAGCTTCTCACGTCTGAACGGTTCCAAATGTTGCTGTATCTCTATTATTGAAGATAATAAACCAAAAGGGAAAGTCAGTCCAATAAGCAAATGAGGAATTTCACCGAATTCTGTGTGCATTTTTCCTGAATAGTTAATTGTGTGGGATAGATGAAAATCGGGTTAATTTCGGAAAATAAGTCTCCTGTGATTTCTGGGAGACAATCAAAATTTATGATTTCAAAAAATAACCGGGAAAACGGACCTCTTCAACGTGAAGCGGGAACGCTCGCTGATTGGCTGTTCGGATCGCCGTCTCCTCCCAGTGTTGCCCATTGGGACGACGAAATCGTGTTTTCTAAGAGAAAAGTTATGAAACAAAAACAGGGGAAACCTAATTTTCCCCATCTTGCTTTTTCTATTTTTTTCTTCAGTTTTTCGATTTCAAACTTTACTGTTTCGTGAAATTCTGCATCTGGAGACTATACATTTCTCGATCTCAGCGCTTCAAGCGGCCATAAATGAACTATTCCAGGATGACGTCATTTCCCCGGTTTTTTTAAACATTCGTATTTTCTACACTGTTTTGTTTATTCGTAAATTAGGAAGTTCGGGCTTAAAGTTTGCCTTAGGAGGTTTTTCGAGGTGCTGAATCCGATTTTGGGGTCAAAAATAGGAAATTCCGACATGGTGAAATTCCTCATTCTCAGTTTACTAGGACTGTACTTTCGAACATAAGTCAGAATTGAGACATTACAGGTATATTAAAATTTCTTATCCTAGTATCCTACCTTTTCATCCAACATTTTTTGACGTTTGATATTTTCTTTATACTCATCTTCTAACAGCTCATAATTGTCACGTAGTTTGACTTCAAACGGGTCGTCACTCATTTCAAACACGAACTCCTTAATCTGAAACCAAAGAATGATGGGCAATTAATTAAAAATTACTTTTTGCGGTAAAATGTAGGAGTTGAGGTTTAATCAGTCATATTTACTCTTTTTTTTTCTTTGTTCAAACGCCAAACTTTGGGGTTAAACTGAGGAATTCTGAGATATCAGCAGGAATCTCAACGTCTGTAAGGTTTAAGAGCCATCCTCTACCTACACTTTCTAGATGAGTAGGCTAGTTTTTTTCTAGTCTAAGACTAAACTTTTGAAAACTTCAACCCTTAATTTTCACCCCTTAGAAGTGACTGACATCAACCAAAAGCTTCGCGACACAACTAGACTCCAAATGGAGCCCACATAGCAAATTTAAACCAAATCGGTCTGAGAAAAGTACCACGTACGGCGTTCGGCGGATGGACGGATTTTTTTCGATTTTCGGTTTTGACGTACTTTGAAACGTAAAACATCAAATTTTAAGGGGGAAGGGGGGGGGGTTAAATTTTATTTTTCTTGCTCAATTCATTATTGAAAATAATAAACCAAAAGGGTAGAAAATTTCAATCATTGTTCGGTTGTCACACTCATCCAGAAAGTGCTGTAGAGGATGGCTCAAAAAACCTTACAGACGTTGAGATTCCTGCAACCTCAGAATTCCTCAGTTTAGGCTCAAAGTTTGGCATTGAGTAAAAAAAACCTTATTTTGCAATAAGTTAGTTGTAAGTAGGTAATACTTATTTAAATTGGGTGCAATGAATTGTCTCACTTTGATGAACAAATCCGGAGGTAAAATGTTGGAAGGCTTCTTGTTGGGAGATTTGTGCAAACGTTTGAGCCACTTAATCACAGTTATGAGATCCCCTTGGACGGCAGATGAGAAGTTGTGATCGTAAGGAAAAACAGCTTTGCCACTCTTCATGGTAATGTGCCTGTAAATCCCAAGAACGTAAGACGAGAGACGCCAAGGGATGAAGCATGGTACGCAGAGCACAGAAAAAAGCGAGAAGTCACAAAAATAACTATCTAGGTGTGAGCCAGTTGACCACTCACAGGTTGGTTATGGGCAGTATCAAGCCTACATCACACATGCCTGCCTAGGACTCTGAGGGCTTCCGCCCCCTTTCTTGTGCTGGGACCAATGCAACCTGTGGAGACTCCAGCCAGGGATAGCAGCACTGAGGCACAGCTAGGTACCTTCTCCACCCACCAGGGAGCCGTAAAAGGGTCCCTTTGACCAGAATCGTAACACAGTCACACCTCAACTGAAGCCATCTTTCCCCACCAGTATTAGCAATGTCAGAATTTAGGAGCATATGATGCAAAAACAACTGTTTTTCTATATCACCTTAACATGCACAAGGCGATCATAAGCAAGAAATTACACCTAACAGTGAGATAGAGAGTTACCATGTCCTATTCCAGGGCAGCACAAAATCTTCAGTATTGGCTCGCTCGTGTCTGACTAGAGCGTGGTCATGAAGTACTGCAAAGTGGAGAGACTCGACTGAAAATATTTCAGCACCATCAACCGCGCACTTGACAGCAGTGGTGGACCACGAGCAGTCTGGCGCAGATCGATTGAAATTGAAATCATCTGTAAATAACACAAGACCAGTTAGAAATATAACGTTTAAATCCATCTGCGATTGGAAATACAACTAACTACCAAATGATCAGTCAACCTGTTGTAACTGTCAAGCAGTGATGAGGAGTCTTGATAGAGAGCTTGACGAAACCTTTCAGCGCAACTTGCCACTTTTTATTGGACTCTGGAGACTTGACGTTCGACTGAGCTGAAGGAAGATGAAAAATAATTAATCTTCATGATGGCATTGAGGCCAATATTAAGGAAATTGGTTCGAGAAAGAAACGGGTATAATAAAAGCTTGAACGGTGGACTGGCTCGTTCGTACTTTAGTCATGGAAGAAGAGCCGTCTCGTTAGCTATTAGGTCGAAATCAAGTGTACAACAGACTCAAAACTTACGTGTAACGTCGTTGAAGAAATTAATCAGCTGAACGCACATTTCGCGGAACTTGAGGTGAAGATTTGGGTTCCATACAAACTGGATGTTCCTGGAGACTTTAACTGCCACAGACAGAGTGTTGGTAGTTTGAGACTTGGAGCTCTCAAAGCGCAAGCAGTCGAGGCTTGTGCACCACCCCTGTAACAGTGATAACTGATGTATCATGAGAGGGTCATTGAAGTTGAGATGAGGCATCCTGAAGGAGTTCGTGTCAATCATGATTTAGTGAGCTAACCACGAATCTTTCATAACTACTTTACAGATTGAATTCTGAGTCGATTCAGATTGGGAAAACTAACTTTTTTAAGGACACTTTTCAGTGTAAATCCAAATTTAAAACCAGAATCAAACCAAAAATATTAAGCTCCATTTAATTGCAAGTGCGAGTTAATTGCCTGTTTTTTGTTTTGGCTCGGAGAATGTTGTCTAGTCCAGCGATATCCCAACCCCATGAACCAACTCACTCACTGCTTGAAATTGCCATGGGAAAAGAGTTGCAGGCTCTGATGGCTTATACTAGTGTAAGCTTTTTGTTGGTTTCGAAAGTATGATGATTAATAGACTTGAATGAGTCTAAATGCAAATGCTCTGAGGGAGCCAATGGTAGCGCAATTCAAAACCGTGAAACTCACAAAATGATACTAAGAGAATTACTGATACCCCTAGTACCTTAGACACCTTGGATCATGGGAACAAGAAATGTAGACGACACAGGTTACAAGTTGCTGTTCAAGAATTGTATTAAAGAAAATAAATGAAATGGTCTACAAAATAATATGCGTCTTAATTGTACCCGAATTACAGTACTTCAAATACAGGTATATGTTAAGCAACAAAACGTATCACGTTGGTAAATAGGAAATGGTACGAAACGCGTACTGACTGAATTAATATCACACGATTCAAGACTAAGTGTGGGCTGTAAAATATATGCACAAGGCAAGTTGTACCAAAACGAGTACCGAAATAAGTAATATAAGTTTTATGAGAAAAGACAGGCGTACTGAAAATATGTACCCTTCGAAATAACTATCAAACAAGGTATATGACGAAAGAAAAGCGTATCGTTACGTGTATCAAAAATACTATATGAATTATTACGACGTACCAAAGGTACCAAAATACGTATTATTACAAATGCTGATGGCGTACTGTTATTCGTACCGAAAATGTTGCACAATTACTGAATTTACAATAGGTTGCATGTGTACCTATAGATCTACTAACCAAAGTTGCGTTTGTACCGATTAATAATCTTATTCAAGAACAATATATAGAATCTGGAATGTAGCGAGTTAACTGGCACGTAGCAAAACAATTGGAAGTAATATGAGCTGGGGATTACCGTACTACAGAAGTTCTGGAGTCGTCTCAAAGGTGTGGCACGGGATGTACCAATCGTGAAGGCGCCTGATCCAGTAGTACCGATGTCCAAGGAGGGTTTCGACAAGCCCGGAGGTAGTTGTCGGAGAGAAATGACGAAAGAAGTTAGGCGTACGGTTAGTGACTTTAGGTATGTGAGAGATTAGAAACTGCTACAAACGCTACACCAGTCTTTGGCAAAAAGACGACGGCCCTGGTGAGCACTACCACTCTGGTCAAACGTAGAAAGCTGACTGACGGTGGGGGAGCTCGGTTGAGGGTGGCTGGCCGCTGCTGGGGTGGGAAAAGCTGACGACGCCCGACGATCGCCGAGGAATCAGTGCCCCCCCTCGGGCTGCTCCGACGTGGAGGCCCGGCTGGCTTGACTCGCCCGTCGTGACGTCACTCGCTCCACCGCCCCATCCCCCGACTTACACTAGGGATGTCCGATACTTTAAAAGTATCCATATAATATTGTATCGATACTTTTCGATACTTTCACAAAAATGGGTGAAATTTTCGTTTATGTTTCTCTCTATCAGTGTGACATCTCTCCATCACGAGGATAATAATTAATATAGAATGAACAAAACAATAAATCACTCATTTTGTTATTTAAAACTTGTTTTTGTTTAGGCACTTTTTGGGTTAATTTTGGTGGTCCTTCCTCCATTATGGAGGACAGCAGGTTATCATAGAGAGCTGGAGGTGGTGGTACATCATCTTTGTTTAATTTGTTGAAGTTTGTTAGTCTCCCAACAATCTACTTAGAGATAGAGGTACTATCAAGTAGGTACCTTTATGTCGTAGGTGTTGAAACAGATAAAATGTGAGATATAAATAGTATCGCCTCTGATACTGGAAAAAAAGTATCGATACTACGATATATATCAGGAAACAAAAGTATCGATATGTATCGATACTTTTGGGGCATCCCTAGCTTATACTCTTTTGAGGCCCGATGAACCAACACAGAAGCGGGAAATCCTGATTGGATTATATTATTACCGTTTTTAAAATAGGTACTTCGTAATTGATAAAGTGATGTTAAAAAAAATGTGATGTTAATCCCGATTCGTAAGATCCTCCTTTATTTCTAGTTTTACCGTATTCCAATGTTATTCCCATGTTAAGAGGAATAGGCACCTAATCAGAAATCTCGAATCGAGTGAACACATCTACGTATCCGCAGATCCAGTGAAATTGTCCTTAATTTTTTTCAATGTAAAATAAGGACTGTGATCGGGATTGTGGTCAAATGGAAATATACACCTTCTTCGCCGAGCTTTCGGTAAATTTATTACCTTCTTCAGGGCTCGAAGGATGTTTATTTAGCGATACCGCCAAACGTTGATAAGTAAAGAGAAGGTGGAGACGCCACCAGAGATGTAGATTATTCTCTGTGAGCTGGAGTCATTGTGTTTTTGTTGTTCTATTGTTCTGCACTATAAAGCAGGCGTTTTAAATTATTTTTTTCATTTTTCCGTAAATTTATCTTCTATAATTATGGTGGCGTCTCCACCTTCTCTTTACTTATCGACGTTTGGTGGTATCGCTAAATAAACATCCTTCGAGCCCTGAAAAAGGTAATAAATTTACCGAAAGCTCGGCGAAGAAGGAGTATATTTCCATTTGACAACAATCCCGATCAATTGACACAGTCCGTTTTGTTGGGTCGATCTACATAGATGCTGTGTAAAATAAGGCTTAATGAAAATCTACCAAATTACCACTGAGGCTTCCTCAACAGAATTGAAGTTGAGTGCAGTAGATGCTATCATCTCACCTTGATGTCTTGAGATCGAAGACACGCAAATGAAGTAGCTGTGGGAGTAATTGAAGCCAGTTTGATGCCATCAGCTTCCACACTAGTTTTTGACGGCAAGTTACTGTCCAACCCTCCTGCATCTATTCTCATCATAAGACAAACTGGAAAAAATAATTTCAAAAACAGATATTTTGCAATAAATATTTGTTTTTAGACTAAGGCATCTAAATATCAACAATCTAAATACTACCTTTGTTGTTGGTGATGAAAAATAAATTTGTATTAGTGAAGGAAACGTTAACGTTGAACTTATTATGGGAAATGTCTCCTTTTCTTTTGCTAAGAGAGCTGGTTGAGTGTAAAATACTCCTGAAACAATGATAAAGAATCACATTACTCTGAAATTTGAACTTCACTTCCTGTACCTTTGGTTCTAGCCATCGATAAGACGTACATTTCTTGGCAAATGACTCGAGAGTCTTCTCGACTCACCTGAGAAGGGGGCGAAGGAGATCTGAAAACGGAGGACTCCATTCAAGGCGGAGAGTGTCAACCATGGCGTGGAGCCTCGAACGGTTACCTTTGACCAGGAGAAGTCCCAAGAAGAGAGCAGTTCCCCAGCTGTGCTCTTTTCGCAGGCTGGCCACGCTCCATACCCGGTTCAGTTGACACCAAAGGCTCTCAGTTAGAACTTCGCACACATCTCCTGGACAAAAAGTGTGGGGAACTATTCACTACCTGAGAAGTACTGAGCTATACCCATAATGAACATGCCCCAAATTCCACTCAATCTCACTTATTTCATTCAAATTCAGAAATGAAGAATCGTCCTTCATACATACACAGCAGCCTGTGAGTAGGTAACCAGTGCTCATGGATACTTGACAGTCACGTGACGTTATACACTGGAACTAGTTTCCCTATTCCAACCATGGTTACATGATGCTATAATTCATACTAGAAAACGTGTTTGATGGTGTCAACTTACAGACTCAACTAGAATTTCATAAACATTTCAACAAAAACAAAGCACAACCTGGACATGATTATATTATGTAGACAAGTTGTCAGGGAAAATTGGGTAACAGTGTTGCCAGAAACTCATGAATTGTTAGGAAAAAATAGCAACAACTTGATTAGCAAGTATGAAACTCCATGGAAGTCAAGTACCAACGAGCACCATGGAAGTAAGTCCAACTTCAGAGCTGTGGTATCTCTGGCAACCTGTCAGTTCTGGCAAGTTCACTGTCCTTCGATTTGAGTGCTCTCTGGGACATTCTAGGACAGTCCAGCATGAGCAGTAGAGCTTTATAGAGATGAGTGGTATTTAACGTAACAGTTAAAAATAACCTATTACCGGGTTTCGTTAATTCCGCTTGGAACCTATTACCAAAATAACCCTGTTATTAAATAACGTTGCAGGGAAGGCTCCAAACTGTGTGGAGCCAGAACAGTAGCTTGGGTTTTATTATCGAAAAAGAGGGAAAATACACTAACACGTAGATAAATATGTCGGGAATAACTTGATAGAAAACTCAACTTAGGTAGGAAACGAAAACTAGAGATCAGCGGAATGATACTTTGGAATGGAATAACAATATAACATGATAAACCAACGAACGTAGGTCGGGAACGAAAAGAAACGATACCTTGGAATGGTATGTTGGAATGAGCTTGTGAGAAGGTCCCTGGGATAACCTATTAATAAATAACAGGTTATTGGAACCTGTTACCAACCCAGAGCAGTAACGGTGGAACCTAATATGCAAATGTAACCGTTTCGCCCATCTGTAGAGCTTTATGCTTTCTCTGTGTTCGCTTTTTGCATTAACTTTCCAACCCAGTTCCAGACAGGTTCAGAACTCAGTTTTGGAGATCAGAATTTTTTCTCAAAGAACTACAAAAGAGCTCTCTGGTGAGAGATACAAAAAAACATTAATAAGAGTTGGCTGCGTGCTCTTCCAGGCTAATCAGACATTTTTTAGATTCTGTACCTGTGATTACTTATATGAATCGTCCATGTAGGCCAGTCAATTTATACATCTTACATTGCAAACGCGTAGGTACCAACGAAGTTTATTCCCAAATTTGCAACCCTGAAAACCCTCTGCTACTGATGATAAAACTTTTGTTGATTTTTTTTCTTCAAAACTAGGTATAGCATTTGAACTAAGTATTATGACTTCAATCGTTTAGTTAAAATGATTACGGAGATACAGCAATTGAAAGTAGGTGATTGTTTTCGTTTTAACGAACGTTACCTTCTCGTTTAAAAGGCAATTTTTTGAGTTTTTCACTCGCAAAACTACTCATTTGAAGGACATGTAGGTAATTAACTTCAATTAAAAAACGAATGAAAACCAAGAATCAAAGTTACCTACATTCTTTCTTATAGAGTAATTTATTATGAATTTACAGAAAAATAATCAACCATTGAGTAATAATTTGGAGCGATTTATAATAGTGAAGGAGAAGGTTGCACAATAACAAATTAGGTACCGGAGTTCCGAATCATGGAAGCGTTCGCAGTGTAGAAAACCTGAGAACGCGGTTCGAAATTTTGGGTGGAAATTCTTCAGAACTCCTCCAGTTCTGAACAAGTTCTAGAACTGCACTACGAACAAAATTCAGCAAAACCGAACTGCCACAAAATTCGTTTTTGAGGATATTTTAAAAACAATTAGTTAAAACGTAATGGAATTTCATGCTCAAAGTTTGCAAAACTAATTAAATTTTATTCTGAGTAGATTAAAATCTGAAAAACTATTTTCTGAAGGTCACGTTCCCATTTTGCGCATGAAAATAATGTTGAGAATGAATGAAGAAAGGAATGGATATATATAAAATAGATACATACCTCCACTTAAACTATGACTAGAGTTGTAATGAAATTTAAGATGAGCGAATCCAACTGCTGCAGGAATCAAATGAGGGAGTTTTAACGTGGAAGATACATTCCAAAGTTCGATTTTTGACTGCACGTGGATGGATGGCCAATTGGAGCGACTGGAAGTGATTGATTCAGGATCACTCCGTAACTGAAAATAAAATCCCATATTGCTGACTGTAATGTCCTGTTTACTCGTATACGTTAGTTCTCCAATAAAGGACACAAGGGGAACCCCTAAGTGACTCATCGCGCAGGTAGGTAGAGTGAGGTACAGGGGTAAAACACGTCATCTGACGTCAACCTCCTCCACTCTCCCTTTACCTTGTTAAAGTACTATAAAAGGAGGACTCAGGGCTTCACCTTCATGCATTCGTCTACAACAACCGACTTGATTATTTCTCGCTCTCCTTCGTCACATCTTGGAAGCCCAGGTTCCTCTGAGGTATCGGTAGCTCACCGCGCCGGCCTCTGCTCCCATTTCACCTAGGAGTTGTCTTCCCCAACTAGCCACTAGGTAAATGTACCGCCTCCCTCCAGTCTGCGGCTATCTCGCCGAGGAACGCGGCTAAGTGAATTCTTCATGCACTCATGCAAACGGTAGGTGGAAACACGCCAGACAGAAAGTGCATCTCCATCCTTCATCCTTGTTGAGTAGGGTCCAATAGAAAACCTCAAGCCATCGAGAAGGCCATCGCCTTCTCTCGACAACACGCTGACATAACACAAACAATTCGTCAAAACTTGTGCCTCATGAGTAGATTCAGGTGTAGAGGTGACATAATATTCAACCTCGACGCTTATCTTAGTGTAATGACACATTGAGCTGGAAACCGCAAAACGCATCCTGCTAGGGGAATCCGCCAGCAAGTGTTTTCTTATGAGCGATGTCAAATTAGGAAAACGCGCCGTGGCGACCGCGGGCGGTTTTTTTCTGCCGCGACCTGTCGTCGGATTCCAAAACTCTGCTTCCCGCACTGCGGCGCGGTTAGGATGGGAGAACCCAAAGAAACAAGTGCCAAGTTGGGCGGCAGAACCGCACGCCGCATCTTTTCGCCCGCTTTGCATCTTTTGTGAACTTACTATTCGCTGTTTTTGGTTTATTATTATTTTTTCTTTTCGTAATCACGACGGAAACACTTATTTCGCTGGTTGAGAATTAAACGTCAGTATGGGGCAAAGGGGCAGAGGTGTATTGGGATATATATGAGAAGGAGAAGGCGTGGCTTGGAATAGCAAGCGACATGTACCCGGATTGGGATGCTTTCTCATCTGAAGAACAGCAGAAACAAAGTAAGTACGAAAAATGGCTACCTCGTTATCTGTCTATAATAATTATGTACCCAGCTGTGAAAATGTTGGTGGGGAATTTCTGAAATAATGTAGGCACCTCACAATTATTGCAGAGTAATAGTATTTTATTCAAATTATTCCATTTATTTTAATTTTAATTCAATTCCGATTCAATTTAATTCGATTCCCCCACCCACCAACTACAACCCCATCGCGGTTTTCTGCTCAATATGTCATGTAGCTCGAAACGCGGTTTTTTGCCGCTTAATGTGTCATTACACTTAGCTGACACAGAGGTAAGAGGGATGCTAGGAGGGAGGGTCGAGTCATCCCCCCTCCTGGCTAGTCCATTCAGAACTAAGAGGTCGGTGAAGAGGTCAGGATAGAGGGTAGAAATAACCTCATTCGCGATCGAACTGTCAACATAACAAGTGATTCTGGAGATAAGATGTCGATGGCAGCCAAATTGTTTATTATCGGAAATTTAAACAACAGAAGATTCCGGAATTACCCTACAACGGAAAACCGCTTGAAATACGGGTAATTTCACCATTTGATGCACCAAGTGGAAGAGGATTGGGGAAAGTGAGTCGCATAATATGCGTGTAAATATTATTTACACAATATCAAACAAAGACGAAACTTGGAACCAGAAATTAGGTACGAGTAGTATTACGAGTAAGTATTACGAGGTAGTATTCAAGTAGTTGTGCGAGAAAGTATTAAAAAAATACTGGTTACGGATTATTTCAGTTACCCCAGGGAGCCGTCATCGACCTCCCGCGATCAAATTTGTTTGAAAACCAAAACCATCGACCCACTAGCGACCCTCCTAGCGCGACCTATCAGCTCTGAATGCCTGCATCAATTTCTTTGAACTTGCTTTCTCGCGATAGCCATCGATAGCGACATCTACCCTGAAGCATGCCTCTTCCCTTAGTCACACTCGGAATGAGGAATTTCACCATGTCGGAATTTCCTATTTTTGACCCCAAAATCGGATTCAGCACCTCGAAAAACCTCCTAAGGCAAACTTTCAGCCCGAACTTCCTAATTTACGAATAAACAAAACAGTGTAGAAAATACGAATGTTTAAAAAAACTGGGAAAATGACGTCATCCTGGAATAGTTCATTTATGGCCGCTTGAAGCGCTGAGATTGAGAAATCTATAGTCTTCAGATGCAAAATTTCACGAAACAGTAAAGTTCGAAATCGAAAAACTGAAGAAGAAAAAAATAGAAAAAGCAAGATGGGGAAAATTAGGTTTCCTCTGTTTTTGTTTGGTAATTTTTCTCTTAGAAAACACGATTTCGTCGTCCCAATGGGCAACACTGGGAGGAGACGGCGATCTGAACAGCCCAATCAGCGAGTGTTCTCGCTTCACGTCTGTTTTCCCGGTTAGTTTTGAAATCAAAAATTTTGATTGTCTCCCAAAAATAACAGGAGACTTATTTTCCGAAATCAGCCCGATTTTCATCTATCCCACACCACTAACTATTCAGGAAAAATGCAAACAGAATTCGGTGAAATTCCTCATTATTGCTAGGTTATGAATACGATTTGCTTACAAAAACCTCACCTGTTTCGGTATGAAGAGCAAAACCCAATTCATGGTGGAATGGTCATACACGAAGTTCAGATCCTTCAAAACTAATTTTGTGGTGAGACCAAGTTCCTCCAACAACTGCGAACCAATCAAAACGCATCAATCAGCAAATTTCCAACCCTCTTCACAAAAAAGGGAATTAAGTGACAAAATGATAGAATATTGGCACCCATCACCATTCCTTACGATTTGTGTTACAAGTAAGAAATGGACCACTCACGCTGGCTTCCCAAGTAAGTTGGTTGAGTTCAAAGTACCTATCGCTCGAATTCGACTTAACAAGAAGTTCGTTCAATATCACGCTGACTCCTCCAGTCCCTTTGATACCATCTGAATGAAAAACCAGATAAAATGTTATCAAGAGAGTCAAGTAGGTGGTTTCGAATGAAGGAACTCATAACCCTCTTTAGCCCATGAATTTTTTTTCGTAAAACAATTTTTTTCCTTTGAATTCTATAACATTTTGGTATTATGATACTAAAAAAAATCATCATGAAAAAAAAAAAAAAAATCTAGGCAACATGTTTTTTTTTTCCAAATTCGCCTTCAAAGTACAAGTATGACTCCAAAGTGATATAGGATCCAGTGGCTCGTGACGTTCATTGGTGACAGCAAGGGAATTAAAAAAAAAATCAACAAAATGATAAAACAAGCAGGTAGTAATAGCTCGGTAGGTTGGCCAACTACTGTTCAGCAGAATATCCCGTTTCGACCAGTGTTGCTAACATGAGAGAGAAAAATTCCCAGAATTAAAAAAAAATTCCCAAAGTTGATGTAATTTTTTGTCCACATTGGGTTAGAGAGGGTATAAGGTCTAATTGAATATTCGTATAAAAAGGTTGAGGTGATAATTAGGAAAATATTAATATTGAGGATAAAAAAATTATTAAGAAAATATTAATATTGAGGATAAAAAGAATACTGACACACTGGTTTCATTTGAGACAGGAAAGACGTTCCGATGTAGAGTTTCTTCAAAGAGGCTATATCGTTGTCAACGACATCTGTCAGAGCACAGGATTGGAAACTCAGGGAAAATTTCTGAAAATAGAAGACATCATGAATTGAGAAAGTTCTCTTATAAGTACTAGAAGCGTTTGTTGATTTGTTAAGTTTAGGTACCCAACAGAAATCAAAATCTCAGGAAGCTACAAACACGAACCAAATCGCATGCTGGGAAGAACACTGGTACATCTCCAAAAAATGATATACCATGGGATAAAGTTTGAAGTGGTCTACCTGGGGGTGATAGTGGATCAACGATAGTTGAAACTGAGTTCGTCAGAGAGCAGACGAACCGTTGAGGTTCTGAACGTTATGACCAGCGTGTGCAGTTGGCAAGAACAGTGGTTCATCAACTTTTGTTCCGAAGGTTGTTGAGTAGCGCATTTTCGGAGATGCACCAGTGTTCTTCCCAGTGTGCGAAATGTGATTGTGAGAGAGGTAGCAAGTGTATAATCTGAAGCTCTACAATGGGAAATTCGCTTCACATTTAAATTTTTTTTTCGAAAGAGAACTGATATGGAAGAAAAAAAAGCAAAATCAAGCAAAACTCCCTCTTAACACTCTCAATACGGGCTCAGTAAACTCGTTTTCGCCTGTGGCGGGAGACCTTTTGTCAGGAATTCGGTATTGGATCTTTGATTTCGCTCAAATATGTTATTACTAAGTATTTTATGATGAAATAAATGAGTTATCATTATTTTCATGGCGTGATGATATATACCATCATCCGCCACTCGCGAAAGACTAAGTTATGCAAACCCGCAATGTAAGGCGATTTCCACCTCTGGCAGATGATGACGTTCACCCCTCTTGGAAATCAAGTAGGTAATAATAATGGTAGGTATTTATGGAAATTATTCCTGTGCGGTTAGGCAGGACGTCCGAAATAGAGATGAGAACGGTCGAAGGTAATAATTTTGGGAAAAAGGTTATACCTAACATAAAATGGAAACACCAAAAGCCCAAAATAAAGATTTTATTTTTCAAAATAATTTGTCGCAGTGTATCATCACAAAAGCAAGATGATACATAAACGAGGAAGTGCTTGTGAAGGCACCTACTTGAAAAATACATTGCATGGATAAAAATGACAACTTAGGTACCTATTGTATAAAAATTGCCAACAAATTCCTATATTGAAGGAACCACAGAAGGACGGTGAATGAACGTAACACAAGAACAAACATACTCGTAGGATAGTTTCAATAACTAAGGATCTACAGAATTGCGGGTTTGCATAACTTAGTCTTTCGAGAGTAGCGGATGATGGTATATACCATCACGCCATGAAAATAATGATAACTCATTTATTTCATCATAAAATACTTAGTAATAACATATTTGAGCGAAATCAAAGATCCAATACCGAATTCCTGACAAAAAGGTCTCCCGCCACTGGCAAAAACGAGTTTACTGAGCCCGCATTGAGAGTGCAACCCTGCAAATCTTATAAGATAACAGAATCCCCCAAAGTGAAAATGGCGCACTCTGGTGGCGACAAGAGGACCTACTAAGCACGAAAAAAATCCAAAAGAGGTTCTTAAGTCATCCACTAGGTAGCAGAACGATGAACAGCTGGGAGTTATGCTTAGAGAGCTGTGATGGTATAAACCATCACTCGCCACTCGTGAAACTCGGCATAATGGTTATTACTATCATCCGCACAGAGAGTCTTAAGGGGGAGTTTTGAAGTTTTAAGTTGGCCACTACATCTAACTTTGTTGTTAGGTATTTTTAATCAGAGAGGAATTAATAAAAGATCATTATGTGTCCTGTGAATCTACGAAAATTGTATTCTTACTAAAATTATATTTTAGTCGTATAACAGATCAGGTACTTCAACACTGATAGAAGCTTCCACAATACTCTGTGCTTCAACTGAAAACAATTGTGTACTCCTCGAAAAAGCATCCAAAAAATTTAGAGAATTTAAGGAAGATGGAACTTTGAAATGTAGCGGCAATCTGTATGAGGGTAGCCATGTTGTAACGTATCCGTCAGCCTAACCAATCTGATTGCATTGCTCAGTGATCACATTCCCGCTTAGACTCTTTCTCTCAGAGGTTATCTGCGGGAAGGTTATGTAAACAAAGAATAAACGTGAAGGCCATATCACACGAGCGATTTTTTGGCATTTTTTCCGCTGGAAAATTGCTGGAACGTGAAGAGGAAGTTAGAATAAGTTAGGCGAAGTTGAAGAAGAATAACCGCAGAAAACTGCGAATAGAGCGCATTCTGGCGGCCAGCGATTTTCACTCTAACGTGACTACAAGTTTTGGATCAGGTTATAGTAGTGTGGAATTTTGAAGCAACGTTTTAGCGTCGCCCCCACTCCCAGAAAAAATAATCACTTTACTTGTCTCCGTGGCATCACTACAATCTCGTTTTCTTCAGTTTTTGTGCTCCTGTCGTATTATTCTTCAAAATGGACCTTATTTCCTTGATCATTAGTGGTGATTTCTCTGATATTTCTCAACACAATTGATGAGAAGCGAAGTTTCACTTGTTGTCCACCTATTCACTATATCCTTCGGCGGCATACTTGTTGGAGGTTTAAAAATGAACGAAGAACTGATTAATTTTTCTCTCGGAAAACTGCAGAAAACGGAACAGACGTCGACTAGTAGATCAAGGAATGCTACAACCACAAATTACTTATCGATGGAGAACCTTCGAATGGTTTCCTTCCAGCTTTTTTTCCCGCACAAAATGGCGGACTAGAAAAATTAGAACGCGTTCTAAATATTCCAAAGCTAGAAAAATCGCTCCACCAGGGTGCAGGCTGGGCTATGGGGGGGTGGGGAAGTGGAATTAAAAACCCGCTGCATGGATACTTGAAACACTGTACTTCTTCCCTTGCATGGATACTTGAATCACTGTACTTCTTCCTCTTCACGTTCCAGCAATTTTTCTGCGGAAAAAAGCTGAAAAATCGCTCGTGTGATATGGCCTTGAGACTATGTTTATTCAAGTGTATTCAGTCGTGATTCAAATAAAGTTCAAGTGAAAACTCATTAGGGGGAGGAAGAAAAAAACAGTGGTTATGCAGGGGTGCGCAAATGATGACTCTACAGAGAAAGTATTTGTCAGTTTGCCGAAAGTATGCCAGCGAGAGAGAAGGCAGGAATGGTTGCAGGACGTCCACCTTCAACAACCCAATTTTATTGTAGTGAAGTCCATTTCATTGTCAGTTTTTGGCTTACTGTTTTATTTCTTATTGCTTACATTCTTGGACTTAGTTATGTTTCAGCCATGTCTTTCAGTTGACACGTTTTTGAGTGAAGAGGAGAGAGGTGAAGTCAGCCAGTTTTCGCGTCGTTTTGTTCGAGGAAACCAAGGTGGTTCCCGAACCAAGTTTTTTGCTGCGACAAACTTGACTTGTGAAGTAGCCGCCGGCCCTCAGCATCCGTGTTTTTTGATAGAGGCTTTACTTATTTATCATTTTCTCCAACAGTAATTTTTTCCCTAGGTTATTTCTGGTGTTAAACTTAATTCTAGGGCCCTATTATAGGATTTGACTTTAACTTCCAGAATCTAAAATTGAGGCAAATTCCCCATTGGCTTCTAGTCCTCCCCCCCCCCTCTATCAACAGTTGGAGACGTTCCATTTGGGTGGAGTGAAAACCGCTGGAGTTGTAAAAGTTCGAATTGTTGGATCGCCTGACTCCCAAAAAGTTTCCTTTGGACAGAAAAGGAAACTACAAAAAATTGCTGCTCAATCAAAAATCATCTTCAGGTTCCACATGTGACCCTTAGTTCAAAAAATAGGACATACTGATAAAAATGAAAATCTTATAATTAGGTACATTGGAAAGCTCCTTACAAATGTTATTGCGACGTAAAAATGAAGGAAATGGAAACACTGGAAACAAACATCTATAAACTTTTTTTTTCTAAACTCCCCTCAAAGGCAAATTGTCTTTCTGATGGAGGTGGCACGCCATAAATAAAATATAATGGGGAGGACGCCCAGGACTCACCCAATGCCGGCCCTAGGGATGAGGGAAGATGAGGAAGGTGGGGGTGGGAGAGAAGGATGAAGGGAAGTGCCTCTATAAAACGACCACCAGTTCAAATATGAGCCGAGCAGGACGCGGGTGGTGATACCACGGAGCACGCCTACCGAGATGCCCAACTCGTGCAACTCCATGGCACTTTTCCCGCACCACACACCGTGCCACTCCCGTTGTTGGATGCCACTCCTTTTAGCTCTGACACTGCTTGCCGTAAATCATTTGTGTCATATTTCCTAACAAGCATCCATACTGTCCCAATGAAGGTACCGAAAGTCCTGTGTAATGATAACCAGTGGGCTCAGGAACATGCGAAGAATCCAGCTTACAGGACACGAACAAAACAACTCACTTTTGTCCGCCTCCAATTGTTAATTGTCTTTAAGTACGAATTTGATATATATGATATTGATAGATATAAATCACAGGTAAACTCACCTTAGGAATGATAGGTGCAACTCGATTGATCAGCAGTTTGTAATTGACAGACTCCGCAGAAGTTGTCTTCTCGCTCGGTGAGTTCCTCCGACAAAGAGAAAGAACATTTTCACCTACAACGGTTTTGATTGTGTCGAACGCTATGTCAACATTCTGCAAATGTAAAACTGGGTTAGATGACATAATTCATAAGCAGCATTCTATAATTTGTCAATAAATGGGAGGATAAGCACCTGAATGCTGAGAGGTATGTTGGCAACTATTGTAGCTTCAGCAGTTAAAGACGTGGAAACGCTTAGTGATAGTTTCGGGTCGTTGGGAGACAAAAGGCGGACGTTCAGCGTGCCGACGCTAGCGCTGGCAAGAAGCGAGCGTGCACTATGAACAACGGAGGCGTCAATGTTGACTTCGGATAGCGTGCTGTGAACCACAGTAGTCGGACTCAACACAGCCAGAGTGACTTTCAGGACTTTTAACGAAACAAACTGTAAAAGAACATTACTAAGCATTAGTAGATACGAGTAGTCAAACGTAATATGATTTACTCATTTTAAGGGCAAAAGAGAGCGAATAGGACCGTCATATATGAAATTGATTGATCCCTACAACTTCAGAATTGGAAAGCAGCACAACTGCTCCACCTTCCAAGCTCCCTGGATGGGCTTTACCATGCAGTTTTCACATCATAGCATGAAGCTGATGTTCACTCACATCAAGCTGACTGGTCACTGAACTTCTAGTCGTAATCGTTACTGTAGGACACTCTATTTCCCATTTCTTCACATTCCTCTTGTATCCACTCGACGACATTTTCTCAAACCCATAGTCACGTCCTCAGATTCAATCTCCGTATAACTACCCCTGCATTAATTTCTCTTTGAAAAACCAATGAAGGGATTCTGCTTCTTCATGAATCTCCCTGTATTGTACTAGAAAAAGTCACTAGATAGTTACAGTGACATTTGGAAACATCATTTTTTGAGGAGAGTCTAGCCCCCAGAAAGTATTGTCGGGTTTCAGCGCTACCTACCGCCACTTCAGCGAACTAACATCAATTTCAGCTTGATGTGAGCGTGGTCAAGCAGCATTTCTGAAAAGTAGGCTCACCTCGATTTTACCACTCTAATTTCTAAGTTTGGCGGCTTTACATCCCTGCCTTTTTAAATTGCGAGGAAAAGGAACTTGTTATTGCATTATTGTGTTTCGGAGTGACGAATAAAGCAGAATTTAATCTACATTGTAATCTTAGGAAAACTGCAAGTTAGAGGAGTGACGGTAATGCGGTCGCGAGCGTGATCACCTGGTAAGATGTCAGAAATGGTAGTTTGTTGAAGTGGCGGTAGGTAGCTCTGAAACCTGACAACACTTTCTGGGGGCTAGACGCTCCTCATTTTTTGAGAAGTTGCTGGGACGACCATCGAGTGGATGCTAACTTTCTGACGTGAGTCTCACGGGATTGACGTTGCTTTAGATTTTACAACACTCCATAGGCAATGTTAACTTAATCTGCGGTTTTACGTTTTTGTTGAACAGATGAAGAAAAACAGGAAGGATAATATAAGGAAATCAATTAAGTATGCTTGTTTATACCCAAAATATGCGTAAAAATATGAATAAATATGATATTTAAAATTAATGTGAGTAAGATTGTGGTGTAATGACAGACGACCGAATTCAACGAGATTGGTAGTTTATGATCGACCTCGGTTTAGTCTATTCTTAATATTACATTCTAATATTACCTTCGAATGTCGAAGTAAAATAAATACGAAGTCGCTCAAAAAGGTAATAGTAGAGGAAACTTTCCTTCAACAGGAAAGGAATCGAGATCAATCGCCCAACCAATCTCATTGAGATCGAACATGTGCCATCCACACTTCAGACACAGCTACAGACAGAAATGTATAATGGATCAATTCTTCAATCTCCAATTCACTTTACTGGACCCCAAAGATATAGGGATGGGTATCGATACTCGATATTTCAAAATATCGATACTTTCATACCGATACTCGATATTTTAGTATCGATACTGCACTATCCAATATTTTTGGATATTGATACTTTGGATCCGATATTTCTGAATATCGAATATCGATACGGTACTCGCGGAAAATTCAACATAATGGCTAAAAACGCTGCAAATTATTACACAACGGTTTATTATTTTTATATAGATCACTCGTCTACAAAATCACCAACCATCCAATATGATAGAAAAAGAAAAAAAAAAAAAAAAAAAAATCAAAAGAAAAAATCAAAAAAAAAAAAAAATCAAAATCACCAACTATCGATCGCATTTCGGTCAGCTCTAATTTGAACGGAGATTAGGCCTCTTTTGCGATTCACACTCATGTTTTGATTGGGGTGTTAAAATTTTTTTTTTCTTGGTCGATTCCATAGGTTCATTATTGAAAATAATAAACCAAAAATGAAGAAGGTAGAGAGGCTTTTGGGTAATTACTCTTTGGTTGCACAAACAACGTTGTGAGCAACCAAGTTGCTCATTATTTCCCCTCACAGGCACCTCACATCCATAAGTCCTGATTCCCTTCGGGACCAGGCCCCCACCACCTATCACAGGCCACATCACAGGGGCGTGGCCTCAGAACTACGTATCCAAACAACACCTAAGGATACAACAAAAATCAACTGTCATGGAGGAGCATGGAGAAGGCCAATCAACTGGCATGGAGGAGGTTGATCAACTAACCAGTATGGAAGAGCAGGAGTGCCAACTGAAGATGGAGAGGGCAACACTGAACCCAGAAACCCAATGATATTATGATGTATCAACGGAAATACCTCAGTCCTGAAGTTAAGCCTGGCCAGCTCGTCTCGAAGTGATCACCCCCTTGTCTTTGAAGCGCACCCCCCTTGTTCCGCGTCGACCCGTATCGCGCCGAACCGTATCCCTCCTGCCTCCCCCAAGACACGCGGTTTACTCAGTGGAAAAGACAGTAACCGGTGAAACTTGTTCGTCCTGCCTCCCCTGGATCTCGTTGAACCTGCCGGATCGTCGTATCGGAGGAAGAGACGCAGAAACAGTCCGTTCCCGGCTCTCCCCCTTCAACCTCGCTGCATCGCCTCCGGACTCGCTACGGTAACCCGGAACGTGAGTGCAAACAATCTTACCTACCTTAGTATAATTGGCCAATTAAAGGTAGAGGTACCGTGACTCAGTGATATTTTACTATAACTAAAATAGGAACTAAGAGGAACTTACCTGTAACGCATCTAAAGAATAAGAATACTCACCTTGTTGATCCTACCTCTAAGAGTATCGTACCGTAACGTAAGACTAAGACTAGTCGCTATAAGTAAAACTTACCTTCTTGCATTCCACCGTAACGCCCCTCAGGCGCTCGATCCCTGGGATCGAAGTTGCAGAACTTACCGTAACCACTTTGAAACCATTTTTACTTACCTGTATCGCCGTTCTAGTCCTGAGATTAAATCTAAAAGACATTTGGTTAAATAATTCTTCTCATTTCAAATCTTACCCAACATCCCAGGTTCTGAGTAACAAGAGTATTGCAAACCGTATCGATAATAGGAACTTGCTTGAAAGAAACAACAAACGTAACGTAACTTCATTTATTTTCAACATATCGATACATAAAACCCTTCAGGTTACAAGACCCTTCAGGTATAACAGTGTCATAAATATCATATATAACAAAGGTATCTACTGGAACGCTACGCCTCATCTCCAAGCCGCTCGGGAGAACACCGCTACCAGAACCAGTTAAGTACCTCTAAATTCAATTAGTCTAAGATTCCGATATTTTTCTTGTTTTTGCCTTTCAGTATCGCGACCCCCCTTTGTCGAAGGAACCTGTTCACTGAAACACTGCCCCTAAAGCTTACAAATTGGTGGCAGCGGTGGGATCGAAAGAACCCCCCATTTCCCCAATCCACTAGGCCGGGTCTCCCAAAAGCTTACAACGTTTATATCATGGAGAAAATCACCCTGTTGGACTCTTGCTAGTAATATTACACAATGGTTTATTATTTTTCTATATAGATCACTCGTCTACAAAATCACCAACCATCCAATATGAAGGAAAAAAATGAATAAAAAAAATAAAAAAATCAAAATCACCAACCATCGATCGCATTTCGGTCAGCTCTAATTTGAACGGAGATTAGGCCTCTTTTGCGATTCACACTCGTGTTTTAATTTATATATATATATATTTCAATATAAACCCTTAAATTTTCGTAGGGAGCGAACGGTTTGTCCTACAGAGCTCCGCGTGGTCTCAAAAAATTCTATAGAATCTTAAATTGAAGGAAAAACAATACCTTTATATCAACATTTTTTGAGTTAGGGCGTTTTCAAAATTGATTTTGGAACCCTTAGAAGTGACCTACATCAACCAAAAGCTTCGGGGCACAACTAGACCCCAAATGGAGTCTACATACCAAATTTCATCAAAATCGGTCAATGCTAAGTGGCAAAAGTGCCGCGTACGGCGGACGGCGTACGGCGGACGGACGGCCAAATTTTTATTCGATTTTTGGATTCTATGTATCTTGAAACGTAAACCATCAAATTTTGAGGGGGGTGTTAAAAAATTTTTTTTCTTGGTCGATTCCAAAGGTTCATTATTAAAAATAATAAACCAAAAAATGAATAAAAATTGTTGAAAAAATTATTTTTCTTGATAATAATGGATAATATTGATAGTTTGTGACACTAAAGTATCGATACTCGATATTTTAAAATATCGATACTCATGGCCAAAATACTTGAGATATCGATACTCGGATACGATACCGTATCGATACAAAATATCGATACTTTTATAACGATACCCATCCCTACAAAGATAAAGAATTCGCAAAAGATTCACAGAACACTTCGAAACAAAAGAAACTGACTGATCAGATGATTGGCGGCAGCCATTAGCTCAGCTACGAAAACAAGGGAGTTGAGTAAAGGTTCCGTGACAAGTGTATTCCTTGAGTCTCACGGGTTCTGTGAAGCAACCAGGGGCGTTGGGTGACCTCTGAAAGTGGTGGGGCACCATACCAGAAAATACATGAACTTGACCCTAGGATCACACATACCTACATACTTTTGTGACAAACAGAGGACCCAGTGGTGAAACATCACATCTCAACTTCATTCCAGTTAATGATGAAAAAAAAAATCATTTCTGGGACTCGAAAAGATAAAAATGTTAATTTGTTACTAAAACATTAAATATTCAATTTTTTTTAAACGAAAAGCACATAATTTCTTAATCATAAAGACGAGATCATAAAAAAAGTGTCTCAACCAATTCTACATATTAGTCGAAATGTCTATAAGGCTTTTCGAGGGTCATATTCCCTTTGATGACTTTTAATTGTCTTTTGCAACGCCTACGTAGCATTTATATATGAAAAGTTGTGGAACTGAAGAGCACCAGGCTGCCCATTGTATTTCCCCATACTGAAATGTTGAACAGAAACGAAAAAATACGATAAGTAGGTAGGTAAGTCTAATCAGTGGTCAACTCCATCAGATCGTATTACAACAAACACCAAGACGACTTGAAATGCAGGGAAAATGGAATGGAAAACCGAAAATGATAAGAGGACCAGGAACGTAAACTGTCATTGTTTCACGACACTTTAGGGAACACAGTAGGTAAAGAGCTCCAGAGAGACTAGTCATTTCGGAGAAAACCCCCTAAAGATAACAACTTCAACAATATTTTAAAACTTCGTTTCAACTTACAATAGTTTTAACTTACTTTCATGCCTATGTGACAAAATCTCTGTGTAGCAAACGCCATCCACAACAATGATAACACTCCAAAAATCATAATTTTGCTGTCAATCAGCAAAATTGTATCATGTCAAGATGTCACCCCTCCTGTTTATCAGATAAACTTTATCTCTTGTCGGTAAACACACAAAACACCTAATCGTCCAGTCTGGGCAACATACTGTGAAAATCTGTAAAAGTGGGGAGTATCCATACAATTTTTAACCCATCTATAACTGATATCAGAGTACTCCATGCGTTTACATCCTATGATGAGTCCATTGTTATACAATGAACTTTCATGGCAACCTGAACAGAGTATCCATCCATCTAGTTGAATCAAAACAAGTCATCACCAGAAAGAATAAAAAATCGATTTTGTCTTCCAGGGCAGGGGCCGAGAAAGGGAGGGGATAAACTAAAATAACACTACTGCGCATGTGCGGACGAGGAAAAACTAAAAATAAACAACACGTTGGCATGACGACGCCGGGGTCTAGTAGGGTCTAGCCCCAGATCTTGGGAATTCGGAGTGGAGAATCGATTGTTTGATACAAATCGATTGTTGGATACCTATCGATTCCATCTTACATCTTCTCTCTCGTAGCAGGCCATGGAGACAGCCTTGGGCATGGACCTAGTAGTAGGCATGGAAGCTAGCTCCATGGCCTCGGGTTTTACCATGGAAATTTGACATAATAACTGCATGTCAGTGTAGAATTATTTTTTACTTGTAAAAGCTCCATGCTTCCATGGATCATGAGTGAGTTTTGAGGAAAAAACTTTCTGCTAGGGATTTTTTTCTACTTTGTGGAGAACACTTTTTGAAGGGAGTTTTTCCAACTTTGGAGTAAAAAATCTAGGTTACAGTGAGAGAAATTTTGCCGGGGCTAGACCCAAAGTGGCCTTATGGACGCCACGCCCCTGGAAGCAACGCTAACGAGTTACGTGAATTGCAGTGGCAGTTCCTGCCCCGAAACTCAGGGGGTGCACAGAGATCAGGAGAGGCTATCGAGAAGGGACAGAATAGGTGATTTTCTCTGCCAAATAGAAATTTCAACGATATGCAAATGGGATAAATCTTTGTAACTTTTTCATCTTAAAATTGCAAACGGTACTAAATACGTAGGTGCAATAGACACGAAACATGTTCTCTAGTGGTTAACAGAAATTCTGAAATACTTAATCATCAAAGGTTTAAACCCAAGAAATTCATCAATCTAATTGCAATAACTGAAATGTATATTTGCCCGTGACGGTTCAAAACATCGTCCAATTCGGAAGAAAAATTAACGAGCCCCTTGAAAACTCAGAGATTCGAAGATTCTTCCCTCTCATCATCCCACGCACGGCTAGCTCGAAAACACCACAGAACTTGATACAATCAATGATTCGGGATAACATATGTACCTATTTTTCTAAACGTTTCGTTTTTTTTGTATCAGATTATGACGACGTGCACTGTCGAGTTGTTGCATTATATTTTGACGACACACTATACGCAAATCTACCTGAGCGTTCTTATGCGAGACAGCCAATGCGTTTTTCAATTTTTTGGCTAAATGGGAGATCACTTATGCCGTCTTTTACTCAAGCCTCATTTCGGTTGGTAGAACAAAGTAGGCGAAATTGTCACTTAGTCACTTCACAACCACAAAGCCAATCTACCTTCTTATAATAGTGACATTAAAACTTACGGTACGAATCTGCACGGTTTTTAAATTTCAACGTCTGCTGGAGTCCAGGTAGAGACAGCAAGGGGCTGTCAGTTTCTCGAATGTCGCACTTTTCCACAATCGATAAACGCAAATAGTTTACTTTACTTTAATGTAAACTACTTCTAATGTAAACTACTCATCGTACCTACAACACTCCTAAATAATCACAATACTTTGAACAAAATGGTGTGTACCAAAACGGTAGTAAACCAAAAACGTAAAACGGAATTCCCTTATCAGGTTTGTTTGCTTACTTATGGACGGATGGATGGATGCTCTATTTAGGTTGCCAAGGAAATCCGTGATAGGCAATAACGAGAGGGGGGGAGTCCCTTGTAGGTTTCTCTATAAGAAAATCCGGATTGCAGAGCTCTCTGACGGGGAAGCAACGAACCAATTCTGCACAAGACGAGAAAATGACCTGCTCTCTGATTGGTCAATCTCACGTGCCTGCCTCCCTCGAAAGATGTCAAGATGACGTCACTTTCCCCAGAAATGGTGCAGAGGAAAGGTGATGCTCCAAACGGGTGTGATTGGTCAGAAAAGAGGGAGCTCCCGCCACAGTTTTCGCGCGTAGATTCAACTAGCACAGTACCTACGATCAGGGGCGTCGCGTGATAATATTCGTCAGGCAAACAGCTAGGCTGCAAATTATTACACAAAGGTTCATTTTTTCTGTATTGATCACGTGCCAGCAAAGAACTCAGCTTTGTCATTGTCACCACCTACCAACCATGTTTTACCTTCACAATCAAGTTTATTTGGAAGAATTAAACGCTCCACACTCCACTGGAAGAAATAAAGAATTCCTTCGTTTAGAAATTTGATCATTGGTTGCTAAGGAAGCAAAACCGAGTACATCCCAAAGAAACGACCGGCGAAAGCATTTTGGTTAACTAAAATTTGAAGGGCGATCACGCCTCTTTTGCGATTCATACTCGTTTTTCTAACTTCTCGTAGGGAGCGAACAGTTTGTCCTACAAAGCTATGGGTAGTCTCATTCGATTCCGAAAATTCAATGGTACAATCTTAAATTTCTGATAAAACAATACCTTTATATCGAGAGTTTTCGAGAGAGGGTGCCTTTGGAAGTTTCAGCCCTTCCGTTCCACCGCTTAGAAGTGACTTACATCAACCAAAAGCTTTGCGGCACAACTAGACCCCAAATGGAGCCCACATACCAAATTTCATCATAATCGGTCCATGATAATTAAGGAAAGATCCGCGGACGGACGGATTTTTTTCTATATTCGATTTTCAATATCTACACGTACTTACCTACCACAACGTAAACCATCAAATTTGAGGGTGGTCAAACTTTTTTCTTGAAAATAATTAACCAAAAAGGGAGACTCTGAATTTAGACCCAATAAGATGTGAAACCTTCATTCTACAATGTTTTTCAATTATTTCCTAGTGTCTATCAAAAGAAAAACGATTAGGTACAGTGAAATACAGTAAAATCGGGAACGGGACACCAGTCAACGTCATACAGCTGATATTTGCGGCGGCGAAAAAACGAACTGCTTTCCTTCTTTGAGATAATGTGGGTGGATGGATATGTTATGTCTTCATGCGTGAGCTAATTAGTATCCACGGCTCATATTCCAAGTATTCAAGGTCACGAAACAGTTTTCCTACTGTTTGCAACAGCTGAGAGTATGGTAGTGGGGGTATGGTAATACTGGACACTGCGATGACCACCCCGCCAATCATCGCCTCTCACCCTAAACAGTCCCGAAAAATTCATTTTTTGAACTGCTTGCCTTGCATCCAGCGATGCAAGGAGGACCAGCCCCCGCGCTAGTTTGCTTATCATCCGCAATCATCTACATTACCGACCTCTCCAAGTCTCTGGTGTGTTGCGGGCTAGTATCCAAGGCAAAATACGTACTTTCTTATTCCATTCTCTTATTTAATCTAAATTCCTTGATAATAATGAAATAGTCCCTAAATATATAAAAGTTGTCCAAAATCAGCTAAATATTACTTACAAAAAATGGAAATATAGGAGAATCTCAACCAAAAACTTATTTATTTATTTTGAATATTTGTAGTAAGGCAAACAGTGTTTGCTATGTTTGCCTGGAGGAGGCGCCACTGCCTACGATCATGTCTTCTGTCCTAGCCAACTTACTCTTCAAATGAAGAGGAACAAACTTAGAATTTTTTTTTCTTTTTTAATTGGCTGGGGTGCACATGCGCCTATGCTCCTATCAGTAGCCGCCCCTGGTGAATTGTCAAGAAGGACACACTAACACTTCCGACAGGTTTTGAGTGAACTAGCTCCCTTCCCAAGACTTTTCAGCTGCTAAGTCAATGTTGCAAGAACTCAGGAGGTAAAATTTTCACTCTCGTTTTCTGCTTAACTGACCAAGTTACCAGCTTATGAAGTCCATTAGAATTAAACGGACTATGAACTGCTTAACACGCATCTGAATTGGCTAATAAAGCACATCATCCCCATCTGGTCAGAAGGGCCATTGTTGGGTATTTATCTGGTATAAATGTATCCTGACCAGGCATGTCGTTTTACGTAGCAACATCTTACAAGGCGTCGAAACCTCTAAAGACTCTATTACTGCCGTGTGAAGGAAGAACGACTCAACTCAAAATTTTCGAAATCCCAGAAATCAGCTTCGAAGTTTTTCTGGAAAACTCGTCATAAATTCACTCCAGATCACTCCCGTGACCCCATTTTTTTCAAGACCTCATAATATGAGGAATAATTGTACCAGTCGATTGAGTTGAACAAGATAATATCTTGTTCAACTCAATCGACTGGTACAATTATTCCTCTTTACAAACGTACCTTCAATCGATTCGTGTCATATGAGTCAAATATCGACAACCATAAGAGACGCTTCAACCCGATCTTGAAGCAAACAATGTGGAGGAAAAACAACTCAACGGCGAGTTGAGTCTTTTTTTCTCCACAAATAAATAGCAAATATAGCTAGTTTTGGTGTTTTAATCGAGGAGTTGAGATGTTTTTCCTAAAAATCATGAAGTTGAGACGTTTTTTGCTTAAAATTAGGCAATTTTCAAATCACACCCCTAACGATTTCAACCCCTTCCGGGGTGAATTTCGAAATTTTGACTCGTTCATCGGAAAGGTGGGGGGGAAATTAGAGGAGATACGTAAAAACCCCATTTTCGAGTTGAGTCGTTCTTCCTTCACACGGCAGTTTAAACCAGGCGTAAAATTACAGATTATTATATTGATCCTGTATCTATGCAATAAAGGGATACATACCTGAGCCAAGGTTATAATGAGTGGCGGGATTTTTATATCATCGAAAGAATTAAGCGGCTGCCATCCAAACTTCTCGGAGCTTGTGCCCATGTCTCGGTTTATTCTCATATCTTGGACGATAACGCTTACGATTTTGGTGACTTCGCTGCTGAGGAAGCTGCTGCGAAACCACAGGAGATCGATTTCCTGGAAGGACGTTTACAATTAGGTTTAGGCAAATGAAATATTGAAAGGAAAAATGTGATCTAGAGCTGGCGAAATTACAGGAAGTTCATGATGATCACAAGAGCTCGGCAATATATGCGAAATAAAACCTCAAAATATGCACGTAGATGCCCAATACATGCATTTGTACATATGCGCGAAAAAATCCGAAAATATGCCTTCAAAATATGCGCAAGATAGTTGAAAAAATTAAATAATAAGTGGGAAACAAAGTCTTTTCAGTACATAGTTACTTGTATTTATTCAATTTTGGTTTATTATTTTCAATAATGAACCTTTGGAATCGACCAAGAAAAATTTCTTTTGTAACATCGTCTCAAAATTTGATGGTTTACGTTTCAAGGTACGTAGAATCCAAAAATCGAATAACAATTTGGCCATCCGTCCGCTGTACGCGGCACTTTCCCCACTCAGCATTGACCGATTTTGATGAAATTTGGTATGTAGGCTCCATTTAGGGTCTAGTTGTGCCCCGAAGATTTTGGTTGATGTAGGTCACTTCTAAGGGTTCCAAAATCAATTTTGAAATTTTGAAAACGCCCTAACTCAAAAAATTTTGATATAAAGGTATTGTTTTTCCTTCAATTTAAGATTCTATAGAATTTTTTGAGACCACCCGGAGGTCTGTAGGACAAACCGTTCGCTCACAACGAGAATTTAAAGGTTGGACGTACGATAAATCAGAAACACGAGTGTGATAGTTTCAAACGGGAGAATGACCTCTCCACATCTGCTGAGACAATTGGTACATATTTGAAAGACGCCACTTCTTGAGGAGTTTATGACCAATTGCTGGTGTTGGGTGAGTCGCTTTCCAACACTTTCACCAACACAACGACAGTTTTCCAGCCAGGATTTCGTTTGAGTACACACTCTAATTTTTCTCGAACGGTTTCACCTGTTTTTCCGGGCCATGATAACGCCTCCTCATTAGAGGAAATAGCTGACAAAACTGGAAAATATGGCTTTTGTCAAGAAATGCCCATTATATGCACTTATGCCAAAAACTGCGAATATATGCAAATATATGCACGATAAATTTAAATTTGGAGCGAAAAAAATGGCTTGAATATGGCATATTTGGGCTCCTTACAGCTTGGGCATATCGCAAAAAAAATATGCAAATATGCTAAATGCCGAGCCCTAATGATCACAATGGTACCCGTGCTTCCAGAAAAGAAGATACAACATAGGGGTAAAGGAAAATGGGAGATAGACTGAAATTTCATCCCTGGACCACACATTTAGAGTATGAAACAAACCTTCATCCATGTTTATACATAGAAGCAACATCACTTGCTCCCACTCAGATGAATCGTTTTCAACACGAATGAAATCGAACGTCGAAAATCGAATTGTGCATAGCGCTCCTTGTGGCATCGGACAGTAACCAAGTCAATGTCAAAATCACCGCATGATCAATAATTTCCTTTTAGCTAAACAATGAGAATATCCCACACGTTCCAAATGAAATCCTATTACAAGGTTCCTAGCACACGAACGAAAAAATTTACGGGTTCAATTAAAAAAGGATCATGCACCAGACTTCTGAATAGGTACCGATGAGGAGTCTTGTCTCAAACGAAAACCCTTGCTACTTCTGTCACACAATTTTGACTGCATTTTGATATTTAGCTCATAGCTGAAACATGTTCCATGCTAGAAAAGAGAATATGCTACGCTTTCTTTAATGCCATAAAGCCACATCTCTCGCAGACCACCTGATGGTCGTGTTTTTCCTTTGCCACTTGGGTGGCTCGGCTCCACTCATTTATTTGAGAAAACGCTGCAAATTATTACACAAAGGTTTATTATTTTTCTATATAGATCACTCGTCTGCAAAGCCACCAACCATCCAACATGAAGAAAAACGTCGATCGCATTCCGGTCAGCTATAATTTGAACGGAGATTAGGCCGCTTTGCGATTCACACTCGTGTTTCAGATTCATCGTACGTCCAACCTTTAAATTCTCGTAGGAAGCGAACGGTTTGTCCTGCAGGGCTCCGCGCGGTCTCAAAAAATTCTAAAAATTCTATACTATCTTAAATTGAAGGAAAAACCATACCTTTGTATCGAAAGTTTTTGAGTTACGGCGTCCTCAAAATTCATTTTTGAACCCTTAGAAGTGACCTACATCAACCAAAATCTTCGGGGAACAACTAGACCCCAAATGGAGCCTACATACCAAATTTCATCAAAATCGGTTAATGCTAAGTGGGGAAAGTGCCGCGTACGGCCACATTTTGGTTTATTATTTTCAATAATGAATCTTTGGAATCGACCAAGAAAATGTTTTTTTAACTCCCCCTCAAAATTTGATGGTTTACGTTTGAAGGAACGTAGAATCCAAAAATTGAATAAAAATCTGGCCGTTCATCTTCCGTACGCCGTACGCGGCACTTTTCCCACTTAGCATAGACCGATTTTGATGAAATTTGGTATGTAGGCTCCATTTGAGGTCTAGTTGTGCCCCGAAGATTTTGGTTGATGTAGATCACTTCTAAGGGTTCAAAACTGAATTTTGAAAATTTGAAAACGCCCTAACTCAACAAATTTTGATATAAACGTATTGTTTTTCCTTCAATTTAAGATTCTATAGAATTTTTTGAGACCACGCGGAGCCCTGCAGGACATACCGTTCGCTCCCTACGAGAATTTAAGGGTTGGACGTACGATAAATCAGAAACACGAGTGTGAATCGCAAAAGAGGCCTAATCTCCATTCAAATTATAGCTGACCGAAATTCGATCGATGTTTATCTTCATGTTGGATGGTTGGTGGCTTTGGAGACGAGTGATCTATATAGAAATATAATAAACCATTGTGTAATAATTTGCAGCGTTTTATTCGATTTTTGGATTCTACATACCTTGAAACATAAACCAATAAATTTTGAGGGGGTGTTAATTTTTTTTTCTTGGTCGATTCCAAAGGTTCATTATTGAAAATAATAAACCAAAGCCCACTCCGAATGGAATAAAAACCAACTAAAACAAAATAAACGAACGGAAAAACTCAGAACGAAAGGACGAGAAGATTTTTTTGTTGGCGTTATGAAAGTTCCTTCGCACAACTGCCGCTAGGATCGCATTTGTGTTTTGAAGACGAATCTCAGTTTACAACGAACGCCAGAGCGCATGCTCTTTGACTTGCGTCGAATCTCCCAGACCATGAATACCTCTTTTGTTGCTAACCGTTGGTAATGTTACCCACAAATTATTATTGAGCAGATTTTCAAGGGTGCCGAATCCAAATTTGAGATTGAAAATGAACAGGACTGGGAGCTTGATTTGTCAAAGTACCTACTTACTGGTACCCACCATCACTATGAATAACATGCCAAAATAATAGAACAGGTATTTCTACATAGTATTATCTAATTTCGTCTGCCAGTTAAAATATTACAAGAACAATTCCATGATAATTGAATTTTGCATGGTGATACTGTGCTAATTAATTTTAAAATTGGTTTTTAAGGATGATAAAAATAGGACTTTACCACAGTATATCCGTTGGCATTGAGTTGAACATCGTGCAGCGTCATGTAAGGAATCCCAATCCTCCCGATCCTGGCTTCTACTTGATAGCAACGTTTTATGATCCATTTCAAGAACTGAGGGACTATTCTGGAAACCAAGATGAACAGAAATATTAAAACTGAGCGTCTGATCGCTGACCAGGTACATCGTACATGTTCCTCTTGTAGCCTTATCTCTTCCGGTGAACCAGAGATAAGTAAACGGATCTTTGAGTGCATAATCCCACTACTCACCTGCACAGCCCTGTCTCCAACCTGAACAAGAATTATAGGGACATGTCTTTGCGCATGGTTGTTTGGATTGGTCATTGCCTATAGATAGACAGGTCTATAGATAGATAAATAGGCCTATAAAGTTTGTTGTACAGTTATTCACATGGATATGTCTTTAAGCTTGGGGTCAATGAAAAAAAATGTGTAACTTTTTTTTCAGCCCGAAAAAGAGTAACGCAAGACCGATAAAAAAAAATTGGTAATTAGACTGTAATAATCATCAGCCTGGGAGAAGCGAGTTTAATTCAAGGCCTTGATCAACATTTTTTTTGGAATATAGGTAATAAATTAGGGTAGAGTCACCAATTATCGTCATGCTTAAGACCTTATCATTTTTTTCCCCCACTAATTCGCTCAGTTCTTCCTTATTCTACCCCTAATCGTTTAACTCCGGGACATTTTTGAATCGCCAGCAATCCAAGCTTCGATTGTACCACCATTTTTTCTGAAGAAGCCATTAATTATGCATTGTAAATGATTTTGTTGTGTTTTCTTCACGCTATATCTTTCTATACACATCCATGATCTACTGTTTTTCCATTCAAGAAAGAAATTTGATGAATTTTTCCACGTTAAATTTAACGAAATTAATTATAAGGATCACCTTAGCTTTCAATAAACCTCACAGACGCGTGCGTAACAAACACTTCGTACCTACCCATTTACTATGTCTTCAATCCTAAACAAAACAGAACATGAACTGCTAGTATGTAGTATGCTAAAGACGCTAGAATACTTCTATTGATTTTAGTCTACAGTTAGGTATAGAAGATAAACAAAGTTACTACGTAGGTAAGTATTTATGTACTAATAATAATCATGGAAGTACCTCAAGTACGTGTACTTACTTAGGCGAGAAAAACTAACGACAATCAAAAACTGAATGATTACGAGTATGTAAGTCGTTTATTTACTATACGCCAACTTACCTTGTAATGGAACAATAAATCAGGAAACATGCAAATAGGAATTCACCGAGTCCAAACATGATACATTTTCGAATCGTCGATTCGCTTTCCGATCTATGCGGAAAGAAGAATGTTGTTCATTTGAGGTGAATATAGATAATTTACTTGTTGGTACCAATGAGTATTAGATAAACATTTGAAATTAAATCACGATTTGATAACAATTTGGCAGAAAACGGGATAAGATGAGGTTGGTAAACAGCTGATTTCCGAATGGAGTAGGACGAAACGTCCGTAGTATCCATATACAATCGTGGCCGACAAAGAAGGGATCCATCAAAAAGGAATGCATCAGCTGACCGATTCTTGAAAAACCAATCTTAGTTTTATTCTCAATTTCTCATATTTTATCAATTTATTATTTATATTTACTAATTTTATTTTTCTATTAGTAGTTTCGATCTTGAGCATATCAAATGACTCGTTTTGCAAAGTTCCTCTTATCATTCTTATCTACAATAATAGTGCAGTAGGCGTTGCTTTTTGAGATTTTTCATCAAAATGGCTGCTGCGGTCGGTGCGCTAGCACGAAGAGGAATTTCCTCTTCTGCTTTATTGCTGAAGGAAATTGAATATGCTTCGGCAACTGCTGGAGGACACGGAGGTGAGTATTTAACATAAGAATAATTTTGGGCAAAAATTTCAATCGATTTGCGGTAAATTCGGTCTTGCGACAAACACCACCCATCAGCTACTCGAGCTTATCGATTTTCATCATTATTTATTATCTTGTAGGTACCTACTTGATAGATTTCATGTATTTTTTCAAATTAGAACTAGTTCTCTACAAATGAGCTATAGGTTTAGTAGATACGTATCACACCCACGTACCAATTTCTTCACTGTTCGTGCCAACGATAGGACATCTTCATGCATGCATGATACTCAACTCAGCCAAGGTGATAGTAGTCCTGAAATCATCAACCTACCTTGGCTTTACCCAAAAAGTCTTTTTTTTTAAAAAGTATTGTCTATTTGAAATTCGACCTGTCTGGAAATACCTCCAAATACCTCCTACCTGAATTTCCTACCAATAAATTTTGGTATTTCATTTATTCACCGTAGTAAGCAAGCCTGAAGAGGCCAATCCACTAATAGGTAGTACTAGCGATGAAATTTTAGGGACCCTACGTGGGCTGACTCACACAAACCCTTGGAATTTAATTGAAGGCAAACCACAATAATCTGTGCAAATTGAGGTTCTCATTGTTCGTTGCTAATATGGTAGAATTTCCTTCACCTACCAACAGTTTCTTTTCGTGTTCATGGACGCGAAAGAAAGATCTGAGTGTAGTTGGTTCTTGGTTCGGTGGTTTGTGAATTAGTTTCCATTCTTCACTCTGTGACGATCCTACATTTACAGAAGGGACAAACCGATTTGGTTTGTTCCCGATTTGTTGGAGCTACGCCTTTGGGGATATGCGATTCATAGAGATATGAATCGATATCCTTTTCAGGCCGGCTGAGTAACCTAATCACTGGTTTGAAGGGGTCGTCACACCCTTCTCTGACTCATATATGAGCAATTAGATGTATTTCTCATTTGTTGTACAGATGGAAATTCAACCTATATTGTTACAACTCGCTCACTTCTTGAGGTTGCCATTGGAAAAGAAGCCAAGAAAATCAGAACCTAAAAAATTTTCCCACAGCTTAAACTCCCCCTCTATCGAGCCTTTATTCTATAGATCTACCACAGAAACTTTGCATCCGTGTGGCGCCCCCTAGGTGGCAGATCCGCGAACTATATCGATCGTATCAACCCTTGACACAGAAATTGGAGCCGTGAGACATTTGTTGTTCGTGTAGTGCCACGGAACTTTCTATTTCGGAAATGCTCGAACTTCAATCTGCAGTAGGAGGGGAATCATGTCACTTTTAAGGGGAGAAATTCGCGAAAAATTATTGTACGCGCGGGAGTTTGCTCGATGATAAGAGATAAGCAGTTCTATGTTCTCCAGAAGAATGCGCCATTGGGATGAAAAGTTTCTGTGGCAGACCTATAGGAGAGGATTCCACTGGGTACATGGATTTTACGTTTGCGCATGCACAGAGGCTACTGTCAATCCTGGGGCGATGATTTTCGTAGGAGACCATCCACGCTCCAATCCTCGTTATCCCTAAATGTTCCATCGAAATCAGATGGGAAATGTAGAAGTTATGGCTGTTACTAGGAATTCTCGTTTGCGCATGCGCAGTGGCTACTATCATAGGGGACTGTCTACTCGCCAACCTGCAAAATCCCTGAACATTTCATCAAAATCAGAGAATAACTTCGCATCGTTTTGCCCGGTACAAGGATTTCATGAGCCTGTTCAAGGTTGGACACAGAACGAACATTGTTCAGAGAGGCCTAAAATGTATAACGCGGGTGGAAATTTCTATTTTGGAGAACTTTTTTTTCAACCATGAAAAGTGGAAACAATGCTTCCGCTTCCTTGGTAGACTTGGAAGTCGAATCTAAGTATAATCTAAGGGCTGCTTGATGTAAAATGACGTATAAGGAAATGATCGTTTACGAATTTATCATTAGTCGTATTATTTATCACCTACTTGCATTACATGCACGAAAATATAATTATCATAATGTATCATTGTTTCTCAACTCGTGTTTTTGAAATGTTGACAGGTGGTTGGAAGTTCTGGAGGAACCTGAGCTTCTTCGTGGGGCTGCCCGCTGTTGGTGTCTGCATGGCCAACGCCTGGATCGCCCATCAGAATGAGCCACACGAGCGTCCTGAGTTCGTGAAATACGATCACATGCGCCTCCGCACCAAAGTAAATAACCAAGAATGCATGGCTATTATTCTTCCCTTGTGAGGAGAACCTAGAATCGATCGAAGCAACAAAATTTACCTTTATTTATACTCTCTCATACTTCATTATCTAAAAATGGTCAAACCTGCGTTTTCAGTCGAGTTTTGGAAGAAAATTGAATTGTTAAATAATAGGTAGATTAGAAAATAGTAGTTACACGTCATGACGGAGACCAATGCTGCCATGAAAAGGTTAAATTTCAAGTTTTCTTTGAGGACCAAGTTCACCGGCTGGAGAAGCACAGAACAGAGGGGCAAAAGTGGATTGATTAGTACATAAGAATACAAGCCGGATGGTCCCTCTCACAGAGTACTGGAGACAAGTTAACAGAGGAGAAAGCTAATTTAAAATGGCGTGCAAGCATTTTGAGGCTGCCTCAGTTGCGCCACCTACTTTCAGCTAAAGAACTACCACGGAAACTGAAGTGGTGGGGGGAGGCCACACTCTCTTCATGCTGCTTCTTTTCAAATCCTTACGAATGACCAGAAATTGATAACTTCTCATTTCATCGTCATTTAGGTTTGCCTGATTTACTTAGAAAAACCAATCGAGGCGAACAGTATTTTCTAAGTTGCCCTTACAATTGTTGGTGTCCCTATTGCCAGTAGTTCAAATGTTCAATCGACAACTGGCACCCATAGAATCGCTCGATTTTTTCATACATATCGAGAATATAACTAAATGTTATCAGATTAATTAGAAGCGGCCGGTGACGCCCCAAAGAGAAAAATATGTATTAAACAAGGTGACTTGTTGCAATGAGGTTGGGAACAAGCAATCATGAACGCGATCTGTTGCACTCATCTAGAACTACGTCCTGGAGCTCCAACAATCAGAACGCTTCTAGTGCTCCCAGCTTCAGCTTTCAGCCCAGAGGTCCCTCTGTACAGATTTGTGAAAAAAGTGAACACTTTTTGACAATGAAGCACAGTGATGCAAGAAGCTATTTTTTCCATTATTATTAATTTTATTATTTCCCACAATTTGCCTCCATGGCATTGCTTTTATCATTTTATCATTCCTGACAATATGCCATGGGATCTCTAAAAACCATAATATCTTTAACCATATCTCCTTAAGGAGACAGTCTTAAATCTCGATAAGTGGGAAAAAAATTTCGTGGCGGACCACTTATCAAGGAGATGTGGACCAGTCATCCTCATTTTTTGCCGCACAGATGCCTCAATGGGAATTTGCCTCGCAATTTTTTAATTATTTTTTTTCGAAAGAGGGTTCACTGATAAGGAACCATAGTGTGCTGCTCGAAAACGCATTAAAAACATGATATATTTTTCATTATTATAGAGAATTAAAGGAAGATGGGAATTTTAAATGCACTGGGAGTCTGTGATGTGACGAGTTTCCCTGTACAACAGCAGCGCTACCTCTGATAGCGCACATGAAACAACTAGCTTACATGATCAAACACACGAGTGTGCCCCAAACTGGCAGAGAGAACTCAGACACTAAAGTGACGAAAAGAAACAATTTTACTCACTCTTTTTTACAATACGATTCTACCTGTTAATTAATCAAGCATTATTAGTCTTCACCTTCTCTTATTTAGTTTCTATATTAGTTAGTTTTGATATTTGAATCACATTTGAGTGGACCGTTTCATGTGGTCACGAGGGCGCCTAAAACTCCATTGTTGACATTCTCTGACACTATTTGCCGTAACTCCTTCTACGCTTCACCAGAGCACAGTTTTGCGTGAGGAACTCCTGGGAGTGACGTAATCAGTTTTCCTCAATCTTCGCGGTGTTTTTTGACAGAGGCTTCACTTGTTCAGGCATTTTCTTCAACGGTAATTTTTTCCTTCTACGGGTATTCCTGGTGTTAAACGTTATTCTAGGGCCCTATTATAGGATTTGACTTAAAATTCCAGAATCTAAAATTGTGGCAAATTCCTCATTTTAAGAGAGCGCTTCAATTTTTTTTGCACCGTTTCTTAGACTTGAGGGTGTCTCAGTCGGTTGCTGTTCCTTCCTCGTTCTGGGTTAGTTTAATCTCTTACGAACCGGCGCTCGGTTGCCCCTTCTCCCCTCCCACCGTCTGAAGGAGCAACATTGCCACCCACCACCCCTAGTTCCTCCCCCCTCCTCCAGCCTTTTCATAACTGGTCAGTTTTCATCAACAGTTTTTCCCATTTTTCTCATGAAATATTCATCCAATTTCCATGTTTTTTGTGGCATTATTCTTATTTTTACAATCTCTACACCCACGCACTTATTTAATTCCAAAAGTAAAAAGTTATAGTTACCTAAATTTGAAAATTTCAAGGATTATCAAAATTCGTTACTGCATCTACCTAGGGAATTGAAAAAATGGAAGATTGTCGCTGGAATCATCAAAATCGAACAATAATTGCCAGAAAAAACGCTGCAAATTATTACACAATGGTTTATTTTTTTTGATGTTTCTATATATATCACTCGTCTGCAAAGCCATCAACCATCCAACATGAAGAAAAACATCGATCGCATTTCGGTCAGCTATAATTTGAACGGAGATTAGGCCTCTTTTGCGATTCACACTCCTGTTTCTGATTTATCGTACGTCCCAACTTCAAATTCTCGTAGTGAGCGAACGGTTTGTCCTACAGAGCTCCGCGTGGTCTCAAAAAATTCTAAAAATTCTATAGAATCTTAAATTGAAGGAAAAAAAATACCTTTATATCAAACTTTTTGGGGTTTGGGCGTTTTCAAAATTTCAAATTTGATTTTGGGACCCTTAGAAGTGACCTACATCAACCAAAATCTTCGGGGCACAACTAGACCCCAAATAGGGATGGGATATCGATATCCGATATTACCAAAATATCGATATTCGGCTGTCAATACTCGATATCTCGGTATCGATACCATCAAAGCCGATATTATCGATATATCGATATCCTTTAATCGATATGGATATAGATACCGGTAGCCAAACATAACCTGCTGCCATAACCTACACCCTATCAGATCTACAAAAACACAGCCCAAGTTGTTTTTCTTTTTAGTGCCACCCGTTTCTTTTTCTTGTGCAACCCCAACCCGTTTCTACGTTCGTACATACATAACCTGCTGCCATACATAACCTGCTGCCATAACCTACACCCTATCAGATCTACAAAAACACAGCCCAAGTTGTTTTTCTTTTTAGTGCCACCCGTTTCTTTTTCTTGTGCAACCCCAACCCGGTTCTACGTTCGGGTTGATTTTCTATGTTCTACCTTCCATTGTATGTTTGATTCATTATCGTTATCCTGACTTGAACTAATAAAAAACATTCTTATTCGAAAATTGTCGTATTTTTTGGCAGTTCCTTCAACTGGTACCGATATCGATATCGGGAATATCGATATCACAGGTCCGATATTTTTCTGGTTTCGATACCGGGATGGCCGATACCGATATCAGTACTGATATCGATATCATACCTTCGATATCCCATCCCTAACCCCAAATGGAGCCTACATACCAAATTTCACCAAAATCGGTCAATGCTAAGTGGCAAAAGTGCCGCGTACGGCGGACGGACGGCCAAATTTTGGTTTATTATTTTCAATAATGAACCTTTAGAATCGACCAAGTATAAAAAAATTTTAACACCCCCTCAAAATTTGATGGTTTACGTTTCAAGGTACGTAGAATCCAAAAATCGAATAAAAATTTGGCCGTCCGTCCGCCGTCCGCGGCACTTTTGCCACTTAGCATTGACCGATTTTGATGAAATTAGGTATGTAGGCTCCATTTTGGGTCTAGTTGTGCCCCGAAGATTTTGGTTGATGTAGGTCACTTCTAAGGGTTCCAAAATCAATTTTGAAAACGCCCTAACTCAAAAAATTTTGGTATAAAGGTTTTTTTTTCCTTCAATTTAAGATTCTATAGAATTTTTAGAATTTTTTGAGACCACCCGGAGCTCTGTAGGACAAACCGTTCGCTCACTACGAGAATTTAAAGTTTGGACGCACGATAAATCAGAAACACGAGTGTGAATCGCAAAAGAGGTCTCCGTTCAAATTAAAGCTGACCGAAATGCGATCGATGTTTTTCTTCATGTTGGATGGTTGGTGGCTTTGCAGACGAGTGATCTATGTAGAAAAATAAAAAATAATAAACCAATGTGTAATAATTTGCAGCGTTTTATTCGATTTTTGGATTCTACGTACCTTGAAACGTAAACCATCAAATTTTGAGGGGGTGTTAAACATTTTTTTCCTTGGTCGATTCCAAAGGTTCGTTATTGAAAATAATAAACCAAAAGGGGAAACCCGATTATTCACTCACTGAGAACCCTTTAGATTTGATCGGGCTAAGTCTAATCGTTAGTCTACATCTAGCGGAGATCTCGTTAACTCCTTGCAGTACCTCCCCCATCCCCCAGACATATCATGACTGGTCATTTTTCAGCAACAGTTTTCTCCCTTTTTCTCAGAAAATAATCATCCAATTGTTGTTTCTTGTGTCATTCTTCTCATTTTTATAATTTCCCCACCAATACACTTGTTTAGTTCCAAAATTAAATTCCCAAAAGTAAAAAGTTGTACTTAAATTTGAAAATGTCGTATTTTCGAAATTCATTGGTGCATCTAGCTAGGAATTAAAAAACTAAGAGATTGCCGCAGGAATCATCAAATTCGACCAATAACTGCCAGAGAAAAGAGGAAAACCCCGTTTATCCACAGACTGAGACCCTTCACTTTTTGGAAAAAACTACCAATTTTGAGAGCTCAAGTTGGTATCAGAATTTATCAAATTTATCCTAATTTAAAAAGTCACTGTGCACGTATGATTCAAATTATCATAGTTCAGAAGTTTTAGTTAATAAACTGGAAAAGTGCGAACTGTTCGTGGTTTTTAGGGCAGTGTTTTGGGGTTGCAAATTTGGGGATAAACTACCCTTAGGGGTCCTATCAACATATTTAAAACATGTTGGATACCATTTTCACGGATACAATGTACGGAGGTATATGCCTCATTTCTCTCTCCTGATGAACTTTAAATTTATTATCAACACTTGTGAGGCAAAGCCTCTAATACTAACAATATAACTTATACTATCAAAAATCGTTTTATTAAGGCAATTTTTTACTTTTCGTTACAGAAATTCCCTTGGGGAGATGGCAACCATTCCTTTTTCCACAACCCCCATGGCAACGCTCTGCCTGATGGATACGAAGATGTCGCCCACCATTAAGTTCTCTCGAATTCGAGGTCATCAAATCTAGTATTCGTTTGTACCGTAACTCCTACCTACCACATTCTGTTGAAGCGATATCGAGATTGTTTTTTTTTTGCTAAATAAATAGACTTGTTAAACACAAGATTTACCCTATTTTTATCACCAACAATTGGAAAACAATCGTATTTATTCATACAAAATTAAATTATACTAAATGGTTTTTAAATGGCATACCTATGTACAATTTAATTTTTTGCGAAAATTGAATGGAGTGAATTTTAGACTTTCCCAGACACTTTTGCTGTCGTGTCTGTTTTGTTCGGGTATTGTGCGGGTTGGCGCGTAGATGGTCCCCTATGAAAATCATCACCCCCGAATCGATTGTAGTCGCTTAGCATGCGGAAACGTAAGAACCTTGTAACCGTCATAACTTCAAATTTTCCGAATTCAATGACATTTTCAGGGATGAGGAATTTCATCGAATTCTGTTTGCATTTTTCCTGAATAGTTAATGGTGTGGGATAGATGAAAATCGGGTTAATTTCGGAGAATAAGTCTCCTGTTATTTTTGGGAGACAGTCAAAATTTTTGAATTCAAAACTAACCGGGAAAACGGACGTGAAGCAGGAACGCTCGCTGATTGGGCTGTTTGGATCGCCGTCTCCTCCCAGTGTTGGCCGTTGGGACGACGAAATCGTGTTTTCTAAGAGAAAAGTTTTTCGATTTCGAACTTTACTGTTTCGTGAAATTTTGCATCTGAAAAAAAAAAAAAAAAAAAAAAAAAACTCCAATGCCCGGGCTTTTTGTAGGATAATCTCCTTTTTGCCACAACAACTAAGGGGCGAAACTGTGGACCTTTTCAAGTGGGGCACCTCATAGGCGATCCACGATACCCCGGAGTTTCCCGATATCGTCGGTACCCATTGCCTCACCGCCCTGGGTTAGGACGAGGGGCCGGCAGAGAGATTCGAACCTGAGAACTCGTAGCGAACCGAGTGAACGGCCCGTCATTCTCTCTGCCCGAAGTGACCGCGCGTTTAACTGCTCGGACACCCCGATCCCGATCCGATTTTGCATCTGGGGACTATAGATTTCTCGATCTCAGCGCTTCAAGCGGCCATAAATGAACTATTCCAGGATGACGTCATTTTCCCGGTTTTTTTAAACATTCGTATTTTTTACACTGTTTTGTTTATTCGTAAATTAGGAAGTTCGGGCTGAAAGTTTGCCTTAGGAGGTTTTTCGAGGTGCTGAATCCGATTTTGGGGTCAAAAATAGGAAATTCCGACATGGTGAAATTCCTCATTGTGGACCCTCATGAGGTTAGTGCAAGGTATGCGTAGAGATTGATGTTTCGAGATTAGCTACTATTACTATGCATTGGACCGTTGTACGATCGGGTTACGGATACGAGAAAGCTCTGTGCCAAAATCACTTGGCAGACTTTTTTTCAGGATCTTGCTTCCGAGTCTACCAAGGTAGCGGAAGCTTTGTTTTCACTTTTCAAGGACGAAGAAAAAAGTTCTCCAAAATCAAAATTTTCACTCGCGTTTTGCATTTTAAACCGTTCTGAATTCCTTGTAACGCGCGTAACTATACGAAGTTATTGTCCGATTTCTATGAAATTTTCAGGGATTGTGCGGGTTGATATGTAGACGGTCCCCTAAGAAAATCATCATCCCCGGACTGATAGAAGCAACTGCGCATGCGCAAACGTGAATTCCTTGTAACGGCTATAACTTCTACATTTTCTATCCGAGTTCAGGGATGTTACAGATTATACTCTTGCCTTTATTTAAAGAGCTCTGGACCGCGGGTTCCAAAACCCCTTCCCTGCCAAGAGGTCGCAACGTTGCAAGGTGCTCACCTTGGGGTCTCATCTCACAACCCTTCGCGGTCAAAACCCATCATCCCTCTTCCTTCTTCCTCTTCTATCAACATACAATTTAATTATTCATCGTTTGGTGAACAATTTTTGTAATTTAAATTCGTAACGTACTAATTATTCTGATGAAAATGAGTCCAAATTTCCTGTAATTCGGCGAAGAGGGCGTAATTCGTTTGGGTGGTTTGGCCGGGAGAGGGCTGCTGAGTTTTAATCGTACCTGCCTCGAGTTTATACTCGATATGTTCAATTTTTCTCGCTGATCACGATTTTGGTGATGGGATGATCGAAATAATTTGTGAATCAAGTGTGCATTTGTAGAAGAGGGTAAACTGTTGGGGGGTTCACGGGCGGAGGGGTTGCGCAGGTATACCTCGACCTTCTGTTGGGGCTCGGATTCTTGCAGCGATGCCGAACCTTCGGGGCCTTCAAAAATCCCAGAGCTCTTTAAATAAAGGCAAGAGTATAGTAGTATTTAGATGGTCCCCTGTGAAAATCACCGGACTGATAGTAGCCGCTGCGCATGCGCAAACGTGAAATTCCTTGTAACGGCCATAACTTCTACATTTTCTATCCGATTTCAATGAAATTTTCAGGGATGTTACAGATTAGTATTTAGATGGTCCCCTGTGAAAATCACCGGACTGATAGTAGCCGCTGCGCATGCGCAAACGTGAATTCCTTGTAACGGCCATAACTTCTACATTTTCCATCCGATTTCAATGAAATTTTCAGGGATGTTACAGATTAGTATTTAGATGGTCCCCTGTGAAAATCACCGGACTGATAGTAGCCGCTGCGCATGCGCAAACGTGAAATTCCTTGTAACGGCCATAATTTCTACATTTTCCATCCAATTTCAATGAAAATTTCAGGGATGTTACAGAGTAATGTTTTGATGGTCCCGAATGAAAATCATAGAGAATAATTTTTCATAGAGGGATTCATTCATACAGGGATGGTCCCCTGTGAGAATTTCAAATCCTATTCTTTACATTAGTAGGCCTCAATAGCTCAGAGGGTAGTGCATAGAACTGTCCCCCAGGGGTCCCGGGTTCGAATCCCAGCCGGGGGTTTGTATTTTTTTGATCCAATCACATACATCTACTCACTTAATTTTTCATCAGAATTTGATGAAATTTTCTAGGGTTGTCCAGATTAGCGTGTAGATGGTCCCCTATGAGGGTAGTGAAAGGTACTTAGAGATCGGTGTTTTGAGATTAACTACTACGCATCGGATCATCTATGTATACAATCGGGTTATGAGTACGAGGAAGCTATGTGCCCCACCCACATGGCAGACGTTTTCAGGATTTTTTCTCTCGTAGAATCCGAGTCAATTATTACAAAAAGGTTTGTTTTGGTTCATTACCTATTGAAAATAATGAACCTTTGAAATCAAACAATAAAAAAAACGAATAAATAACATAAAATAACGCTGTCAATTATTACACAAAGGTTATTACTTTTCTGAATAGATCACTCCCCTGCAAAGAACACAGCTTTGCTATTGCCACGACCTACCAACCATGTTTTTACTTCATGATCAAGGTTATTTCGAATAAATATGCGCTTCACACTCGGGGAAATAAAGAGTTGTGGTTGCCTTCATCAGGAAATTCGATTATTGGTTGCCAAGGACGCAAAACTGAGAAAAAAAAACCTCGAAGATTACGAACATAGATCGCATTTTGGTCAGCTAAAATTTGAATGGGGTATTTCAGTCAATTAAAAAAAAAACATTTCTACCACATGTTGTAGTATCAAAGGGCAAAAGGTTGGAGTATAGAGGTTTTCAATGGTGCTGAATCCAAATTTGAGGTCAAAAACCTGAATTTCGGACCCACCGAAATACCCCATTGAGATTAGGTCCCTCGCGATTCACATTAGTGTTTCTGATTTATCATAGGGTCAACCCTTAAGATTTTATGGGGTCCGAACGGTTGGTCCTGCAGATCTCTTGTTGGTCTCATTCGATTCTAAAAATTCAATACTAGTTTAAATTGAAGAATAAATTCATTGGATGGGAATTGTAGAAGTTATGGCTGTGGCAAGGATTTCATGACCCCACGCCTACCAGCTGATCGTCGCCTGTCATCCAAAACAGTCCCGCAAAATTCTTTTGGTTTATTATTTTCAATAATGAACCTTTGGAATCGACCAAGAAAATTTTTTTTTAACACCCCTCATAATTTGATGGTTTACGTTTCAAGGTACGTAAAATCCAAAAATGAATTGACCGATGAAAAATTGACCGATTTTGATGAAATTTGGTATGTAGGCTCCATTTGGGGTCTAGTTGTGCCCTGAAAATTTTGGTTGATGTAGGTCACAAGTCATCGTTTAAACGGGGACATAGCTAAGCTTAGCTTAATTTTGAAACGCCGTTTAAACTACAGATCCCGTTTGGCGGGTGTACAAGTCCTTATCAGCTCGGTTTAGGAAACTGGAGTTTAGGAATCCAGAGACGACAAAGACGAAGAGGAAGAGAACAAAACGGCATGGAACTATAAAGGTTCCATGCTGTTCCATGTTCGTAACTGCAAATTTTTGATGAATTTCAAGGCAGAAGTTGGAATAAACACCAACTTCACGTTGATCAGGATAACCTAAAACCCTGTGAGTTTTGCTAGAATAAAAGTGCGGACAACTTTTACTTCAATCGGCTCAAAACCTTCATTTTAGAGTTTCTATTTATTGTAATACACTAGTGGTGAAAGAAAGGAGTGTCGAAAAATAAATAAAAACAAACCAACGATGAAAAAGACGTGTTAACTTTCATGATCGACCCAAAAACTGGTTATTCAAGAAAGAGTCTTCCCGTCCAAGAACCGGTTTTTCGAAGATGTGGTGAGTTCTTTCGACATATTAATTTTATCCTATTTCTTATCATTAAAAGAAATTTTGCATGCCGAATACTTCCGACGATAATGTGAAAGTGAGTAGTGATAACTACTATTTCTTTCACTAGCAAGTAACTTTGTTCCGAATATTGGTTGATGTACGTAAATAATCATAACGATCGGTAGAATACCTGATAGAATGTATTACCAAAAAGCACTCCTACAAAACCAGCAAGTAGGAAGGTACCTACAGTAACTCATGTAGCTCAAATTGCTCTAATACTATAGATGCATTCTTTTAAGTACTTTCTCACGTCTTCATCATAGTTACTTACCTACTTCACAACTCTTTTCACTCTACTTCCCTATACTTCACAACTCTTTTCATTACACCCCATTCTTTCTTTTCAGGTGATTACCATGTTCAACTGAAGATACTCCTGAAGATTCTCCTACGAAGGGTGCTGCCCTATTCCTAATGGTCGTTTCCTCCTACCTTCCCATTTTATTTTATCAATACAATATTATTCTGTAGGTATCAATAAAGGACCTGACTGATGTCTATTTATTAAATGACTGTACCTATCACAAATCAATAATGGTTTGAGATATTCTGTATATTTTTTCCAAAAAATACACAAATGTACTTTTTTTTAATAATTTTTGTGACTTTACCTCTCTTGATTCCGTTCTTGAAATAACTATCTCTAGTTCATTGAAACTTGAATAAAACGCTGGAATATTTTCCTATTTTAATGTTCAAATTTTTGAATGCTTTTTCCGACTAGGTATTCCTTAAATTTAATGAATATTTGTACAGACTAACTTCTACACTAAAATCGTCAGTGAATAATGTAACATAGTTGAGCAGCTACTACAATATATTTAAAAAAATTCAACCTCAACCAAAATACTTCACCACATTGGTAACAAAATTTCTCGTTATTACCCCCCAGGTTCAAAAATGAATTTTGAAAACGCCTTAACTCAAAAAATTTTGATATAAAGGTATTGTTTTCCTTCAATTTAAGACTCTATAGAATTTGTGGAATTTTTTGAGACCACGCGGAGCTCTGTAGGCCAAACCGTTCGCTCCCTATGAGAATTTAAGGGTTGGACGTACGATAAATCAGAAACACGAGTGTGAATCGCAACAGAGGCCTAATCTCCGTTCAAATTTTAGCTGACCGAAATACGATCGACGTTTTTCTTCACGTTGGATGGTTGCTGGCTTTGCAGACGAGTGATCAATATAGAAAAATAATAAACCATTGTGTAATAATTTTTTTCACTATTTGCCTTGCATCACCGAAATACGTACTACCTACTTAGTAGTACCTACTTATTCCATTCTCCAATTTCATCTCCCTTCCTTCGTTATCATGAAATAGTCCCTAAATTATATAAACGATTTTCCAAAATCGGCTGAATATTACTTGCAAATAATGGAAATATTGGAGAATCTCAACAAAAAAATTATTTATTCATTTTGCATATTTTTAGTAAGACAAACAGTGTTAGCTATGTTTGCCTGGAGGAGACGCCACTGCTTATAGTATAGTTTTGCTCGTATCAATGACCTGCGGACCTGAAACTTCGTAGAAGACAAGGAGACACGAAACCAAAATTGTTCAGGAAGATATTTTCCTACTACTTTTTTATGCGACACAATTTTTTTTTGGTCGGTTCAAGAGCTGAAGTTTAACAGTTGAGTCAAATAGGTTTCTGAAAGAACATTACTGATTTTGGTTATTCGAGTATAAAATATATGGTAAGTTTATTCTGATTTAGCGTGAAATGGCTCAAAATATTTTCGTCAAGTTTTATTTGTATTTACTGAAAATCCTTGTAAGGCGTGTAAGAAGCCCATGTGTATTTGTGTAGAAGTAGATGGGTAATTCGAATTTCCAGCCTAATTTTAGTAGGTACCTATATCTACTTTCCATATTGCTTCCGAGTCTACCAAGGTAGCGGAAGCTTTGTTTTCACTTTTCAAGGACGAAAAAAAAAGTTCTCCAAAATCAAAATTTTCACTCGCGTTTTGCGTTTTAGACCTTTCTGAACAATTTTGGTTCAGTGTCTGTCTGTCTGTCATGAATTCCTTGTAACGCGCATAACTATACGAAGTTATTGTCCGATTTCGATGAAATTTCCAGGGATTGTGCGGGTTGGTGTGTAGACGGTCCCCTATGAAAATCATTATCCCCGGACTGAAGCGACTGCGCATGCGCAAACGTGAATTCCTTGTAACGGCCATAACTTAGCCGTCCAGATTAGCGTGTAGATGATCCCCTATGAGGGTACCTAGTGAAAGGTACTTAGAGACAGGTGTTTTCAGATTAACTGCTATGCATCGGATCATCTATATAATCGGGTTATGGATACGAGGAAGCTATGTGCCACACCCACTTGGCAGACGTTTGATATTTATTTCGATGAAGTTGATTTATTCCCTATTGAATGTTGGTAAGTTTACATAAATCATTAACGATAGCGGGAGAACGTTTGAACGGTGCTGAGTATGAACCGAGAGAGTGTCAAGAGACCGCTAGTGAACCTCCTCTCTTGTTTATTTCGCCTTTCTCTTTTACGAGAGTTGAATGGATGCATCATCGGCACAACTCGTTGAAGGAGCCTCGAGAAGCGGCCTTGGTCTCTAATTGTTTTGAGTCACGGTGACTGCGATGAGGCAGACAGGATCTTCAAGGCACGTGTATTTGAAGTCCTGCGTGTGGAATTGGGTTCCGGCCTTGTAGCTCAGTCAAAATGTAGGTACATATTACCCACCGGAGTTTCAAACCAGGTATTGTGTACAATACCTAGGTAATGAATATAATGCGCGAATGGGTCAGGCAATGTGTAAAATAAATCTCATTTTATTTTACCTAGGAATTGTATAGAATGCCTGATCGTGCACTCGGCAAAGAGTGATTTGAAAGGGTTTGTTGCACTTGTCTCCAGTACTCTGTGGTTTGTTGCATTAGATTTATACTTTGCCTAAATCAATGGTAGGCCTTATATACACTGTCTAGGTATTGTTTCTAAAGAGAGTTAAAACGCTGCAAATTATTTCACAAAGGTTTATTATTTTCCAGTATACTTAGATCATTCGTCTGCAAAGATCACAGCTTTGCCATTGTCACTATTTATTTATTTTTTGTTTTTTACCTATTAAAAAAAAAAGAAACTCCCCTGAAAGACGCAGGGAGCTCGCCATAAATAAAAAAACGTCTGCCAAGTGGGTGTGGCACATAGCTTCCTCGTATCCATAACCCGATTGTATAGATGATCCGATGCATAGTAGTTAATCTCAAAACATCAAAACAAGTTAATCTGTAACATCCCTGAAAATTTCATTGAAATCGGACGGAAAATGTAGAAGTTATGGCCGTTACAAGGAATTCACGTTTGCGCATGCGCAGTGGCTACTATCAGTCCGAAGGTGGTGATTTTCATAGGGGACCATCTAAATACTAATCTGTAACATCCCTGAAAATTTCTTTGAAATCGGATAGCAAATGTAGAAATTATGGACGTTACCAGGAAATTCACGTTTGCGCATGCGCAGTGACTACTATCAGTCCGAAGGTGGTGATCTTCATTGGGGACCATCACAACCTAATCCGCATAATCCCTGAAAATTTCATCGAAATCGGGTAGAAAAAGTGGAAGTTATGGTCGTTACAAGGAATTCACGTTTGCGCATGCGCAGTGGCTACTATCAATCCGAAGGTGATGATTTTCATAGGGGACCGTCTAAATACTAATCTCTAACATTCCTGAAAATTTCATTGAAATCGGATGGAAAATGTAGAAGTTATGGCCGTTACAAGGAATTCACGTTTGCGCATGCGTAGTCGCTTCTATCAGTCCGGAGATGATGATTTTCATAGGGGACCGTCTACACACCAACCCGCACAATCCCTGAAAATTTCATTGAAATCGGACAATAACTTCGCATAGTTATGCGCGTTACAAGGAATTCATGACAGACACACGGACACACAGACACGGAACCAAAATTGTTCAGAAAGGTCTAAAACGCAAAACGCGAGTGAAAATTTTGATTTTGGAGAACTTTTTTTTTCGTCTTGAAAAGTGAAAACAAAGCTTCCGCTACCTTGGTATACTCGGAAGCAATAAATAAATAGTGACATTGGCAAAGCTGTGATCTTTGTAGACGGATGATCTATACAGGAAAATAATAAACCTTTGTGAAATAATTTGCAGCATTTTTTTTACCTACCATTCATAGGTACCTACTACCTACCACACCATACTGCCTTCACACCTTCACAATCAAGTTTATTAGGAAGAACTAAACGCTTCACACTCGATTCGAAAAATAGGGAGCTTCATATAGAAATTTGATTACTGGTTGCTAAGGAAGCATAACTGAATAAAACTCGATGAAACGAACAGCGATTGCATAGGGATTGCATAGCAGTTAGCTTAGGGATGGGTATCGTTTTAAAAGTATCGATATTTTGTATCGATACTGTTTCGTATCCGAGTATCGATATCCCAAGTATCGTTGGGCATGAGTATCGATATTTTAATATATCGAGTATCGACACTTTGGTGTCACAAACTATCAATATCATACAATTTTCTCAGGAAAAATAATTTTTTCAACAACTTTTATTCATTTTGGTTTATTATTTTCAATAATAAGCCTTTGGAATCGAGCAAGAAAAAAAATTTTTAACCCCCCCCTCAAAATTTGATGTTTTACGTTTCAAGGTACGTAGAATACGAAAATCGAATAAAAAAATTTCCGTCCGTCCGCCGTACGCGGCACTTTTCTTAGCAACACTGGACCGATTTGGTTCAAATTTGGTATATGGGCTCCATTTGGGGTCTAGTTGTGCCGCGAAGCTTTTGGTTGATGTAGGTCACTTCTAAGGGGTGAAAATTAAGGGTTGAAATTTTCAAGAGTGCCCTAGCTTTAAAACTCTCGAAATAAAGGTATCGTTTTTTCACCAATTTTAAATAGTATTGAATTTTTAAAAATTTTTGAGACCACCCGGAGCTCTGTAGGACAAACCGTTCGGTCCCTACGAGTACTTGACGGTTTTCCTTCGATAAAACAGAATCATGAGTGTGAATCGCAAAAGAGGTCTAATTTCCATTCAAATTTTATCGGACTAAAATGCGATCGCTGTTCATTTCTTCGATTTGTATACAGTTTTGCCTTCTGTGTAACCAGTAATCAAATTGACATATGAAGCTTCAATTTTTCCAATCGAGTGTGAAGCGTTTAGTTCTTTCTAATAAAGTTGATTGTGAAGGTGTGAAGCCAGTATGGTGTGGTAGGTAGTACGGTGGTAGGTGAAAAAAAGTTGGTAGGTAAAAAACGCTGCAAATCATTGCTCAAAGGCTTCTTCACTCTTCAGATCACTGATCAGCTGAGTGAGCTCCGAAGCCATTTTCAATCCTATTGAACGGAAGTGCTCTTCCAGGCGTCTCCAGCATTCGAGAAGATCTTCTTCACTCTTCAGATCACTGATCAGCTGAGTGAGCTCCAAAACCATTTTTACTCCTATTGAATGGAAGTGCTCTTCCAGGCGTCTCCAGCATTCGAGGAGATCTTCTTCACTCTTCAGATCACAAAAAAAAAAAAAAAACAGCTTCCTGCGTTTCAATCCTATTGAACGCAGGAAGCTGAAATTTGAGAGGGAAGGTCAAGGAAGAATACAGATGGTGGTAGGTGCTATTGATGGAGAACCAGTGATTTATATAGAAGGGTGATCTATACAGAAAATAATAAACCTTTGAGCAATGATTTGCAGCGTTTTAACATGTTTAATGTTTTAGGGCTGGGGGTCATTCTGTGAATTCCGACACGCAAATCTGCAACGTTTTTTTTTCTTAGTTACCACGGACCGATTTCTTAGTTACCACGTTATATCGGCTCCATTTGGGGTCTAGTTGTACCAAGATGCTTTTGGTCATTGTCAGACCAACAGATCGCTCCCTCGGAGGTCCTTCAGTTTGGACTAGTGATAAATCAGAAATATGAGTGTGAATCACAAATTAATGTTCATTGTATAGAAACAATTTTCTCTCCTATTCAACGCAGGAAGGTGAAATTCGAGATGTTGGGTCAAAGGACAGTAATGAAGGCACCTGACAGATCACTGATCAGATGAATGAGTTCCAAAGCCATTTTCCCTCCTATTCATCGCAGGAAGCTGAAATTTGAGAGGCAGGGTCAATGGAGAATGCTGAAGGCGCCTGAGTGGTCACTGATCAGCTGAGTGAGCTCCAAGGCCATTTTCTCTCCTGTTGAACGTAGGAGGCTGAAATTTGAGAAGCAGGGTCAATGGAGAATGCTGAAGGCGCCTGAGTGGTCACTGATCAGCTGAGTGACCTCCAAGGCCATTTTCTCTCCTGTTGAACGCAGGAAGCTGAAATTTGAGAGGCAGGGTCAATGGAGAATGCTGAAGGCGCCTGAAGGGTGACTGATCAGCTGAGTGAGCTCCAAAGCCATTTTCTCTCCTATTCATCGCAGGAAGATGAAATTTGAGAGGCAGGGTCAATGGAGAATGCTGAAGGCGCCTGAGTGGTCACTGATCAGCTGAGTGATCATAAGCCATTATTGAGTATTTCCTGTAAATAGATGTATATAAATATAATAAATTGTTTTGGTTAATTAGAATCTTTTCTTTTTTCTTGACCTTAAAAAACTATATCTAATTTCTCCCTTGCGAGGGAAAAACATTAAACATGATTTAATGTTTTTCCCTCGCAAGGGAGAAATTAGTTTGGATGTTTTTTAACTAGGTATTGAGAATCCAAGCAGAGTGATTTTTTCCCATGATATAAACGTTATTTGTGCAACCAAAGAGTAATGACCCAAAAGCCTCTCTATAGAAAGCCGTGATGTAGTCGAAGCCTTCCCAGGAATCTGAACAGCAACTTTCTAGATCGACCCAAATAAACAACCTTCGAGCCCTGAAGAAGGTAATAAATTTACCGAAAGCTCGGCGAAGAAGGTGTTGTTACCAGTTGACCCTAATCCCGATCAATTGACATAGTACGTTTTGTTGGGACGATCTACATAGTTGCTGTTCAGATTCCTGGGAAGGCTTCGACTACATCATGGCTTTCTACAGAACGATTGGATCCCGGTTTGGCGACGAAGCCTCTCTATCTTCTTCATTTTTTAGCCGTTATTTTCCGTGAGAACAGTATCGATATTCGATATTTAGAAATATCGGATCCAAAGTATCGATATCCAAAAATATCGGATAGTGCAGTATCGATACTAAAATATCGAGTATCGGTACGAAAGTATCGATATTTTGAAATATCGAGTATAGATACCCATCCCTAGTTAGCTTAGCTAACTTAGCTAAAATTTCAACGGAGATAAGACCTCTTTGGTGATTCACACTCTCGATTCTGATTTATCATAAGTCCAACCCTAAGTACTCGTAGGGAGCAAACGGTTTGTCCTACAGAGCTCCGGGTGGTCTCTAACATTTTTTAAAATTCAATCATATTTTAATTTGGCGAAAAAAACAATACAAGGATACAATAGAAAGGAGTGAAGCGATAGGAATTTGAAGGAAATGTAATCAGCTTCAATTTGAAACCTTATTCATACCTTAGCCATCATAATTATCAAAACAAAAACATTGATATAGTTTGGGGAAAATTTGACAGCACAATTTGATCGGCATTTGATGATAGATTTCGATCATTTTCGTAATAAATTGAGTCTTAGCACTTAGGTACTCAATTTATTACCAAATTTAATCATTGAAATTACATGAACGGGAGAGGATCACGAGATAAACAAACGAAATATAGTAATTTTATCACAGATTTTCCAGACAAGGTCATAGGAAGACGTAGGGGGAAGAGACTTCTTCAATAAATTGTTATGTGTTGATAGCAGGGGGGCTCCAACAGATAATCAATCACTAACCGTCCCTAACCACTCAAAACCAATCCAGACCATCTCTGGGATTGGTAAACAACTAATCTTCGACAAGAAACCCAAAACTTTTCAAAAGTTGCGAATTAAATGAAAAGTTAACATATTTGTAAATTTGACTGAAACATCAAGGGGGGGGTAATATAATAAAACACCAAAACAGAGGTAGGTTCTTAGCATTGTATTTGTTCGGATTAGAATATCAATCTGAGTACAACAATATTATTTATTGAGGTAGTAGGGAGTACAAAGGATTGTACGTTTAGTGTTTTTGGAATAAATTACGAATAATACTGGTAAAACATTCTGAATTGTGATTGGAAAAAACGGACAACATGTTAGGTGGGTAAACATTGTAAACCAGGATTCTAAAAAATATAAAGATTCCATGATATGGAACCTTTCATACATTATAATATAATGTATTTTCATATTATGAATTTTCATATAATATTCATATTATGAAAATAACGCGCGGAAGTCATAGTTAAACACTCGTGGGCCTTATCGTCGAATTATATAGGCGGTTAAATACTTACCTACTCATATAACCTTGAGATTATTCTTAGAATCGTTAAAATGACCCTTTGTTCGTGTTCATTAGGTGTCTACTGTAGACCATTATCGTCAGATCCAAATTAACGAGGAATGTAATATTCCTAGTTTGGATCTGACGATAAGGGTGAAGGGTACGACGTATTGGATCCGTAATTAAGCCAAATTGGTAGTACAATGAGGTGAGACGGGCCTAATGGGTGACATCAGATAACTATTGTCAACTACAGTCCAAGGTGTCATATTTTATGTATTTGGATATTTAGAGTGTAGAACTGTCTAGTTGAAGTATATGATGGAGTGGTTAACTGACCTTTCTAGACTTGATTGATTTTTTCAATTTCTTTATTGCATCGCGTCGTTTCGACCCTGGAACAGCGTATATTTAGCGAGATGGAGTAACAAAACATCACAATAATGAGGAACAATGAGTTTTCAAACTATATACAGGGTGTTTCACGAAAAGGTTACACCCCCCTTCATTTCCGCAAAATACAACGTAAAAAATTCCGACCAACGCAATTCTTCATGATTTTTTGTGAGGATCTCAGGAAAAATACTTTTGCGCAAAAAAGTTGCGCGCAGTCGTGCGCAATTGACACTAACTTCATTTTTTCAAATGGAACCCCCCCTTTTTTATTACAGATCCGGATTCTACGTCAAATTTCATGAGAAATTCATACCCACATCGATTTGTTTTATTGCGCGCAACCTGGCTTTTTGAACGCTCCAAGTTGCGCATCTCCACAATTGCGTAAAAATTAGGTTTTGGGAGAACCCTTAGTGTGGCACATGTTTTTTCATCATTTTTTAACGCTGAATCACAGGGTGTCATCCGTTTTGAGAAAAACCAAGATTTAAGAGGAAAAATTAACATTTCTTTCACGAAAACATCAAATTTGAGGTCGAAAATCATGTTTATTCTTTATTTTCTCACCTCCTTTTGAACCACGGGCTTGGGGCCGTCTACGGTGGAGTTAAAAATAAAAACTGACAGCATGATCATGCTTGAACTGAATAAAATTACCTAAAAACTCATAACGATTTAAAAAGAGCGATTTTTTTCACTAAAAACAACCGAATTTTTGGCCGCTATTTTGAAAAACTCCAGTCAAATTGAAAAACGGATGTCACCATGTGATTTAGGTCATACGGGGACCATCACACCTCAAGCCCGCACAGTCACTGAGGATTTCATCGAAATCACAATTTAACTTCTTATAGTTTTTCCAGTTACAAGAATTTTCAGATACAAGTGGACAATAAAGAAACACGAAGCCAAAATTGTTCAGAAAGGTTTAAAACGTGAAATGCGATTGAAAGTTTTGATCTCCAATTAAAATGCATCGGCCTGCTTGCAAAATCGGATGTTTGGCAGATTGAAGTGGCTCCCACAGTGAAATGATTGTGATAACTAAATATTTAATTACTGGTTAGGTTGTTGTTGTTGAACATGTATTATTGCTCTGAAACACAAAAATATTACCGTACGATAGAAAGGAACCAAAGAATAGTTACCTAGTTTTAGCATTTACGGGAAATTGTTGAGAAATTCTTCCAAATACCCTCTTTTCAATAGATCTAGAACTATGTCTGCTACGGCTTTCTCCCCGACATCACCTCCAGCTGTCGTCATTCTATGTAGTTTTTGCTCCGGAGTCCAACTCAAAAAGTCCCCCAGCGATACTTTCTCCGTATCCAGCATCATTGGCAAGAAAAACGAACAAGGCAGGTAACCGAAGAGGGCTCTGGACGCGAAATTTTTCATAAATCCTTCGTATGTGAAGCCTGGCTCTGGTTCGATTGAAGTTATTCCTTCCCAATAGATTTTGAAGAAGTCATCCCAGTGGTTGTCTCTGGTTTCTTGTGTGGAATTCATGTAGAGAAAAAACGCAAGGTCCACAGAAGGGTCTGAATACTTTGACATTTGAAAGTCTATGAATTTGACTGTTACTGCTTTATCATCGACGTATTTGAATAATAAATTGTTTCTATTGAAATCGCCGTGTATGAAAGCGGCAAATGGTTCTTTAGGCTTGCGAAAAGCGTTCCAGAGATCTTCGTTGCCGTAACTGCCCATTTTTTTGCGAACTTTATCTAGGAGTTGTGAGGAATTGCATTGTTTCTTGGCTGCGTTAAACCCCCTGTCCCAGATGGGTTGGCTCATGTCGTCTTCATCTTTCGGTAGTTCTTTCTTCGATAGCAACGTTAGTCCCAGAGTTTGAGTCTGAGACAGACGACTTCTCTTGGCTCTGTAGGAGTAGCCGTGGAACTCTCCCAATCGCCTCAAAGTCAGCTTGAAGGTGTCAGTGTCCAGAAAGATGCCTGGGGTTGTAACATAACCCTCGCTGGTGAGATCCGACATGATCACTATATCGTTGTCCGGATCAGCCCCTCGGGAAGCCTCTCCGTAGATGAAATTTGGAAAAATGTCCATTTCGAACACTCCCAAAAACGGCAACACTTCACGATACATCGTCACCTCTGCGAAAAACTGGTTGTCTGATCCCTGCAAATCCCGCTCTCCTTGCTCTTTGGGCTGGATCTTGACTACTATCGTCTTCCTGGAGATTGTAGAGTCCTCTTCCAAATCTACTGCCAGAAATCCCAACTGAGACGCAAACTGTGGCCCTTTACCACTGTCAGGATTGGGAATCACCTGCACGAATTTCCCTGGTCCAAACGTCCCACTTTTCGCGAGCTGAACAATCCTGTCCATATGTGGCTCCATTCTGTTATTTTTTTCAAACAGACTTCCGGATGATTATTGGGTAAAACTTTGATTCGCGTGAGATGTAAGGGTGGTACCTACATCAACTACCAAAAATTAGTTGATTATTAAAGTTTTAAGGTATAGACCTGGTATTAAGGTAACACAAGTTTAAGGTACTTGTAGACTTGGATCTCTACATGAGATAGTATAGGTAGTTGTTAAAGTTAAGCAGGGGTAGAAAGAAACTTTCCTTTTTATACTAGCAGTAACTTGAGATTGGTTGTTGATTGCACTCGATCACACGCGCTCCCGGCAATTTTATCTACGCGGAATGTTAGATTGTTGGACGCACGAGCGGTGGCACCAGTAAACTGAACTGAATTCCCTAACTGTGTGGTCAGGGTCAGTTCAGGCGCTTGTGGGGTGACGTTTAGCGCTACACGGCGAACGAGTGAGGAACTAATTCAACAAGACTTGATGTTGCGTAATTTTTAGCTCGGTGGACCCCCGCTCTTTATACTCAGTGGTGGAGAATGATGATTTTTCGTTTCGTTATCGACCTTTTGCATTCATCGTTCTTATCGACATCGCTCACCCAAACAAAATATGTACTTGAGAAGAACAGCTTATTGTGAACCGAGGCTCTGGATATATTGTAGTAACGTTTGAAAACGTACCCGAAAATTATCTCCCGGCGCCGGGACACGGCCCGCCAATTATTTTAGTAATTGGAAAAGTATGATGAACATTCCTTTAATAACAACAGATTTCCTTGTTAGATGGACTCATTCAATATACCTATTTACATCACATAGAATTACATGGAAATAAATTATCCGAAGAAAAATAACTTGAAAAGAATATAGAAAAGAAATAGCTTGTCCGAAGAAAAATGATTAATCACTGCACTAATACATTTCGTAATACGTTTATTTATTGAAACGTACAGAGTCAGGCCCTAACATTATCAAATTATTACACAACTGTTTGTTATTCTTCTGTGTCCACACTTAGGACTGTTAACCCTCTGCGGAACAATAGGGTGTGCGCCTGGGTAGGAAAAACTGTTTATTGTTATTTTTATTCTAAGGTAGACCTCATTCTGAGAATTTTGGTACCAACCACGACCTTGTAGCGTATGTAAATCTTTTCTTATGAATTTTTAAAGCATCGACCGTTTATTACGCCACAGTGGGCTGGGGGGTCCCGCCCAGGCAAGAGGGGCGCGTGACGTCATAAACGGTCGAAACTTTGAAAAATCATAGAAACAGATCTACTCACGCTAGAAGGTCGCGGTTGCTGCCAAAATTCTCAGAATGTAGTCTACTTTCGATTAAAAATCTAAAAAAAAAATCAAGGCGCATCCCCCATTATTTAATGTAGTATTCCAACAAAAATGTCTCCTAGCAAAGTTATTTCAACCCCTTGCTTTGCCAAGTTTTTTCCCCAATTTTGTTTTATTATTTTTAGCTAGCTGAAAAGCCTACTAAAAGCAGGCAAAGACTATTCCTCCGACTCTCCTCTCGCCACCAACTCCCTCCGACTCCTCCCGCCCCCAACCCCTCCGACTCCTCTCGCCTCCGACTCCTCCCGCCCCCAACCCCTCCGACTTCTCCCGCCCCCAACCCCTCCGACTCCTCTCGCCCCCGACCCTTCCCGCCCCCAACCCCTCCGACTCCTCTCGCCTCCGACTCCTCTCGCCCCCAACCCCTCCAGCCACCAACTCTCCCCACTCCCACGACCCCTCCAACCCCTCCGTGCATACGTACGTACGTACGTACGGTTGGCGTTTTATATTATTAGATAATAAACCATTGGAATTGAACAAGAAAAAAATTTCACCCCCCCCCCACCTCAAAATTTGATGGTTTACGTTTCAAAGTAGATAAGTAAAATTCAAAATAGTATAAAAAAGCTGAAAATTATTACTCAAAGGTTAGTATTTTTTCTATATAGATCACTCGTCTGCAAAGAACTCGGCTTTGCCATTGGCACCACCTACCAACCATAGATACTACCTACCTACCACGTCCCTACAGCGATCACATTTCGGTCAGCTAAAATTTGAACGGAGATCCTGTTTTGCGATTCACACTCGTGTTTCTGATTTATCGTACGTCTAACCCTTAATTTCTCGTAGGGAGCGAACTGTTTGTCCTACAGAGCTCCGCGTGGTCTCTAAATATTCTAAAAATTCAATACTATCTTAAATTGATGGAAAAACTAGAAACGTAGGGTTGGCTCCTAGCGATAGGAGGCAACCCCGGGAGCCGCCATGGTGGGTGGGTCCGGGTCCGGCTGGGCTGCCCGGTCGGATCCGCGCTTGTTTAGCTTTTTTTTCTACGGGCTGCACAGGAAGGATAATTCACACGGGTTCCTATTTTAATACTTAGATTTAGATTTATTATACACCTATTTGAATTTTGAATTATGTTGCTATTTTGATTTTTGTACGACGCGTTCATGTCCCTGTGACGACGAATAAAGATTATCATTCATTCATTCAAACAATACCTTTATATCACAATTTTTCAAGCTAGGGCGTTTTCAAAATTTCAACCCTTATTTTTCAACCCTTAGAAGTGACCGACACCAAAAGGTTCGGGGCACAGTGAGACACCAATTGGATCCCATATACCAAATTTCATCAAAATCGGTCCATGGGAAATATGGAAAGTGCCGCGTACGGGGTACGGACGGTCACATTTTGGTTTATTATTTTCAATAATGAACCTTTGGAATCGACCAAGAAATATAATTTTCAACACCCCCTCAATATTTAATGGTTTACGTTTCAAGGTACGTAGAATCCAAAAATCGAATAAAAATTTGGCCGTCCGTCCGCCGTCCGCCGTACGCGGCACTTTTGCCACTTAGCATTGACCGATTTTGATGCAATTTGGTATGTAGGCTCCATTTGGGGTCTAGTTGTGCCGCGAAGCTTTTGGTTAATGTAGGTCACTTCTAAGGGTTGAAAAATGAATTTTGAAATTTTGAAAACGCCCTAACTCAAACAATTTGATATAAAGGTATTATTTTTCCCCCAATTTAAGATAGTATATCACTTCTTTCACGAATACAAAGCTTCCCTACCTTCGGTAGTGAGGAAGCAAAATAAATAAAACACAAACGGTGGATACAGCTTTCGTACAAGTACGCAACCACGGGAGACATTTTATGTCTTATGTTTAATAAATTTAGAGCTTTCCAATGAGTGGTGAACGATTTTTGTGGGGTGGAAAATGAGGAAGTTAGTTTTCCCTAGGAACGATTGGTTGTACGTGAAAATCATCAGAAATTTTTCATTTATGTGCCATAGTAAAGACATAAAATGTCAAAAATGTTATTGTTTTTTTCACCAATTTGAAATAGTATTGAATTTTTAGAGACCACCCGGAGCTCTGTAGGACAAACCGTTCGTTCCCTCAAGGGAAGGTCTTACGATAAATCAGAATCGCGAGTGTGAATCACCAAAGAGGTCTAATCTCCATTGAAATTTTAGCTAACTAAAATGCAATCGCTGTTCTTATCTTCGAGTTGTATTCAGCTTTGTTTCGTTGGAACCAGTAATCAAATTTCCATATTTATGAAGAGACCCCAACTCCCCATTTTTCGAATCGAGTGTGAAGCGTTTATTTCTTCCAAATAATCACAATAAAATAATTTGATTGTGGATGTGTGAAGGTAATATTGGAGTAGGTAGGTACTAGGTACCTATGGTTGGCAGGTAAAGTAATAATGGCAGAGCTGTGATCTTTGCAGACGAGTGATCTATACAGGAAAATAATAAACCTTTGTGAACTAATGGGGTGTGCGCATGTTTCGGAAAACTGTTTATTGTTATTTTTAATCTAAACTAGACCTTATTCTGAGAAAAAAAAAAAATTTTACACCAACCGCAACCTTCTAGCGTGAGAAGACCTTTTTCCATGACTTTTCAAATTTCCGAATGTTTATGACGTCACAGTGGGCTGGGGGGTCCGCGCAGGCGGGAGGGGTGCGTGACGTCATCAACATTCGAAACTTTGAAAAATCATAGAAAAAGATCTACTCATCCAAGAAGAGAACGGCTGGTGTCAAAATTCTCAGGATGAGGTCTGCTTTCGATTAAAACTAAAAAAAAAAAAAAATCAGGCACACCCCCCATTTGCAGCGTTTTGTGTCATTAAAACTTTAAAAAAAACATCTTCCTAGTGGGTGTGGCATATAGCTTCTTCGTATCCTCTACCCGATTGTATACATGATCCGATGACATGTAGTTTATCTCAAAACATCAATCTCCAAGTACCCTCCACTACCCTCGTAGGGGACACTACGCGTCAACCCGCACAATTTCTGAACATTGTTGGAAAATGCAGAAGTTATGGCTGTTACAAGGATTTCACGTTTGTGCATGCGCACAAAATACTTTCAATTAGGGGGCCATGATTTTCATAAGGGACCATCTCCACCCCAACTCGCATAATTAATGAAAAATTTATCGAAATCAGATGGGAAATGTATAAGTTATGGCTGTAACAAGGAAATACACATTTGCGCATGCGAAGTCGCTACTATCACTCTGGGGGCAAAGATTTTCATTGGGGACCATTACCCTCCAACCAGCACAATCCCTGATTATTTCACCGAAATCGGATGAGAAATGTAGAAGTTATGTGGCAAGAATTTCATGACAGACAGACAGACACGGAACCAAAACTGTTCAGGAAGGTCTGAAACGTAGAACGCGAGTGGAAATTTTGATTTTGGAAAACTTTTTTTCCAACCTTGAAAAGTGAAAACAAAGCTTCCTCTATCTTGGTAGACTCGGAAGCAAAAGCAAAGTTTAAAATTCTTCGAAATTTGACTACTTTGATCGAAGTTTTTACTCTGAATCCCTTCCCATTTTGAATGGTGTTTTTCGGAAAAAGCACAAACACACATCCTCCAGATAAATATTTAAACAATTTATATAGATAATGAAAACCTGCGAATATACGTCTCACCCAAAAATAGCCGACAAGGGCACTCTTTAAGTTCGTGGTGACAAGTAGAACATGAATATGGACTCTTAGTATCTTCAAAAGTCCCCAAAAGTATGTTGGTACGTTATGAGGTACAGAAAAAAACGTCTGCCAAGTGGGTGTGGCACATAGCTTCCTCGTATCCATAACCCGATTGCATAGATGATCCGATGCATAGTAGTTAATCTCAAAACATCAAAACAAGTTAATCTGTAACATCCCTGAAAGTGTCATTGAAATCGGATGGAAAATGTAGAAGTTATGGCCGTTACAAGGAATTCACGTTTGCGCATGCGCAGTGGCTACTATTAGTCCGAAGGTGATGATTTTCATCGGGGACCATCTAAATACTAATCTGTAACATTCCTGAAAATTTCATCGAAATCGGATAGAAAATGTAGAAGTTATGGCTGTTACAAGGAATTCACGTTTGCGCATGCACAGTCTTCTATCAGTCCGGGGATGATGATTTTCATAGGGGACCGTCTACACACCAACCCGCACAATCCCTGAAAATTTCATTGAAATCGGACAATAACTTCGTATAGTTATGCGCGTTACAAGGAAATCATGACAGACAGACAGACAGACAGACAGACACACAGACACTGAACCAAAATTGTTCAGAAAGGTCTAAAACGCAAAATGCGAGTGAAATTTTTTATTTTGGAGAACTTTTGCTTCCGAGTCTACCAAGGTAGCGGAAGCTTTGTTTTCACTTTTCAAGGACGAAAAAAAAAGTTCTCCAAAATAAAAATTTTCACTCGCGTTTTGCGTTTTAGACCTTTCTGAACAATTTTGGTTCAGTGTCTGTGTGTCTGTCTGTGTGTCTGTCATGATTTCCTTGTAACGCGCATAACTATACGAAGTTATTGTCGATTTCAATGAAATTTTCAGGGATTGTGCGGGTTGGTGTGTAGACGGTTCCCTATGAAAATCATCATCCCCGGACTGATAGAAGCGACTGCGCATGCGCTAACGTGAATTCCTTGAAACGGCCATAACTTCCACTTTTTCTACCCGATTTCGATGAAATTTTCAGGGATTACGCTGATTAGTTTGTAGATGGTCTCCAATGAAAATCAAGGCTTTAAAATTTATAGAAGCCTCTTAGCATGCGCATACGTAAAATCCTTGTAACAGCCATACCATTTACATTTTTCATCCGAATTTGATGAAATTTTCTAGGATTGTCCAGATTAGCGTGTAGATGGTCCCCTATGAGGGTAGTGAAAGGTACTTAGAGATTGGTGTTTTGAGATTAACTACTATGCATCGGATCATCTATATAATCGGGTTATGGATACGAGAAAGCTATGTGCCACACCCACTTGGCAGACTTTTTTTTTCGTCCTTGAAAAGTGAAAGCAAAGCTTCCGCTACCTTGGTAGACTCGGAAGCAAAAACCAATAGGTGGGTATTCTGTACGTTCGATTTTCATTCGGTCAACAAGATCGGGTTTCTATTCAAATGAGAGCCAATTACGAGTACCTACCGATTCCAACACATCTTGTTCTTGTTGGGAAGTTCTATCGGAGTCTTACGCAACATATCCATAGGTAACTAAAAATTTAAGTGCTTAATACGCTCAAATGGCCTTTAGTTCGCCCTTACCTTGTTGGTTGAACTTACCTACTGATTTCAACACATCATTTTTCTTGGGCAGTTGTTAAATCGGAGACTTACGCAACAAATCTTTAACTGAAATTTAACTGCTGTAATACGCTCGAATGGCCTTTTGTTCCTCCTTACCTATTAAAAAACCTGGCTCAGTTACATGGTAAATAAAACAAATGTAGCATGCGATTATGTCACAGTCCACCTCAGTTTTGAACGAGCAACCTCAGATATCAGTGGCAATGTTACATTTGATCAATTGTATTGCACTAGCACTATTCGCTGTATACATTGCAAACTGTTATCCGGACTACAACTATATGGGATACAGACAAGGTGAGCTCTGGTAATGTTTTGCTTGTGACAAATTCGCCCTCAAACCCCTGGGTTCGCTCTTACCGCGCAGCTCATTATTTATGAGTATAATACTGTAGGATGTGTGACGAGCTGTCACAAGAACAGCCACCACCACCCATCCCGAAATTAAAGCTGAAGCGGAGTCTTCCATGTGAGGAAGCTATACTGCCCACCCAACTTGGCAGACGTTTTTTAAAATTTTTGAGACCACCCGGAGCTCTGTAGGACAAACCGTTCGGTCCCTACGAGTACTTGAAGGTTTTCCTTCGATAAAACAGAATCATGACTGTGAATCGCAAAAGAGGTCTAATCTCCTTTCAAATTTTATCGGACTAAAATGCGATCGCTGTTCATTTGCCTTCTGCGTAACCAGTAATCAAATTTCCATATGAAGCTTTCTATTTTTCGAATCGAGTGTGAAGCGTTTATTTCTTTCTAATAAACTTGATTGTGAAGGTGTGAAGCAGTATGGTGTGGTAGGTAGTACCTACCAATAGTTGGTAGGTAAAAAACTTCTGTACTCTGCCCAGGCCTTAGTTCTCAACCGATTTTCGTGATTCTTTTTTTGTTCGACGCGGAAAACTATCTAGTTGTGCACTACGGCGCCGGAATTTCGAATTTTGCACAATAACTTGAGTAGTTGTTTAGAAATTTTTTTTAATAGTTTGTTTCCAAAATGTTTGTAACAACAAACCATAGGTCAAGTTCGTTAACCAGCAATTTTGGACAATCCAAAGTGGTCCAAAATTCAAAAAAAGTCCAAAAAGATGTTTTCCCCGTTTTTTGTGGTTATTACCTTCAAAATCATGGTTATATATGGTATATTCGGATTCAGCACAAAATTTCTGATATCAATGCATTTTTCAAAAATGAAAATTGTCCAAAATTAAGAAAAGTATGTGTCTATTTTTATATATAATGAATACGGGCGTATATTTGTTGTACCCAGAGATGCAGTAGCCGTGTGGGTACTCTATGAGTTCGTGGAGACGAGTAGAACATGAATATGGACTCCTATCATCTTCAAAGCATACCCAGTGCATACAGTATGTTGGTATGCTATACTGAAAATCGAAAAAACCAAGAATCGTGTAAAAAAAAACTTTCTAAAAGAAATTGCAACACCATTGTTCCTTTTCTTAACCATACCTTTAACTGAAGGATTACTTTCAAAATTCGCTCATTAATTCATGCTGCATGAATGGACTTTTTGGGAACTATTTTCACAAATTTTCGACACTTTTGACAAAGCAAAATGAAATCTGATTGAAACGGGACCACCATGGATACTTGTAGAACACATTAAATGTGTTTTTGAAATTTTCAAAAAGAATCAGGCAGATTAGGGCCTGAATAAGAAAAAGCTACTGGTAAAAAAAAGTCCCATGACACACCGAACTGTATACCTCCTTCCTTCGGCGGATTGAAGTCGGTTAAAAATTAATTGATTCATGTTGCATATTTTTAGTCATAATGAATACGGAGGGGCTATGTGCGTCACCTACTTGGCAGACATTTTGGTTTATTATTTTCAATAATAAGCCTTTGGAATCGAGCAAGAAAAAAAAATTTTAACCCCCCCTCAAAATTTGATGTTTTACGTTTCAAGGTACGTAGAATACGAAAATCGAATAAAAAAATTTCCGTCCGTCCGCCGTACGCCGTACGCCGTACGCGGCACTTTTCTTAGCAACACTGAACCGATTTGGTTCAAATTTGGTATATGGGCTCCATTTGGGGTCTAGTTGTGCCGCGAAGCTTTTGGTTGATGTAGGTCACTTCTAAGGTGTGAAAATTAAGGGTTGAAATGTTCAAGAGTGCCCTAGCTCGAAAACTCTCGAAATGAAGGTATCGTTTTTTCACCAATTTTAAATAGTATTGAATTTTTTAAAATTTTTGAGACCACCCGGAGCTCTGTAGGACAAACCGTTCGGTCCCTACGAGTACTTGAAGGTTTTCCTTCGATAAAACAGAATCATGAGTGTGAATCGCAAAAGAGGTCTAATCTCCATTCAAATTTTATCGGACTAAAATGCGATCCCTGTTCATTTCTTCGATTTGTATACAGTTTTGCCAGTAATCAAATTTTCATATGAAGCTTTCTATTTTTCCAATCGAGTGTGAAGCGTTTAGTTCTTTCGAATAAACTTGATTGTGAAGGTGTGAAGCCAGTATGGTGTGGTAGGTAGTACCTAGCTGGTAGGTAAAAAAAAGTTGGTAGGTAAAAAAAATGTTGGTGGGTAAAAAACCCTGCAAATCATTGCTCAAATGCTTCTTCACTCTTCAGATCACTGATCAGCTGAGTGAGCTCCGAAGCCATTTTCAATCCTATTGAATGGAAGTGCTCTTCCAGGCGTCTCCAGCATTCGAGGAGATCTTCTTCACTCCTCAGATCACTGATCAGCTGAGTGAGCTCCGAAGCCATTTTCAACCCTATTGAATGGAAGTGTTTTTCCAGGCGTCTCCAGCATTCGAGGAGATCTTCTTCACTCCTCAGATCACTGATCAGCTGAGGGAGCTCCGAAGCCATTTTCAATCCTATTGAATGGAAGTGCTCTTCCAGGCGTCTCCAGCATTCGAGGAGATCTTCTTCACTCCTCAGATCACTGATCAGCTGAGTGAGCTCCAAAGCCATTTTCAACCCTATTGAATGGAAGTGCTCTTCCAGGCGTCTCCAGCATTCGAGGAGATCTTCTTCACTCCTCAGATCACTGATCAGCTGAGTGAGCTCCGAAGCCATTGCTCAAAGCTCACTCAGCTGATCAGTGATCTGATGAGTGAAGATGATCTTCTCGAATGCTGGAGACGCCTGGAAGAGCACTGATCAGCTGAGTGAGCTCCGAAGCCATTTTCAATCCTATTGAACGCAGGAAGCTGAAATTTGAGAGGGAAGGTCAAGGGAGAATACAGATGGTGGTAGGTGCTATTGATGGAGAACCAGTGATCTATACAGAAGGGTGATCTATACAGAAAATAATAAACCTTTGAGCAATGATTTGCAGCGTTTTTTTAGAACGTTTAATGATGAATTTCATGTATAACTCAGTTAGCATTTGAACTTTTAAGGGTGGAAACATCAATCAGTCTGCGAATTTATTGCAATGGAAGCCAGCTGCCTCGATGGTAAATTAATCCAGGTGAAAACTGTATGGTATGGAAAGACATTGCCTCGTAAGGCCGGCTGCACTTGGCCTGGAAATACTTATATGCCTCCAGGAGGCTGCTCTACGAATGAATTCAACATCAGATTATTTACAACAGAGTGAGTTCCTTTCGGATTATCTTCTGTAATCGACTGTAGAATACTTACTAATTATCAGTTGTTAAATAATGGAGGCTCATAATATCGACCTAGCAGGGAAGTAGCATAAATAGCATTTTAACCTAGCATCCAATAGAATAAAATAAACTCGGCCTTTCGGACCTCACCTAGGGGCAGCCCCCTTTGTCTAAAATTCAAGAGACTTCGAACATGCTTTAGCCGTTCGGTAGCAGTTTTACGCTTCATTCCAGTCTGATTTATCCTTGATTCGAATGATGATGCGTGAATACTAATATTTTCAATGCTGTATTCATGAAAAACGCTGCAAATCATTGCTCAAACGTTTATTATTTTCTGTTTAGATCACCCTTCTGTATAGATCACTGGTTCTCCATCAATATCACCTACCACCATCTGTATTCTCCCTTGACCTTCCCTCTCAAATTTCAGCTTCCTGCGTTCAATGGGATTGAAAATGGCTTTGGAGCTCAATCAGCTGATCAGTGATCTGAAGAGTGAAGAAGATCTACTCGAATGCTGGAGACGCCTAGAAGAGCACTTCCATTCAATAGGATTGAAAATGGCTTCGGAGCTCACTCAGCTGATCAGTGATCTGAAGACTGAAGAAGATCTACTCGAATGCTGGAGACGCCTAGAAGAGCACTCCCATTCAATAGGATTGAAAATGGCTTCGGAGCTCACTCAGCTGATGTGAAGAGTGAAGAAGATATTCTCGAATGCTGGAGACGCCTGGAAGAGCACTTCCATTCAATGGGATTGAAAATGGTTTCGGAGCTCACTCAGCTGATCAGTGATGTGAAGAGTGAAGAAGATCTTCTCGAATGCTGGAGACGCCTGGAAGAGCACTTCCATTCAATAGGATTGAAAATGGCTTCGGAGCTCACCCAGCTGATCAGTGATCTGAAGAGTGAAGAAGATCTTCTCGAACGCTGGAGACGCCTGGAAGAGCACTGATCAGCTGAGTGAGCTCCGAAGCCATTTTCAAACCTATTGAACGCAGGATGCTGAAATTTGAGAGGGAAGGTCAAGGGAGAATACAGATGGTGGTAGGTGCTTTCGATGGAGAACCAGTGATCTATACAGAAGCGTGATCTACACAGAAAATAATAAACCTTTGAGCAATGATTTGCAGCGTTTTTTACTCAAAATAAAGGTATCAAAGGTGTAGTAATAGGTATAGTATAGTATAAAGGTAATAAAGAAATAAAGGTATCAATTTTCACCAATTTTAAATAGTATTGAATTTTAAAAATTTTTTGAGACCACCCGGAGCTCTGTAGGACAAACCGTTCGGTCCCTACGAGTACTTGAAGGTTTTCCTTCGATAAAACATAATCATGAGTGTGAATCGCAAAAGAGGTCTAAACTCCGTTCAAATTTTATCTGACTAAAATGCGATCGCTGTGCATTTCTTCGATTTGTATACAGTTTTGCCTTCTGCTTAACCAGTACCTAATCAAATTTCCATACGAAGCTTTCTATTTTCAAATCGAGTGTGAAGCGTTTAGTACCTACCAATAGTTGTTAGGTAAAAAACGCTGCAAATCATTGCCCAAAGGTTTATTATTTTCTGTATAGATCACCCTTCTGTATAGATCACTGGTTCTCCATCAGTAACACCTACCACCATCTGTATTTTCCCTTGACCATCCTCAAATTTCAGCTTCCTGCGTTCAATAGGATTGAGATTGGCTTCGGAACTCACTCCGCTGATCAGTGCTTTCTAGACGTCTCCAGCATTCGACAAAGATCTTCTTCACTCTTCAGATCACTGATCAGCTGAGTGAGCTCCGAAGCCATTTTCAATCCTATTGAATGGAAGTGTTTTTCCAGGCGTCTCCAGCATTCGAGGAGATCTTCTTCACTCCTCAGATCACTGATCAGCTGAGTGAGCTCCGAAGCCATTTTCAACCCTATTGAATGGAAGTGTTTTTCCAGGCGTCTCCAGCATTCGAGGAGATCTTCTTCACTCCTCAGATCACTGATCAGCTGAGGGAGCTCCGAAGCCATTTTCAATCCTATTGAATGGAAGTGCTCTTCCAGGCGTCTCCAGCATTCGAGGAGATCTTCTTCACTCCTCAGATCACTGATCAGCTGAGTGAGCTCCAAAGCCATTTTCAACCCTATTGAATGGAAGTGCTCTTCCAGGCGTCTCCAGCATTCGAGGAGATCTTCTTCACTCCTCAGATCACTGATCAGCTGAGTGAGCTCCGAAGCCATTGCTCAAAGCTCACTCAGCTGATCAGTGATCTGATGAGTGAAGATGATCTTCTCGAATGCTGGAGACGCCTGGAAGAGCACTGATCAGCTGAGTGAGCTCCGAAGCCATTTTCAATCCTATTGAACGCAGGAAGCTGAAATTTGAGAGGGAAGGTCAAGGGAGAATACAGATGGTGGTAGGTGCTATTGATGGAGAACCAGTGATCTATACAGAAGGGTGATCTATACAGAAAATAATAAACCTTTGAGCAATGATTTGCAGCGTTTTTTTAGAACGTTTAATGATGAATTTCATGTATAACTCAGTTAGCATTTGAACTTTTAAGGGTGGAAACATCAATCAGTCTGCGAATTTATTGCAATGGAAGCCAGCTGCCTCGATGGTAAATTAATCCAGGTGAAAACTGTATGGTATGGAAAGACATTGCCTCGTAAGGCCGGCTGCACTTGGCCTGGAAATACTTATATGCCTCCAGGAGGCTGCTCTACGAATGAATTCAACATCAGATTATTTACAACAGAGTGAGTTCCTTTCGGATTATCTTCTGTAATCGACTGTAGAATACTTACTAATTATCAGTTGTTAAATAATGGAGGCTCATAATATCGACCTAGCAGGGAAGTAGCATAAATAGCATTTTAACCTAGCATCCAATAGAATAAAATAAACTCGGCCTTTCGGACCTCACCTAGGGGCAGCCCCCTTTGTCTAAAATTCAAGAGACTTCGAACATGCTTTAGCCGTTCGGTAGCAGTTTTACGCTTCATTCCAGACTGATTTATCCTTGATTCGAATGATGATGCGTGAATACTAATATTTTCAATGCTGTATTCATGAAAAACGCTGCAAATCATTGCTCAAACGTTTATTATTTTCTGTTTAGATCACCCTTCTGTATAGATCACTGGTTCTCCATCAATATCACCTACCACCATCTGTATTCTCCCTTGACCTTCCCTCTCAAATTTCAGCTTCCTGCGTTCAATGGGATTGAAAATGGCTTTGGAGCTCAATCAGCTGATCAGTGATCTGAAGAGTGAAGAAGATCTACTCGAATGCTGGAGACGCCTAGAAGAGCACTTCCATTCAATAGGATTGAAAATGGCTTCGGAGCTCACTCAGCTGATCAGTGATCTGAAGACTGAAGAAGATCTACTCGAATGCTGGAGACGCCTAGAAGAGCACTCCCATTCAATAGGATTGAAAATGGCTTCGGAGCTCACTCAGCTGATGTGAAGAGTGAAGAAGATATTCTCGAATGCTGGAGACGCCTGGAAGAGCACTTCCATTCAATGGGATTGAAAATGGTTTCGGAGCTCACTCAGCTGATCAGTGATGTGAAGAGTGAAGAAGATCTTCTCGAATGCTGGAGACGCCTGGAAGAGCACTTCCATTCAATAGGATTGAAAATGGCTTCGGAGCTCACCCAGCTGATCAGTGATCTGAAGAGTGAAGAAGATCTTCTCGAACGCTGGAGACGCCAGGAAGAGCACTGATCAGCTGAGTGAGCTCCGAAGCCATTTTCAAACCTATTGAACGCAGGATGCTGAAATTTGAGAGGGAAGGTCAAGGGAGAATACAGATGGTGGTAGGTGCTTTCGATGGAGAACCAGTGATCTATACAGAAGCGTGATCTACACAGAAAATAATAAACCTTTGAGCAATGATTTGCAGCGTTTTTTACTCAAAATAAAGGTATCAAAGGTGTAGTAATAGGTATAGTATAGTATAAAGGTAATAAAGAAATAAAGGTATCAATTTTCACCAATTTTAAATAGTATTGAATTTTAAAAATTTTTTGAGACCACCCGGAGCTCTGTAGGACAAACCGTTCGGTCCCTACGAGTACTTGAAGGTTTTCCTTCGATAAAACATAATCATGAGTGTGAATCGCAAAAGAGGTCTAAACTCCGTTCAAATTTTATCTGACTAAAATGCGATCGCTGTGCATTTCTTCGATTTGTATACAGTTTTGCCTTCTGCTTAACCAGTACCTAATCAAATTTCCATACGAAGCTTTCTATTTTTCAAATCGAGTGTGAAGCGTTTAGTACCTACCAATAGTTGTTAGGTAAAAAACGCTGCAAATCATTGCCCAAAGGTTTATTATTTTCTGTATAGATCACCCTTCTGTATAGATCACTGGTTCTCCATCAGTAACACCTACCACCATCTGTATTTTCCCTTGACCATCCTCAAATTTCAGCTTCCTGCGTTCAATAGGATTGAGATTGGCTTCGGAACTCACTCCGCTGATCAGTGCTTTCTAGACGTCTCCAGCATTCGACAAGATCTTCTTCACTCTTCAGATCACTGATCAGCTGAGTGAGCTCCGAAGCCATTTTCAATCCTATTGAATGGAAGTGCTCTTCGAGGCGTCTCCAGCATTCGGAAAGATCTTCTTCACTCTTCAGATCACTGATCAGCTGAGTGAGCTCCGAATCCATTTTCAATCCTATTGAACGCAGGAAGCTGAAATTTGAGAATGAAGGCCAAGGGAGAATACAGATGGTGGTAGGTGCTATTGATGGAGAACCAGTGATCTATACAGAAGGGTGATCTATACAGAAAATAAAGAACCTTTGGGCAATGATTTGTACTTCAAAAGCTTGTTTTCACCTCCGATTGTTTGAAAAAGTCGAATTTGAACGTTGAAATCGTCGAAACTTGTTGGTTTACTCGAGAGAAATGACCACTTGAAAAGCTCGTTTTCACCTCCGATTGTTTGAAAAAGTCGAGTTTGAACGTTGAAATCGTCGAAACTTGTTGGTTTACTCGAGATAAATGACCACTTCAAAAGCTTGTTTTCACCTCCGATTGTTTGAAAAAGTCGAGTTTGAACGTTGAAACCATCGATTTTGTTGGTTTACTCGAAAGAAATGGCCTCTTCAAAGGCTTGTTTCACCTTCGATTGTTTGAAAAAGTCGAGTTTGAACGTTGAAACCATCGAAACTCGTTGGTTTACTCGAGAGAAATGACCACTTCAAAAGCTTGTTTTCACCTCCGATTGTTTGAAAAAGTCGAGTTTGAACGTTGAAACCATCGAAACTTGTTGGTTTACTCGAGAGAAACGACCACTTCAAAGGCTTGTTTTCACCTCCGATTGTTTGAAAAAGTCGAGTTTGAACGTTGAAACCATCGAAACTTGTTGGTTTACTTGAGAGAAATGTCCACTTGAAAAGCTTGTTTTCACCTCCGATTGTTTGAAAAAGTCGAGTTTGAACGTTGAAATTGTCGAAACTTGTTGGTTTACTCGAGAGAAATGACCACTTCAAAAGCTAGTTTTCACCTCCGATTGTTTGAAAAAGTCGATTTTGAACGTTGAAATTGTCGAAATTTGTTGGTTTACTCGAGAGAAATGACCACTTCAAAAGCTCGTTTTCACCTCCGATTGTTTGAAAAAGTCGAGTTTGAACGTTGAAATCGTCGAAACTTGTTGGTTTACTCGAGATAAATGACCACTTCAAAAGCTTGTTTTCACCTCCGATTGTTTGAAAAAGTCGAGTTTGAACGTTGAAACCATCGATTTTGTTGGTTTACTCGAAAGAAATGGCCTCTTCAAAGGCTTGTTTCACCTTCGATTGTTTGAAAAAGTCGAGTTTGAACGTTGAAAACCATCGAAACTCGTTGGTTTACTCGAGAGAAATGACCACTTCAAAAGCTTGTTTTCACCTCCGATTGTTTGAAAAAGTCGAGTTTGAACGTTGAAACCATCGAAACTTGTTGGTTTACTCGAGAGAAACGACCACTTCAAAGGCTTGTTTTCACCTCCGATTGTTTGAAAAAGTCGAGTTTGAACGTTGAAACCATCGAAACTTGTTGGTTTACTTGAGAGAAATGTCCACTTGAAAAGCTTGTTTTCACCTCCGATTGTTTGAAAAAGTCGAGTTTGAACGTTGAAATTGTCGAAACTTGTTGGTTTACTCGAGAGAAATGACCACTTCAAAAGCTAGTTTTCACCTCCGATTGTTTGAAAAAGTCGATTTTGAACGTTGAAATTGTCGAAATTTGTTGGTTTACTCGAGAGAAATGACCACTTCAAAAGCTTGTTTTCACCTCCGATTGTTTGAAAAAGTCGAGTTTGAACGTTGAAACCATCGAAATTTGTTGGTTTACTCGAGAGAAATGACCACTTCAAAAGCTTGTTTTCACCTCCGATTGTTTGAAAAAGTCGAGTTTGAACGTTGAAACCATCGAAATTTGTTGGTTTACTCGAGAGAAACGACCACTTCAAAGGCTTGTTTTCACCTCCGATTGTTTGATAACGCCGAATTTGAACGTTGAAATTGTCGAAACTTGTTGGTTTACTCGAGAGAAATGACCACTTGAAAAGCTCGTTTTCACCTCCGATTGTTTGAAAAAGTCGAGTTTGAACGTTGAAATTGTCGAAATTTGTTGGTTTATTCGAGAGAAATGACCACTTCAAAGGCTTGTTTTCACCTTCGATTGTTTGATAACGTCGAATTTGAACGTTGAAATCGTCGAAACTTGTTGGTTTACTCGAGAGAAATGACCACTTCAAAAGCTTGTTTTCACCTCCGATTGTTTGATAACGTCGAATTTGAACGTTGAAATCGTCGAAACTTGTTGGTTTACTCGAGAGAAATGACCACTTCAAAAGCTTGTTTTCACCTCCGATTGTTTGATAACGTCGAATTTGAACGTTGAAATCGTCGAAACTTGGTTTACTCGAGAGAAACGACCACTTCAAAGGGTTTGTTTTCACCTTCGATTGTTTGATAACGTCGAATTTGAACGTTGAAATCGTCGAAACTTGTTGGTTTACTCGAGAGAAATGACCACTTCAAAAGCTTGTTTTCACCTCCAATTGTTTCAGAAAGTCGAGTTTGAACGTTGAAACCATCGAAACTTGTTGGTTTACTCGAGAGAAATGACCACTTCAAAAGCTTGTTTTCACCTCCGTTTGTTTGAAAAAGTCGAGTTTGAACGTTGAAACCATCGAAACTTGTTGGTTTATTCGAGAGAATTACCACTTCAAAAGCTTGTTTTCACCTCCGATTGTTTGAGAAAGTCGAGTTTGAACGTTGAAACCATCGAAACTTGTTGGTTTACTCGAGAGAAATGACCTCTTCAAAGGCTTGTTTTCACCTCCGATTGTTTGAAAAAGTCGAGTTTGAACGTTGAAACCATCGAAACTTGTTTGGTTTACTCGAGAGAAACGACCACTTCAGAAGCTAGTTTTCATCTCCGATTGTTTGAAAAAGTCGAGTTTGAACGTTGAAACCATCGAAACTTGTTGGTTTACTCGAGAGAAACGACCACTTCAGAAGGTAGTTTTCATCTCCGATTGTTTGAAAAAGTCGAGTTTGAACGTTGAAATCGTCGAAACATGTTGGTTTACTCGAGAGAAAAGACCACTTCAAAAGCTTGTATTCACCTCCGATTGTTTGATAACGTCGAATTTTGAACGTTGAAATCGTCGAAACTTGTTGGTTTACTCGATAGAAATGACCACTTCAAAAGCTTGTTTTCACCTCCGACTGTTTGAAAAAAGTCGAGTTTGAACGTTGAAACCATCGAAATTTGTTGGTTTACTCGAGAGAAGCGACCACATCAAAGGCTTGTTTTCACCTTCGATTGTTTGATAACGTCGAATTTGAACGTTGGAATCGTCGAAACTTGTTGGTTTACTCGAGAGAAATGACCACTTCAAAAGCTTGTTTTTCACCTCCGATTGTTTGAAAAAGTCGAGTTTGAACGTTGAAACCATCGAAATTTGTTGGTTTACTCGAGAGAAATGACCACTTCAAAGGCTTGTTTTCAACTTCGATTGGTTGATAACGTCGGAATTCGAACGTTGAAATCGTCGAAACTTGTTGGTTTACTCGAGAGAAATGACCACTTCAAAAGCTTGTTTTCACCTCCGATTGTTTGAAAAAGTCGAGTTTGAACGTTGAAACCATCGAAATTTGTTGGTTTACTCGAGAGAAATGACCACTTCAAAGGCTTGTTTTCAACTTCGATTGGTTGATAACGTTGAATTCGAACGTTGAAAATCGTCGAAACTTGTTGGTTTACTCTAGAGAAATGACCACTTCAAAGGCTTGTTTTCACCTTCGATTGTTCGACTCCTCCCGCCTCCCAACTTCTCCGACTCCTCCCCGCCCACAACTCCTCCCGTCAGCGACTCCTCCGCCCCCAAGTCCTCCCGTCTCTGATTCCGCCGACTCACCCGACTCCCACGACCCCTCCAACCCCTCCGTGCATATGTAGGTATGTACGTACTTATGGTTGGCGTTTTATATCATCAGACTAGCTGAAAACCTACTAAAAGTAGGCAAAAAACCCTGTGTTGTTGCCTGTAAAGTCAGTATACGGGCGAAAGTTTTACGTGACAACGACTTTGAGTGGTAAAATAATTTTAATGTTAATATTCATTCGTATAGTAGGAAGAAGGATAAAATAAATTCTTTGTCAAGTTGCACAGAGTAGGTATTTCCCGTAGGTAGTAGGTATTTCCCATGGGTGGGGGGGGAGTGAGTGCCAGGGAAGGGGGGCGGGGCGCTCCCGCTTTTGTGAGCGCCGGGGAAGGGGAGGGGCCGCCCGCCTTTAGGGAGCGCCGAGCTGCATCCCCTCCGTGAGCGGAGCGTAACGCAGTTTCTTGAAGTGTCTCCCGGTAAACCAATTTATAAGACGTTATCACGTCAAAAACGATTCTTCCGGCTCACCCGCCACCTCCGACTCCTCCCGCCTCCGATTCCCCCCCTCTCGCCCCTCCGAAACCTCTCGCCTCCGACTCCTCCCGCCTCCGATTTTTGGATTCTACGTATGTACCTTGAACGTAAACCATCAAGTGTTGAGGGGATGTTAAATTTTTCTTTTTCTTGTCGATTCCAAAGGTTCATTATTGAAAATAATAAACCAAAATATGGAAAATGACGTTGGGCCCATTTTTTACGTAAATACGGAAATGCCGGAGGGTGGACCATAACTTCTGGGACACCCTCTATAAAGTTCAATATATAAAGTAAGATAAAGTTCGTATATAAGTTCGTAGCAACGACTTGGTTGTAAGTGGAACTCATTGCAAAATTTCGTCACACATCGCAGTCTCCCAGAATGTGACATTTTTGCCAGTTAGCTCAAGACTAAAGCATGATCCATGCTAAAATAACTCACCTCCCCTTAATCCGAGGTGAAGGAGATCAACACTCATCGGTGGGGGGTATTTACCACATACAAATCCATTTTAGACCACTCCGAATCCAAATCCGCGAAAAAACCATGCTGCTGATTAATTAATTAATCATTAAAAACTGCTGATTGAATTAATCAATTAATGTTCATTTGTTATGTGTGTTCTGACTCCAGAGATTTTCGAATTTGAACCAAAAACTTTACTCCAAAATGATTGGTGTCTCTGCCTGGCAGGTTTTCGTTGAGGTTTCTGCCGCTTACTTTCACAGACCCTCCTGTCGTCACGGCCGTCTGCCGTACGAATTAGTATCATAAATACATAATATTTCATGTAATCGATGTATGTTTTGCCACGTATATGTAAATGGTATAAATAGGTATCACATGTATTGTGAATGTCAACATAGATCCAAGCTCTCCCCTTTTGGGCTTTTTGTGTATGACGGACTCCCCAACGACCCCTTATCCGTCCCCTGACCTCTGTATAAGTATGTATAGGTATATAAGGCGCCCAGTATAGTATGTGTATTGTATAAACCACACTGCAGTGTGGTTTAGATGTATAGCTGCCCATAACCAGCTGTATAGTATGCCAACCGCCATGGTCATATTATGGGAAGTATAAGTTGTACGCCTCTTGCACAACAGTATACTAGGTATAGTATAAACCACACCGCACTGTGGTTTAGATGTATAGCTGCCCATAACCAGCTGTATAGTATGCCAACCGCCATGGTCATATTATGGGAAGTATAAGTTGTACGCCTCTTGCACAACAGTATACTAGGTATAGTATAAACCACACCGCAGTGTGGTTTAGATGTATAGCTGCCCATAACCAGCTGTATGGTATGCCAACCGCCATGGTCATATTATGGGAAGTATAAGTTGTACGCCTCTTGCACAACAGTATACTAGGTATAGTATAAACCACACCGCAGTGTGGTTTAGATGTATAGCTGCCCATAACCAGCTGTATAGTATGCCAACCGCCATGGTCATATTATGGGAAGTATAAGTTGTACGCCTCTTGCACAGCAGTATACTAGGTATAGTATAAACCACACCGCAGTGTGGTTTAGATGTATAGCTGCCCATAACCAGCTGTATAGTATGCCAACCGCCATGGTCATATTATGGGAAGTATAAGTTGTACGCCTCTTGCACAACAGTATACTAGGTATAGTATAAACCACACCGCAGTGTGGTTTAGATGTATAGCTGCCCATAACCAGCTGTATAGTATGCCAACCGCCATGGTGGTATAGGTATGTATAAGCCACACGCAGTGGCGGTATGTATAATTATGTCCTAGGTGTCTGCCACACACCCAGACATACAGTTTGTATTGTATATGTGTATTGTATGAGTGTATACCTGGTATATGTATAGTATATGTGTGTAGTATATTGCCACAGTATAAAGCTATAGTGTGTTATAGGCTTCTGTATAAGCTGTAACATGTCTTATAAGGTATTGTGTGTTTGGTATAGAGTATAAGACAAGGGGAGAGCTTGCTGACATAGAGGTATAGGTATAATCGATCGATCGAATAAGTATAAGGTGTGGTTTACTCACAGATACCTTCCCTGGTTGCCTCCAAGAGCACAACAAAAGGCGTCAGCTCGCCTGTCTTGCATCCCTCAGCGTGTCTTCCCCCCACTCTACCACTAGGAAGCCCCTCCTTCTCCTGGGTTCGTCCTCCCTTACAAACTACTGTATTTTATATTATATTATACTCTCGCTGTAGCGACACCTCCCTTTGCCAGCTCAAATTAGTGTCTATGGCAGAAGTACCGTAGGTAGGTACCTCTATCAGACCAAACTCGCTAATGTATCTACTTTTAAATTTGTGATCACTTTCAGGTGCCAAGGAAAAACGAGCTGCAAGGTGACTAGAGGTAGTGAAGTTCCTGATCCATGTGACACTGACTACAAATGGACGGAATTTTGGTACGAATGTGTTCCAAGTAAGTCAGTCAGTTAGTCATTCGATTGTAAAAATTCAATTTTATTTTAAATTAGTGAATTCCTTTACATATCGAGAGTTTCCGAATTCATGCGTTTTGAACATTACTTAAGTAACTGGCTATCCCAAAGCTTCACGCAGAAACTAGACCCCAAATGGACCCAATATACCAAATTTCATCAAAATTGGTCCGTAGTAACTAAGGAAAGTGCCGCGTACTGCGGATTGTTTAAATTCGACTTTTGGATTCTACCAAATCATTTTGAGCGAAGGTTAAACTTTTTTCTCTCTTGCTCGATTCCAAAGTTTATCATTGAAGATAATAAATCATATTATACAGATAATCATCAACAGGGTGTCCGGCGACCATCTCAACAAAGTTAAGGCAGAATGTTAGGAACAAGATATTCCAACATATTCTAAAAATACATTGGATGTTCTTCAGAACAATTTTTATATGGGCAAGCTGATTTCCAGTTTTGATAATAAAGAAGCGCTGAACGACTTCCGGAAGGAAGCCATAAACATCATGGAAGAAGGCAAGTTCGATCTACGATGCTGGGAGCACACTGGACAGATAGAAGAGAGTGACACGAGTGAGGTAGTAGGACTCGTATGTGATCGGAGGATAGTAGTAAGACTTACTCCAGCACTTAGCACTTTGGCTTGATTGCCTTATGTTTCCTCTAGAATATAAGTGTCAGGTATTATCTGGATACTATATAGAGGTGATTGGGAAGAGTCGATATATAAACATAAAAAGGATGATAAAAACCCCTTTTATTTACATAAAACCCCCCTTTATCTACACAACTCTAAAGTCTCTCCACAATGAAGTACCTGTAGAACCGAGGCTTGAATCTGGCAGATCTGCGGGTGATCCTGCGGCGATCGGCGGGTGATCCGGGTGAACAGCAAGGGTCTCTTAGCTAAGGCAGAGTTCGAAGGTGCGGCAGAGTGTGCTTCTCCAGATGGGCGCTGAGAATACAAGACGGGAGCTATTCCATCGGGGATCAGTTCTGGCGAAAGATACTCCTGAATTCGGTGGTCGAAGTCTTTATAACCTCGGGTCGGGCGTCAAGAAGGGAGACGAGCGGCGAAATGCTGAGCCGGCAGTTCCGAACTTGGTCGGGAAAAAGTCGGATATCCGCTGGCGATTCCTTGTCTTCCGCGGATCCGACATAAGATACCTGGGTGATTCTCAGAAAAAGCTCAATAATAGTGTTATGGTAGGGTTTCTCAAAAGTGCGTCCGAATCTACCAATTAAGCGATTGAATAGCTTCTTGAGCGGTTCTCCCAGTATAAGCTCCTGATGCTTGTTAATCAATAACCTTATTTAATTCCCTGTAATCTGTAATCATGCGGAAGTTACCATCTTTTTTTCTGACTAAATAAGACGGGCTTCTATATGGAGTTGAGCATTCCTGATAATGCCTTTGTTTTCAAGTTTTGAATCTCTTGCTTCATTGCGTTCATTTCATGGGGGTTACGTTTAAAAGTTTTACATTTTATTGGCTTGTTCGTGATCAATGGGATTCCTATTGGTTGGCATTTCGCTTTCCCGATATCATATTCATCTAACACAAAGGCTTTCTCATGACGCTTTAAAATTGCTACTATTTCATTATGGTCCTTTGCCGTTAATTCTGAATTTATATCTAATCTAATCCCTTTGTAATCCTTGATTTGTTCTTTCCGACCTTCAAAATAAGTTTTAAAACCCTTTACAATATTTTTATTTTCATTAGTTTGTACGTTGCTAATAATCTGTCTCCATTCTGGTTGAAGTTTAATTATCGCTCTAGTACCTTTATCGTGATCTTTGATTATATTTTTTCTTCTGATTTCTCCTTCTGTATAATTACCCCTTTTATTCTGTTAGGTGTCTTGTATATTGTTGCCTGGACTTTGAAACTGTTCTTTAGATGTGGGTTTGGCTTTATCCATGAAAATCTTGTTAGTGAATGTTCTATAAAATATATATGTATCCTCTGAGGTCGGTTTTTGAATTGGTAATATTGGGCTTTTTGCTGTGATACATTATAATAAACCAAATTGATTCCCAATAATTGCGAAATCTGTGCCAACAATTTTTCTGTACATGTTTTATTATTGACATTTAGCTTTTTGCAATTTTTTTTATATGTAATTTCATGAACGTCTAACGCATCTTGAAACAATTGAAGTTGACTCGACCCACTTATTATTTCCCCAGCCGGGAAGGTAACTGAACTGAGTCGTCCTTCGTTGGCCTCCGTAATTTGATTCGCCGTTTCTTCTGGAATCTGTCTAGGCAGCGTTTCATTGCTATGCCTTTTAAATGTGTAATTCAACGACTGTTTATTGTTCTCCCGTGGCCTACTTTTGGTTCTTTTCCCTTTCAATTCTCGAGTCTCTAATCCACAAGTCTCTGATTTTACATTTTCAACTTTTTGATTTTTGCCTCGTGTAACAACTAAACCACATGAATTTTTTATGAAATCTTCGTTTTCATCCTTAAATGATATGTTTGAACCTTGTACTACAATAATCTGTTGCTTAAAATCCATTATGGCATTTTGGTTATAAAAAAAATCTCTCCCCAATATAACTAATGCTTTTTGAGAAGTCTGTTCGTGTATACTTGGTCGCCAGACATAAAATGATTGAATAATTTGCTTTTCAATCCCATTATCGTCAGTAATTGTTAAATTTAAATCTATTTTCCCACGAATTTGTAATTTATTTTCATCTATAGCATATAACTGTACGTTTGTTGACTTCATATCTATCTTATTGTCAACATATTTTTCATGGATTATGGACACACTTGCACCCGTGTCGCACAATGCATGTAATATATACCTACCTACAAGTAGTTTATCAAGGGTTGTTTACATCTTACGTTTTTTGGCATATTAATTTTACCCATAGTTCTGTGATTTTGGGGGCAGTTATCATGACTTAATCCAACTGTCCCCTTTATCAGTTTTTTTGATTCTGATAAAATGTTCCCCTATTTTGGTAACCACTATTAGATGGGACTTGTTGTAGCAGTAAATTACCTAAAACACTTGCTAAATTTTCGATTTGGCTATTATGTGCTCCTCGGCCAGTTTGTATTCTGCCACGATATGCCCCTCTATTTGGCCTAGAATATTGGTTGAACTGTTGTTGATTGCTTGAATTTCGCCAATCATTGAATCCCTGATTCATATGGGTTACCTTGCCAGCCTAGATTTCTCTGGTAATTCTGAGAATTCTGGCGGTAATTCTGATATCTATACCCACGATAGTTCTGGCTACTTACACGATTATTCTGACTATTTCCTCTTTCACGTTTTCTGTCCTGAAATGATCCGTGATCAACTGCCCTGTTCTGGCGCTCCGCTTCCAGAACCGCAACACGTTCATATAAGGTTTCCTCTGATTTTGGGGGTTTTTGTATTTCTATCTGTTTTTCGTTTTTAGGTAACCTAATTAAGGCTTCCACTTGATATAGTTTTATGACTGCCTGTTCAAAATCGTCTATTCCGGCAAGACATATTCTAAATTCGTTCGGAATACCTGCCGCTAAAATTCTTTGTTTTTCGCTGGAAGGCATGTCTGGAGCAGCCTTCCAAACTAAATTCCTTAGCCGATCAACATACTGTTTCATAGTTTCCGAGTCTAATTTCTGAAGTGTTAAAAGTTCCATCCTTGCAGATTCTATTAAACTCGGATCCTGAAATTCCTGTCTTAGTTGCAGTTTAAACTCTTCCCAAGTTGGCCTTATTTTTCCTATTTTTTCATTTTGGTCGTACCAGAGCTGTGCGTCCGACAGAAAAAAACTCGGGATACTTCGCATGATTTCCCTTTGTTCCCAATTATGGTATCTTGCTAACTTCTCCCAACTGTTTATAAACTGATTTATATCTTCGTGAGCCTGTGCCGAAAAATACCGTGGAGTTATTTTAATAGGCTTTCTCTCCATGATGATTGTTTGAGTCGACTTTGTGATTTTCGTAATTTCTGGTTTTAAATTCCCTTTTTTTGTTTCGTTTTTTGAATTATTACCCGCTTGTAAACCTAGGTTTTCATCAATTAAATCATCGGTTTTTCTATTCTCTTCACTTATTACAAAACCTTGGTTTTTTAGTATCTCTCTAGCTTCTAAATAATTCTCATCATATTTTGCATTATTCAAAATAATTCGTAATAAATCTGGTACATTTAATTCTGATTCTGCCCATATTTCATTAATTAATAACCTATTTTCATCCCTAGTAGGTACAGGTTGGCCTAAATAAGTCACGATTTCAGCATATTCTGCAGCTGATAGTCTATTTAAACTTCTTAAAGGCTCATCTGTTCCAATATGGTACCTATCAATCAGTCGTTTTACTAACAAGACTAACGTCGAGTCGCTATCCGTCATCCGTCGTCCGTATTGTTACCTATAGTGGATTATTACCTATTATAAAATATCAGGATGAATTTAAGTTGGACATTTTCAATGTAATTTTCTCTTTCCTAACAGTTGTTTCATCTCACGTATCTCCTGCTTAGGTGGATATACAAGATAATTTCAACTGCCAGTATCAGAGGTCCTTCAAATTGTAATCAATTTCTTTTGGCGACAGCTTTTTCTGCTGCTTGTATAGCTCGTTTTCAATTCGTCCACGAGCTACACAAAATGTATTGCATTACAATGCAAGACATGCCTTTTACAAAAGGGATCCTGCCGAAGTGATTTAGCCTCTAATTTCAGGATGAATTTACTTTTTTGCCCACTTTCTTTGAGAGATCTAACCCTTTCTGTACACCAAGTGCTTAAGTCCAGGTTTTTCTACTCCTTGCGAACTCTTTGATAGTACCTGATTAGTACTTGTAAAAATATATATAAGGCGCGTCCTTAACAACGCCTTATGCAACTGGCGTTAGAGCACAGTTGCCTAGGTCCTTACTTATTTGCTAAAAAGAGTTTGCAAGCAGCGTATCCCAACGAAATGGCAGTTCAAAATTATTTAACGGAAATATTCCGATAACAAAAGGGGTTCCTAGCCTAAGGCCGTTCACTGTAAAAATGGAAATTCTTATTATTAGTACACATGCACGAACAAAAAATGTATATATAAAAAAAATTCCAATGGGAGAGAGACAAGAGAATCGTATTTTTAACTTCTTTCCACAATAATTTATTATTTTTATTGTTTTAAAATAATTCAATTCAAAGTTTTCATTTCTGTAATTTATATTTAAAATCTTAACTTTATTGATTTTATTGGGGGCGAAACCTATTTTTTAGGCGCTCTCCACCATTTATGTCAGGTATTATCTGGATACTATATAGAGGTGATTAGGAAGAGTCGATATATAGACATAAAAAGGATGATAAAAACCCCTTTTATTACATAAAACCCCCCTTTATCTACACAACTCTAAAGTCTCTCCACAATGAAGTACCTGTAGAACCGAGGCTTGAATCTGGCAGATCAGCGGGTGATCCTGCGGTGATCGGCGGGTGATCCGGGTGAACAGCAAGGGTCTCTTAGCTAAGGCAGAGTTCGAAGGTGCGGCAGAGTGTGCTTCTCCAGATGGGCGCTGAGAATACAAGACGGGAGCTATTCCGTCGGGGATCAGTTCTGGGCGAAAAGATACTCCTGAATTCGGTGGTCGAAGTCTTTATAACCTCGGTCGGGCGTCAAGAAGGGAGACGAGCGGCGAAATGCTGAGCCGGCAGTTCCGAACTTGGTCGGGAAAAAGTCGGATATCCCGCTGGCGATTCCTTGTCTTCCGCGGATCCGACATAAGATTACCTGGGTGATTCTCAGAAAAAGCTCAATAATAGTGTTATGGTAGGGTTTCTCCAAAAGTGCGTCCTAGTGTTTCTTTCTTTTTGCTTCCGAGTCTACCAAGGTAGCGGAAGCTTTGTTTTCACTTTTCAAGGACGAAAAAAAGTCTGCCAAGTGGGTGTGGCACATAGCTTCCTCGTATCCATAACCCGAATGTATAGATGATCTGATGCATAGTAGTTAATCTCAAAACATCAAAAAAGTTAATCTGTAACATCCCTCAAAATTTCATTGAAATCGGAAGGAAAATTTTGAAGTTATGGCTGTTACAAGGAATTCACGTTTGCGCATGCGCAGTGGCTACTATCAGTCCGAAGGTGGTGATTTTCATAGGGGACCATCTAAATACTAATCTGTAACATCCCTGAAAATTTCATTGAAATCGGATAGAAAATGCAGAAATTATGGACGTTACAAGGAAATTCACGTGTGCGCATGCGCAGTGGCTACTATCAGTCCGAAGGTGGTGATCTTCATTGGGGACCATCTACAACCTAATCCGCATAATCCCTGAAAATTTCATCGAAATCGGGTAGAAAAAGTGGAAGTTATGGCCGTTACAAGGAAATTCAAGTTTGCGCATGCGCAGTGGCTAATATCAGTCCGAAGGTGACGATTTTCATAGTGGACCGTCTACACACCAACCCGCACAATCCCTGAAAATTTCATTGAAATCGGACTATAACTTCGTATAGTTATGCACGTTACAAGGAATTCATGACAGACACACAGACAGACAGACACACAGACACTGAACCAAAATTGTTCTGAAAGGTCTAAAACGCAAAACGCGAGTGAAAATTTTGATTTTGGAGAACTTTTTTTTTTCGTCCTTGAAAAGTGAAAACAAAGCTTCCGCTACCTTGGTAGACTCGGAAGCAAAAAGTTCTCCAAAATCAAAATTTTCACTCGCGTTTTGCGTTTTAGACCTTTCTGAACAATTTTGGTTCCGTGTCTGTCTGTCTGTCTGTCATGAATTCCTTGTAACGCTCATAACTATACGAAGTTATTGTCCGATTTCTATGAAATTTTCAGGGTTGATGTGTAGACGGTCCCCTATGAAAATCATTATCCCCGGACTGATAGAAGCGACTGCGGATGCGCAAACGTGAATTCCTTGTAACAGCCATAACTTTTACATTTTCCATCCGATTTCAATGACATTTTCAGGGGTGTTACAGATTAGTATTTAGATGGTCACCTATGAAAATCATCACCCCCGGACTGATAGTAGCCGATGCGCATGCGCAAACGTGAATTCCTTGTAACGGCCATAACTTCCACATTTTCTACCCGACTTCGATGAAATTTTTAGAGATTATGCGGATTAGGTTGTTTTGATGTTCTGATGTTTTGAGATTAACTACTATGCATCGGATCACCTATGCAATCGGGTTATGGATACGAGGAAGCTATGTGCCACACCCACTTGGCAGACGTTTTTTTATTGGGTTAATTCCCGTCTCTGCCTACTAGAACCTCTTGAACAATTTACTTTTATCCGAAATTAATACATTTTCTTTTGTCTTGAAAGGCTCAATTCTCATTACCACCACCTGTTATGATTTCATTTTTGCCTACAAAAGTCTTCTCGTAGGCCTTGGAAAATATTGTTTGCGTGAAAAAACAATGAAACTGAAAGTCTACATGTAGATCTCATCAAAAACAGAGTGGTGTGATTTTTAAATCCATTTGGTGATGCCAATAACTTATTTCAAAAAGTGTAATGGTGAAAAGTCTCATTACCGCACAAGAATCAAGATTTTCCCTCCCATAGCGACACAGAGTAATGGAGACAAGTTGTAGCGACCAACAGGGCATTTTGGCAAACTTTCGACGAGAATCGTAGTGGCAATACTGCAGAGCGCCAGGGAACTCGCCTCCGCCATTTAGGGGGGCCCCGCCAAGCAGGAGCGGTTGTTAAGGTCACGTGTCAGGTGCGTACATTTATTGTTATCATTACCACAGTTCAATGATTCTCTTTCAATGTTGATGACTAATTTTTTTAGATCCAATTTTTTTGTAGCCCACTTATTGCCTTCTCAAACGGCGTAGAATGAGGAATATAGTATGTACAGAACGAAAATGGCAATCTCTCAAATTTGGAATTCTCATTACCACACATCAAACCATCTCATTACCCCTAACTTAATAAAGTTCGGTGGTAATGATAATAGGCGTGTGGTAACGAGAAAATGTTGTTAGTTGAGTATTTTAAAGATGAAGTATAAATATTATTTTCTACGTTAGGTATTAATTGACAATTTTTAAAAATAAAACGATTATAGGTTTTCGAATTCAGATATTATTATCTCCATATTGCTCTAAGCTCTTAGAATGAAAAAATTCTTATCCTTCCCTTAGGTAACCCTCACAGATGACTCGCCCTACATTTTACGCAGCTGAAAAGTTGTGCAAACTAAAAAGGGAGGCTGATCGACGAGAAGAGAGTGTGGTCGAGAGTTTCTTAAAAAATATTTGCCTACTTACTATCCAGTTAATGAAACAAATCTGTGATGTACCTAATTAAGTTAATTATGTGACTAATATTAACAAAATTGTCAAGTTAATTTTATTAAGAGTTGAAGATTGATATATATTATGTTGTAGACTTATAAGAGTTTTTTGAATGTCATTTAATTGAGTGTTTTAGTTTTTTTAAAGTTCTTTACCTACTTGGAATACATTGATACTATTCTGATTTTCATTGATTTCAGTTTATTTATTCCCTCCCTATCAATTTATAGAAAAGAGAAATGGAGATTTTTCAATATAATCATCTCATCCAACCAACTGGACAAGCTAATTACTTGAAAGGTAGAAACAGAATTGTGAAACTAATACGATATTCTCAATACCAACTGCGCTTCTCATTACCATCACTTCAATAAAATTAGTTCTCATTACCGCGGCACTATAAATTTTCAAAATTGAAATTAGAGACTAAAAACTGTGAATTCAGCTCTATCTTGCATTACAAATTCTTCTTTATGTTCCCAGGATACTTCATGAATTTCTTTAAACAGAATTGTGAAACTAATACGATATTCTCAATACCAACGACTTAAAAAAAACCAAGTTCTTATTACCGCCGCACTATAAATTTTCAAAATTGAAAATTGAACCTAAAAACTGTGAATTGAGCTCTGTCTTGTGTAGTATCACCACATGAGTTGAGTAGGTAACCAACAATAATAACTTCAGAAGTTATTATACAATTTCATACCAAACAATCAGATGTTCTATCGAAATGTTTTATTCCTCAATTTGTGTTTTTCCTAAATACAAAAATGTTCCGAGTTCTCTTAATTCCGGTGTACAAACTTATTGCAACTTAATGTATTAATGCGTGACTAGAGGTAGTAGCACAGATACTACAGTATGGCGACGAGGAGAAAAACGAAAGCGAAAGACTGGACTGACGAAGAACCAGAATAGGTAAATCGACCTCTTTCCTTCAAAGATTTTAAAGTTGAAAGTTTCAATGCTGATGGCGAGGAATGGGAATACTGGTATTCTCGTTTCAACATTGCTCTTCGATCATGTCACATCGAAAATGATGATGATAAGCGTACATATTTGATCGCTAAGACAGGAGCGAAACCATTCCGCGTCCTTGTTGATTATTTCTATCCGGAGGACCTAGAAAACATTGACTATTTTGATTTGATAGGGGTTTTGAAGAAAAATTTCGGCCGAAAAGATGTTTCCCTGAGTGAAAGGCTAAAATTCACTCAAATGAATAGGTACGATTCAGAAACGCTGACGGAATTCATAGCTCGTCTTCGTGCTCAAGCTACAAGATGCCAGTTTGGGTCTTCATTGATGGAACGGTTGCGTGATCAACTATTGCTAGGGATAAATGAAACTAGTTGGCAGCAAGAAATACTCCGCAAGTACCCCTCTGTCAAGAGTTCATTTGATGATATTGAGTCGTTTCCTCAGTTACTTGAGAACGCAAAAATTCAGCAAGACAACATCCAAACTTGTAAAATTGAAAAAAGTTCTGCTTATAGAGTGAAGCATACGAGTAGTTCATCACGCAATACGAACCTCAGGCCTGCAGTTATATTGCAGGAGGGTACTCATTGCTTCAAGTGTGGGGATTCTCAACACCAAGAAGGGAGAGTGTGTCCTGCTACAGGCGTGGAATGTCGATATTGTCATAAATTGAATCATTTTGCTCGTGTTTGCATCAAAACAGGGAAGGTGAAAATAAATAAACAAAAATCAGGTGCTCATCGACTCCAAGAACTAGCAAGCTCGGATTCTGATGGGGATCATGTTGATTTTATCCGAAGAATCGAAAAGGGAAGCGAGGCTTTCTTTTGTGTCCAGATAAATGATGTTAGTGTTGAGATGCTTTTTGATTCGGGGGCCTCAAAATCGGTCATAAGCGAAGACGTTTGGCGGTCAATTGGATCACCACAGTTGAGGAAGGCGTCTACTCTCATAGCTTACACAGGATTGCGAGTAGAAACCCTTGGTGAAGCCACGGTTAGGGTTAAGGCTTTCAGCAAGACAATTTCATTGCCCGTTATTGTCTCTAAAATTACAGACGTCCCTCTATTCGGAATGAATTGGATACTGGCGTTCCAGTTGCCTCTTCCTAAAGGCGCCAGAATAAGGAAAACTGGTACAACAAAAACTGTTACAACAAAAGACGACAATGAGAAATGGGTTGACGAGACTATAAAGTTACTGCTTCAAGAATACTCTGAAGTATTCAAGGAGGGAACAGGAACAATTCGAAATCACAAAGCATCTATACACTTGAAGAGCACAGCTGAGCCAAAGATTTTCCGGCCCAGGAGGGTACCTTTCGCTATACAAGGTGCTGTAGAAGAAGAAATAGACAGGCTTCTCAGTTCTGATATCTTAGAGCCAGTAGATCCGACTGTGACTCCGATAGAGTGGGCCTCACCACTAGTAATATCTATCAAATCCAATGGTAAAATTCGACTATGTGGAGATTTCAAGGTCACAATCAACCGATTTATCCATTCAGACCACCACCCAATTCCGACTTTTGAATATTTGTTGAACAAACTCAATGGTGGCACGCACCCATTTCTCGATCATCGACCTCCGTGATGCTTACCTGTAAATGGAAGTTGAGGAAACGTCACGGAAGTTCCTTGTGGTATCTACCCATAAAGGATTTTTCCGGTATAAGCGCCTTCCTTTCGGGGTATCTTTTGCTCCCGGATTGTTCCAACGAACCGTTGAGCATATATTAGCGGGAATTCCGGGAGTAGCAAACTATCTTGATGACATAATAATCACAGCAGCTTCAAAAGACGAACATCTATCACGAGTAAAGCAGGTTTTACAGTGCCTCAAACTGGCTGGATTAAGAACGCAACAGGAGAAATGCAAATGGTTCAAAGAAGAAATAGTGTACCTTGGACACCTCATAGACAGACATGGTATCAGACCGACTCAGGACTTCATCACATAGAAGCAGTGGTGAAAATGCCTGATCCACAGAACGTTAAGGAATTGAGATCGCTAAATGGGTCATTCAACTATTATTCTAAATTTGTTCCAAATTTACAACCAACTTGTGCGCCACTACACGAATTATTGTGCAAGGGTGTGAAGTGGCAATGGACGTCAAGGGAATCGGCCATAGTGAAATCTGTAAAGGAAAAATTATTGTCTGCCGACTGTTTGACCCATTACAATGCCTCATTGCCACTCATCCTCACTACAGATGCCTGTGACGTTGGAGTGGGTGCTGTACTTTCACATCGATTTAGAAACAGTACTGAGAAGCCGATTTGTTTTGCATCTAGAACGTTGACTGCAGCAGAGAAGGGGTATTCCGCTCTAGACAAAGAGACACTTGGGATAATTTTCGGATTGAGTAAATTTCGACAATACTTATGTGGGAGGCATTTTATTATACGAACTGACCATAAACCTCTGATCCACTTCTTCTTCTTCTTCAAGTCTCCGTCATCGAAGGTTGGCGATCAATTCTGCATATCTCTCACGGTCCTGAGCCAGGTGAAACAAATCGGCTGCTCGGTTAATTCCCGTCCAGCTACGTATGTTCGACAGCCATGACGCGCGCTTCCGTCCCACTCCCCTACGTCCACTGATCTTTCCCATCATTATTGTCTGCAAAAAACTGTACTTGGGCCCACGCAAGACATGCCCCAAGTACGACACTTTGCGCCTCTTTATGGTCATCAGCAGTTCACGTTTCAGGGAGTTCTGTTGGAGGATGTAGTCATTGCGGAGTCTTGCGGTCCAGGGGATTCTCAGCATACGCCGAATCAACCACATTTCAAAAGCCTCTAGCCGATTCATGTCCCTGGCCTTCAATGTCCACGTCTCTACACCATACAGAAGTACAGACCACACGTAGCACTTAACAACTCGCCAGCGCAACGCGAAACTTACATCCCGGCGACACAATGTACTACGCATGTTGTTAAACGCCCCACGTGCTATTTCGATTCGGCCGCGCAACTCCCCCTCCAACGACCACGTCTCAGTCACCCATTGCCCCAAGACTTGAATCGTGCCACCTGCTCGATGCTTTGCCCGTTGACTGCCAACCTGATGCCACTATTTGCTGCCTTCGATATGACCATCGATTTCGTTTTTGCTACGTTGATAGCCAGGCCATATTTCCTACGGGCAATTGTCACCCTGTCCAAGAGAGCCTGGAGCTCCACCTCGGAGTGGGCCAACAACACCGTATCATCCGCATATCTTAAATTGGACACAGGCAATCCATTCACAGGGATGCCAATATCACAGTCATCCAGGGCGTCCTTAAAGACCTGCTCAGAATAAATATTAAAGAGCAATGGCGACAACGTGCAGCCATGCCTGACCCCTTTGGCAACAGCCACTTGGTCAGAGAGCGAACCGTCCACACGAACTTGTGCCTTCTGCCCCCAGTACAAGTTCCTGATTAGTCTCAGATCATTGAAATCAAGACCCACTTCTTCCAGGATACGAATAAGCTGCACATGCTTCACATTATCAAATGCTTTCTCGAAATCGATAAAACAAGCAAAAACTGGGCATTGCTGGTCAAGACACTTCTGGACCAGCACCTGCATGGCAAATAGGGCTTCTCTTGTTCCAAAAGCGCTCTGGAATCCAAACTGGGTATCCCCAATTTCAGCCTCCACTTTCCGCCACAACCTGATCCACTTACTTGGAGAAAAGAACGAATTACCAAAGCTAGCTGCGAACAGGTTAACTAGATGGGCAATAATATTATCCGGTTTTGACTATGAGATTCAGTATTTGCCAGGTAAAGATAATCCCGCTGATGCTTTGTCAAGACTTCCATTGTCTTCTACAAGCTCTTCTGAACATGAAATACAAGGACTATCGTTTGGAGCAAAACTTCTACACATCAGACTGGACGATGTTTCGTTAACTTCAAGTCACCTCAAGAGGAAATCATTGGGGGATGAAAGCCTGAATTTCAGTTGTAAAATTCGTGCAACATGGATGGCCCAGCCAGAAGGATGCTTTTCCGAAAGATCTACACACATTTTTCGAGAAGAGACAGGAACTTTCCTACGAGGAGGGTGTCTTGATGTGGCAAGGACGACTTGTGATTCCCTCTAGCCTTAGAGCATCAGTTCTCCAAGTCCTTCATGAAGGACATCCAGGAATCACAGGGATGAGAGCTGTGGCACGCACACATATCTGGTGGCCGAACCTAGATAGAGATATTGAATCTCATGTACATGCATGTTTTACATGTCAAGAGACTAGACCTAGGGATCCCGAAGTTCCGTTATTTTCATGGTCGGTTCCACGCGATCCATGGAGCCGACTGCATATTGATTTTTGTGGTCCGTTTCAAAAAAAGTATTGGCTCATTGTCGTGGACTCTACTACGAAGTGGCTAGAAATATTTTCAATGGAGAAAATTACTGCCTCTAAAACTATCCACCTCTTGAGAGAACTTTTTGGAAGAGCAGGATTACCACGAACCATAGTGAGCGACAATGGTCCTCAATTTACAAGTTCGGAATTCAGGGAATTCTGTAAAGCCAACAATATTCATCACATAACTTCAACGCCATATCACCCTAAAACGAATGGGTTAGCTGAAAGGGAAGTGAAGACATTCAAACAGCGTATGAAGGCAATGAGTGGTGTGACTGACGCAAGCCTCAGGCTCCAGAAATTCCTATTTTCTTATCGTGTCACTCCTCAGCGTACTACTGGTCGGTCACCCGCAGAATTATTTTACGGAAGACGAATCAAGTCAAGATTAGATCTATTGAGACCAAGTTTGGATTCAACCGTCGACACAGCTCTGGTTCAACAGAAGAGGAGTCACGACAAGAAAGTGAGGGACCGCTCATTTGAAGAGGGAGAAGCTGTATGGGTACAGAATCCAGATAGAAATGGCAAACCATTTGTCGTAGGATCGATCAAGTCGAGAACTGGACTGCACTCATACCTAGTAGATGTTGGAGGGATCGAGAGAAGAAAACATGCGGACCAAATGAGGAGAAGAATTGAAGAGCTTCCCAAAGGGGGAGAAAATGCAGTATCACCACATGAGTTGAGTAGGTAACCAACAATAATTAACTTCAGAAGTAATTATACAATTTCATACCATACAATCAGATGTTCTATCGAAATGTTTTATTCCTCAATTTGTGTTTTTCCTAAATACAAAAATGTTCCGAGTTCTCTTAATTCCGGTGTACAAACTTATTGCAACTTAATGTATTAATGCGTGACTAGAGGTAGTAGCACAGATACTACATATTGCATAATAAATTCTTCTTTATGTTCCCAAGTAACTTCATGAAGTTTTTTGAATTTTTTGGTAAAGGTTCACTTACTTAAAGTTTGAGCATGGAAGATTGAGCTTTTTCTGAGAATTACCCACCTAGCGTTCAATCCTTTCGGCCGTTCATAAGGTTTTTGATCCATTAGGAGTCACTAGTCCAGTAACTATTCAGCCAAAGTTACTATTGAGATCGATTTGGGAGAATAAATTAGGTTGAGACAAAGAAGTCAACGGAGACGTTCGAGACGAATATCTGAAATGGACGAAGGAGTTACCATCGATAGTTGAAATCACTATTCCTAGGTGGATAGCGGAAGTCGAAGGAGTAGCTAGGTGGAGTATTCACACGTTTTGCGATGCTAGTGAGTCCCCTTACGCTGCTGCAGTTTTCCTAAGGGGAGAAACTGATTCCGAGGTAAAGATTCAGCTCATACAGGCAAAAGCTAGGGTTTCTCCACTCAAGAAGGTGTCCATTTCTAGACTCGAATTGTTAGCTGCACTCATATAGGCGCTCGTTTACATGCTTCATTGGCCAACTGTTTTCCGGAAGAGTGTGAATCGTATTTTTGGACAGATTCGGCGACAGTTCTTGCATGGATTCAGCGAGGTGACAAGTGGGCTACATTCGTTTGGAATAGGGTTGCAGAGATTCGTCAGTTGACTAAACCAGAGCAGTGGCGTCATTTACCAGGTACCGTGAATCCTGCCGACCTACCCTCCAGAGGATGTGCGGGGAAGAGGCTGCTCCTCTCTCGCTGGTGGGAGGGACCCGGTTGGTTAAGAGATTCTCCGGATTCATGGAATTTTCGACGAAGCAGCTATTGTAGGAGAGAAAAGTAGGAGCACTATCACTTTTCTCAGCGCTGTCAAAGAACCGTTAGCTAAGGACTTTAGGATAGCTAAGCTATAGGTACTTTCCACATTTTGAGAAGATAGTTCGGATGGTAGGAACTATGTATAGATTTCTCCATAACTCACGGGCTGGTAATTGTGAATGGCTTGTCAGAAAACATGGATCACTCTCTACAGACGAAATAGTGGAATCAGAACTTCGAGTGATGAAATACATTCAGGCAGATAGTTTCAAAGGAGTTAGGGATCCTCAAATTTCGCCTTTGAGAACTTTTGAGGACTACAATGGAGTCATCAGATTGAAGATTAAGATTTCTTACAGACCAGACAGCTATGATTTCAGTAGGCCGATTCTGTAACTCGCTATTTGGTTGACGTTATGGCGTCGGATTCGGTATCCCTCCCGTGCAACGACAGGTCAATAGCGAAATTGGAATTCTGTAATAGGGCATAGCGAAGTTTGGTCGTTACATTTCAAAATAACGTTGTCGCTATGTGATCCGACAATATTTCGGTCTAGGGCGAGCGAAAGGTAGCAACACATAATTTTTAGCCAATGGGAAGACGTATTGATAATAGTTTCCAATTGAGGGGTTTCTTACAAGAACAAGATAAGTCCAAAGTTTGAAAAAAACCCGGTTAAGGCGCCATTTTGTTCCTGAATGTGTGCGATATCTAGTAACAAGTTCTTTTCGGCAAGAACCGAACAGGTCCAAGTCTACGGGAGGCTTCAAAATGTGCGCATTTTGCAGGAGAATTCTAGTCCTCTCTATTTCCGCAAGAACGAAATAAGTCCGCGCGTGCGTGGATGATAGAGTAGGTATTTTTGTACTTGCCGTTTCGATTCACACGTTTCTACTCACACACGTGAAAAGTTCCTTGACGCCAAAAGCCAACTTTTAGCGTTTGAAAAAAATCCGCTGTCTACGCGAGGGTGTGCTACATGAGGATAACCTCAGAGTAGATGGAGTTGTTTTTCTTCTTCCATGGACTACCCAAGGCAGAATACAGCAAGTTTAAGGTTGAACAGAAAAGACTATTTGTTTGTACCTACCACTACCTATCCACTTCGTCATTAATATTGAAGTTATTTTAATTCAATTCTCATTATTGTTTCATTTACTATGGGTTCCAATTCTTCTGCAATAGGTTTTACTATCATTTGTTAGGTAGGTACTATCATACTTCTGTAAGCCTGCGTGCTTATTCTATGTGCTTATCAAATGGGATGCCAGTATTGAGTACAAGTCCCAACGCTGTCACCAATTTGTAAGCCCACTTGTCCAGGTAAAGTTGACAAAAGAATTTAGTTACCTGGCCCAAGTAGCACTGAGTAGATTCCTGAAGGGAATCTAACTTGTGTTTGACTGTGAAATGGGGGAGTCGAAAAAGACCGAAACAACTTAAATCTACGTTAATTTTAGGATAATATAGGGTAATTACCTGTGAAGTATGGTAGCTCTTCGAAGGTGTTGACTCCGGGGTTGATAAAAATAATAATAAATGATGCTTTGAAACCTGAAGGGTGTTTGATTTTACCTCGGACCTCCAAGCGTGTCCCGTGCCAGAAGGGCGTGTCCTGCGTGTCCTCTGTGTCCCTGGTGTCTTCAAATTGAGACACGAGAAACCCAGTTGACCACGAGGTTGTGTCTTTTCTCTGAAATTGTGTCCTAAGGACACGACCTGATGGGTCTGTAACACAATAAAGAAATGACGAAGTTTGTCTTAGTTATTTTACCCCTAGTTGCTGATACTGATCTGATGCAGGGTGAACTCAAAGATAACCACAGAATTGGAGTAAAATACCAGGAAATAAGTTTATTATACAAGATGAAATGTTATGGGTTGACTCTACAAGGTTACACAGGCCTGAAGGGCGCAGTTTCTGAGATTACAACAATGAAACGGACAATTTTACAATAAAATGAAATGGTTTAACCAATTATCTTTCTTACAAGCAATACCTTCAGTGTCCTTTCTCTTTACAGTTTCTAAGCCGTGTCTCTACCGTGTTTCGTGTCTTATCAATTTTACAATCTGAATCCTTTCTCGTTTTCCGTTTTACAAAGCTTTACTGTACCAAATTTCAATCTGTTTACTAATTTCTACACTGTTCTTTTATCACCTGCCTAATTATTTTGGCCAAAATATATTAGGTTAAATTTGTCTGTGCACTCACGTGTTGGGCCCGAAGGTAACCTCGACGGTCTTGATGCTGATGGTTTGAAGGGTTGATGTCTCGAAGAGTCCAGGGAATTTACTACCACTGACTGTTTAAAGACAAGGGATGGGGTGACTTTCAGCCGGAACTTAGTCGTCGCGCTTTTTGGGGGAAGAACGTTCGGCCGGAACCTACTTGTTCGAGCTCTCAGGACGGTGTGATGGCCGACGTGGCCGGCCCGGTCTAGAACGTTTCCCCCTCCTCTCAGTCACGTGATCCACGGCCTCCCGTAGCCCCCAGGCTGCCATCCGGCTCTGTTTCGCAGCCCCTTGCTGCTGCTGTGGACACAAACAGCTGGTGTCTTTCTTTGGTTTCGTGGTTGACTCAGGGCTCGGACGCCTCAGATGGAGTTCGGCGTCCTCATCGTAGGGGGGCGGACCACGCCCCCGTAGAGCTGGCCCGGATTACCCCTCCACAGTCCTTCGCCGCAGGTGGCTCTGTGGGGGCGGCATCTTGGGGTTCAGGAAGGGGGGTTTATTGTCTTGCCCCAGCCCCGTCACTCTGGTGTCATTCGTGAGCGGGGCTCACATCCCTCGCCCCCCCGGGAGCCAGGGTCATCAAAGATGACACTGGGCACCGGCAGTGGGTCTGAGGGATGCGCCTTCCTGAAGGCCAGCTCGTAGGCGTGGCGCCTGCAGCCGCGACAGTTGGCAGGGTCCCTTTTCAGCTGGTGGTCTGTGTCGCAGGTGGGCAGATCTTTGCCCTGGCGGTGGAGCGTCTTTAACCTTTGCCAGAATTCCTTGCATGCCTGGCAGCGGAAGGTGAAAAGGCGTGCCGTCACCTTCCCGCATACCAGACATGCCAACGTCCGCTTCTTGATTTTTCGGGTGAGGCGGACCATCAGACTGTGTCGGGTGGCGATGGGACTTGTGTCTCTCAGCAACCTCCGAGGCTCCGGACACGGTTCCGGGAACCACTCAGCATCTTCCTCGCCGTTCGACTTGGTGACTCGGAGCGGGACGGCGGTGTGGCGGATCGGGGCCGCGTGGTCTTCGATGGCCCAGCCGGACTCGGGAATACAGCTCCTGGAGTGGCCGGTCGATCACCGGACGGGGTGAGTGGTGAAAAGGCCGGTCCGAGGGGGGACGACATCAACTCCGGAGCAACTGCGTCGGTGGTCCTCGCCGCGGGTGGCTCCACGGCAGGCTGCTCCGTAGGCACAGGGTTCGTGGTCTGCGCCGCGGGTGACTCCGACGGCCCCTGTGCCGTGATGTCGTTCAGCGCATCCCAGGCAGCTTGCCTATCGCCGTCCAAGGCCTCTCGCTCGTCGTGCCAGTCGGACTGGCGTTCCAGAAGGGCGTCGCGCTCCTCAGCGATTCGTTGGTAAATCGGGATCCACTGGGCCAACTCGAGGATTCCCTTTAGTGCGGCCTGGCCACTCGCCAACCGGACCGCCGTCAACTCCGAGCATGTGGCGTACCTTAGCAGACTGGCCACCTCCTCCAATCTTTCCAACGGGTTTCCCGCAGGCAAGGCCGTGTTGACCTGTCCATCCGGCAGGGACCGAAGTTGTTCCGCGGTTCTCTCCGCTCTCTCCCCGCACCTGTCGACTCAAGGGATCCGGGACCAATGGACCATCCTTCCACTCCTTCTGTCGCCCTGACATCCTACAACAAACATAAACACCCTATGTGTCATCCTGACTGGGAACTGCTCGAGAATCATTTACTTCATTCAATTTACCTATTTGCTTCATTTTTGTGGGCCATTTACAATCAGGCAGGTAACTAGAAACTCCAATTCGGCTTGACCAACCAATGTATGTCAAGTCGAATTAATAGTTAAATTTAAAACTGTAACCTGAGGGGTTCAATTGAAATTTTGTGACTTGATGAGTCCTACTGAAATTTGTTGACCTGAAGGGTCGGAATTGTCTCTGTCGGATGACACAGGCCAATCCTCAGTGTGTCTGAGGCGTGTCCCGTGTCACCGTGTGTCTCGCGTGTCTCGTGTGTCAGTCCTTTCCCAAGGTTAATCCCCTAGGTGCTGGGCACGACGCGCGCTTTTTCACGGAGCTTCGAGGAAGACGGGTCGTGGGTCTCTTGCGCAGCCGCGACAAGATGCTGTCCGGTGACTCCAATTCCGAAGATTCAATAGTCAGCCGACGGAATGGTTCACCTCTGACCTCCTTCTCTTGACTCTTTTTTGGGATGTTACTCTTATCCGCTTCGATCAACGGAGTATCTTGGTGTTCAGGACTCGTTCCTTCCTGCAGTCGTGTTCCCGTGTCCTCGAAACACGGAGGACACGACGTGTCTCGTGTTCCCTTTGGCGTGTTATTCGTACTAATTTTGTGTTGTTGTGTTTCAGGTTCTTCTACGAGCTTCGACGTCGACGGTGAGATCTTCAACGGCTCCGACAACGGACGTGCAATGTCACTCAGGAACTTTTCCATTTGCATAATTTGCGTATGAAATTTATGCAGCAATTTTTTAGTGGCTTTCTTCTCTCGATGGTACCTGTTTTTACGAACTTTTGACAATGTGGGTTCGCGCTGGTGAACAGCGGCTAGTCTGGGTGGTTCGATTTGGATTCGGGTTTCCTCGGGTGCGATGGTTACTGAAGTACTTCCTCGGGAAGGACTGCCTGACCTCACCATGTCCTCCTCGTCACTGTCGTCCGAAGTTTCGTTTGGCGTATTAAATGATGTGCCACTCGACGACGTACACGGAGTACTACCTGGGGTCCCATACAATGTTCCGCTTCTAGTGGACCTCGTGTCTTGGTGTGTCTCCATCGGCAAGTCTGATCCTGCATTTTCCTGCGTCCGTGGTGGTTCGTTCATGCTCCTCCGAGGCACGTTCCACCCGTGTCCCTCCGAATCGGATTCGTCGTCCATATTGGGTTCAATGGTAAACGCTTTCGTCCATTCTTCAAGGGTCCAGCACCATTGAGTATTGCCGTCATCGTCCTTTCTTGGGGTGACGTAGTCTCCTCCTGGGTCTCCTACTTGCGGTCGGGGCGGAGCCCACTCTGCGTTGGGGGGCGTGTCCTCCCGCCGCGCTGTGCCTGTGTCTTCGAGTGCTTCGGCGCTCGTCAAAATGGGCGGGGCGCTTAGTTCGTCCGTAGGCGTGTCCCGTCGCTCCATTTGATGTTCCTTTGGGTGTAGTAGGGGGCGTTCTGGAAGGGGCGTGTCTCTTGCCTCGTGGTGTTCCTTTCCTTGTGTTTTTGGCACGACGTTTCTGGGCGTGTCCTCGATACTCCTTACCAACATATGTGCTGGGAAGCTGGCTGTTGATAACACAGGGGTGCTAGGGAGGAGGGGACCTGTACCATATTCATGGTCATCGTCATCAGGTTCGCTCAACTCCCTCCCCTGGGCCCTCAACACCATGCCTCCATGGTGATGTCGTTTCCGCGCCTCCGAAGAGTTCGCGTGTGTCCTGTCACCTTTCGGAAGTTGGAATCCCATGGTTGGTCCTGTCATGAGAGTTATCGGTATTTTACGTAGGACATCCAGCCCTAGAAGATCTAGAGTAGCACTTCTTCTTGCGAAAACAAGGAACGTGTGGTCGAACGTATGTCCGTCAATCTGTGCTCGGATATTCTGTTGACCTGCGAAGCACAAAGCCAATCCATCTGCTCCCCATGCTACGGCATCAGTCGGGTGTAATGGTATTCCGGATACTGGTCGAGCCAAAACTGAAAGGGCTGCTCCGGTGTCTACTACCATTTCGCGCTCTTCCATCCCTAATTTAACAGTGATGCGCATCGTTCTTGACAAGGGTGCCTCGACAGCAGGGATGTGTGGTTCTACAGGTGGTTGTTTGTACCGCGCGACCTCCATTACGTGCGTCGGTTCCTGGGTTGGTTGTGACACAGGTAAGAGTTTTTTCTTACGGAAGCAGTCCACCTCGAGATGTTCTCTCTCTCCGCAAAAATTACAGTAGATTGTCTTCTGTGGACTCATTGGGCAATCCACCGGGAAATGGGTTCTGTCTGCGCAGAACATGCAAGGGAAACGAGGAGTTGGTTTCTCCTCCCTCCTACGTTCCTCGGGAAGGTAGTTTCGTTGTCCCTCTTCTGCGTATTTCTCGTACTTCCTTGGTGGTTTGTCCTTTCGGGGACACCGCGCCGCAAAATGCTCAAAACTGCCACAGTTGTAACAGCGATTTCCATTATTAATCGCGGCCAAGTCCCATCTTTCTTCTACTTCCACCGTGTCTCCAAGTGTCTCCTCCAGGTCCTCAGCTCTCTGGAGTGCTTCGTTGATGTTCATTGGTCGGTTGGAGATGAGATGAACGCTGATGTTCTTTCCGACTCCTCGAACGAATGCGTCGAGCGTTTTTCTTTCCACCCATGCGCTCCTCTCGTGTCTTCTGAGACGGTCTCCTTCCTCTCGTACCGCACAACGTGCCAGGCCGCGCGCTCTGTCGGCAAACTGCCTCAAAGTTTCGGACGGATTACGTTTGATTGTCCATAGTTGAGCTGCGGCTTGTTGTGGGTTTTCTCTTTGAAACCAGGTCATCATGTCTGCTTTCACAACGGTATAGACATTGTCAGCGTCTAGCGTGTCATCGCGATCGATTAAGTACTGCTTGGCCGTGCCTCGTGTCTTGGTCCTCAACAGCCGATATTTCTGCTGTTCCGTCAGATTTGCTGTGATAAGGTCGAAATTCGCGAAAAATGAAACGACACTTAACGCGCCTACCACATCTGGGTCCCAAGGCTCGATTTCCGCCATAACAGCTCGCGGTAAGTCATTTTGTTCGTTTGTGTGAGAGGTGGTCGTGAATCTTTGTAAGAGAAGATTCATTTCTCTCATGGTCTGGGTCATGGTTTCCACGACTTCTAGTCCCACCGTAGGTTTTGCCTGAGGTGCCTCGACGTCAGTGTCGCTGACATCCACGTCATCGATCGGAATTGTATGATCGTGTTTGCGTGTCCTTGGTGAAAAGACGTTAGTCGGTGTTTTCGTCATGTCTTTGTGGGTAAACATTTGGATTTCAACAAGAAATATGTGAAACGGGATAAAATGCCCACGTTTCGTCAAAATGCAATAAAAATGAAATATAGACAAAAATAGAAATTTCTCGAAGCTTTTCCCAGATTTACAATAGTCGGATGCACATCCTACCTATTAGTTCACCTGATCAGCTTTTGGAAATTTGATTGTTGTTCGGTTGAATTTAATTTCACAGTAAACACGTGGCTCACGAATAATATTTTATTTGTGTGAGTTCGTCGCAAGGCTAACTCGCGATCAATCCCACTTGCTGCCACCAATTTGTAAGCCTGCGTGCTTATTCTATGTGCTTATCAAATGGGATGCCAGTATTGAGTACAAGTCCCAACGCTGTCACCAATTTGTAAGCCCACTTGTCCAGGTAAAGTTGACAAAAGAATTTAGTTACCTGGCCCAAGTAGCACTGAGTAGATTCCTGAAGGGAATCTAACTTGTGTTTGACTGTGAAATGGGGGAGTCGAAAAAGACCGAAACAACTTAAATCTACGTTAATTTTAGGATAATATAGGGTAATTACCTGTGAAGTATGGTAGCTCTTCGAAGGTGTTGACTCCGGGGTTGATAAAAATAATAATAAATGATGCTTTGAAACCTGAAGGGTGTTTGATTTTACCTCGGACCTCCAAGCGTGTCCCGTGCCAGAAGGGCGTGTCCTGCGTGTCCTCTGTGTCCCTGGTGTCTTCAAATTGAGACACGAGAAACCCAGTTGACCACGAGGTTGTGTCTTTTCTCTGAAATTGTGTCCTAAGGACACGACCTGATGGGTCTGTAACACAATAAAGAAATGACGAAGTTTGTCTTAGTTATTTTACCCCTAGTTGCTGATACTGATCTGATGCAGGGTGAACTCAAAGATAACCACAGAATTGGAGTAAAATACCAGGAAATAAGTTTATTATACAAGATGAAATGTTATGGGTTGACTCTACAAGGTTACACAGGCCTGAAGGGCGCAGTTTCTGAGATTACAACAATGAAACGGACAATTTTACAATAAAATGAAATGGTTTAACCAATTGAGGCGTTCATAGCCAGAGTGGACCATCTGACTCAGGTGCCAAACTGAGAAAAACGCATTTGAAAAATTGACCAATTTTCATATGATTATTTCAAAAGCTTTCAAAGGTGTTTCGTGAAAAAAAACTGAAGCATTCAATCAAGAATGAGTGACTTATGATCCACAAAGAGTTTTCAACCCCAAATTACCGGAATCCAGCGATTTTTTGTGGGTTGGTCCACTCTGCCTCTGTTGCATTCTGATTTCACCCCCGTGTATTGCCATAGATAGTCCAGGGTCTGCAGTAAAAAAATTATCAAGAAACATTTTATTGAAACTTTTATTCAAAATGTAACCAAAATAAAATAAAATAAACTTCATAACCATGCATTAACAACATTGCTCAGGGATCAGTGGTCCTCCTCTTCCTCTCTTGGCACCGAAATCGTGTCAATGGCTAGATTATTTGACACCCTCAGCTCTTTATAGAAGTCATGGTGCATTGGTGGGATGAATTTCAGCAGACTCATCAGGTCCTTCTTCTTGCTCTCAGTGATGATATTCCCATTAGGGTACAGTAGCGGCAAAGGATTCTGCTGTTCTGCTGTTGCTCTAGTTTTCTTCCGTAAGTCAAGTTTCTGAAGTGAATGAAGTGCTGAGTACCCATACTTGTATGTCACAATGAATGGATCTATTTTTTTGTAGAGTAAGTAGAGTATCTTGAGCCATTGGACATTGTTCCCTTCAACACTTATTTTTCGGTGGGTTATAGTTTTCAGCAGGGAATCGGTTGTAACAAAGTCTGGTTTCGTCATATTAATGATTTGGAATGGATTGCGTTTTTTCGCCGTGGCAATTACCTCACACCAGTCTTGTGGGACGTAAATGTTTTTGTAATATTTTTTGTTCTTCTCAATACACCCGAAATCGGCATCACAAGGGAGAAAAGTGTGGCCGCTGACGAGAAACTTGTGCTCAATATATTCTATATTGAACTCTGCATCTGTAACTATATGGCTGCAGAGTACTGCCAGTTTTATATTGCGGTTTTGCCCGCCACACCCATCTGAATACATGATGACTTTTTTCGTGGAAACATGGTTTCTAAAAAAATGAAGAAGGCACGAGCCAATTTCGTTAGGCCCACGAGAAGCTATGGACTCGTTCCACACATACATGAAGGCTTTTCCTGTCCTAGTGTTATGAATACCTAGGCAGTAGGTCCACAACTGCCGTGTATAATAAACCACCCCTGTAGATAGCACAGGCGTTGGAAGAGTTTTCATCAAGTCAAAAGCTATGACTGTAGTGTCGTCATCACAATCTGAGGAAGGGATTTTAGAATCGTCCACCATAGATTTGCGAGCTGCATCTGCTTTTCTTTGGTGAGCTTCCAATTCGTTTTTGAACACAGAAATTTCATTTGGATCTGAATGGCACTTGATTTGCATGTGCAATGTGTCACAAGTTTTGCAGGAATCAGTAATTGGAGCGTGAAAGTGAAGATTGAATTTTGTGTTGAATATGTCGCGAAATATTTTGTCTGAAACAAAGTTGTCCACGTGGGTATTTAAATATTCTTGATAAATCAAACTTATGTTGAGATCAGGAGACAAATAAAGCCTGGAACTTTTGTTCCTTGAATAGTGTGATTCATATGTTGGAAACTTTTTGATGAAAGTACAAGTTTCAGCTATTTTATCATCAGATGTTTTATTTATTGGGGTATGTTTTCCTCTTTGATCTGTTGGTGGTGTCATCCCATTTTTGTTCTTCATAACTCTGTCGATCCTACCGTCAGAGATTGCTAATACCCCCTTAAAAAACATCTTGCACACTTGCACTTCGCTGCCATCTTCTGTTGGTAAAAAGTAGCGCCTTGTTGTGTTTTTTTGTTTCCCATTACGACTTTCCAAAGTAGGCCGATAGTGGCGGAAAACAGGTAGCACTCTTACTTGAAAAAAAATAAAGGCAGTTTGCTTGTCAAAGTTGGCTAGTTCGTAAAATTTTCTGAAAATATTTTGCTGCATTTCTTCTGGAAATTTGGTGTAGCATTGCATTTTGCAGCAACTTGGAGTTGGTCTAAAACGTTTTTCTGGTACCTCATTACCTGAAGTGTTAACGTATGCCATTCCCTTAGCCCTCTGATTTTGCCTGATCTTCTTTTCCACCCACTCTCATTACGCAGTCTCTTCCTTGATCTTGAAACATCATTCGAAACCCCTACTACTTGTTCACTTACGTGGTTTGAAGAATCGGCTACCTGGTGTTCTGGACGGACTTCACTCACCTCATCGCCAGAGCTCGCCGATTCGGAACTAGATGGTTCATATTCCGACCCAGAATCTTCCAGACTTCTCAGAAGTTCTGCGACTTCTTCATCTACGATAATACATCAAAAAGTACCAATAGAATAATGAGTCGTAAAATCGTTGGCTAAGTAGGTAGGTATATTGATCTGAAAGTATGCTAAGCAAATGTGTCGTACATAAGTATGTATCTACTTACCATTCTCAATGTATCTAGTAGGTGGCGCCATCAAATCAATTCAGGTTATTAAATTAAATTGGAAAAGGTAATCACCGGAGACGAAGGAGGATGCAGGATGAACAAACTAATGAGTAGGTAAGGTACCTTCTAGAGAAATCGTAAATGGCACAGCTGTACAGATGGCACATCATCTGGGAGCAGAAGAACAAAAATTCCTTCTACTGGAGTGTGTATGGTCTTCGGTGTTGAGACAAACACGTATAATTAGGTAGGTAGTTTCTATTTCAGGCGGACCAACTCCAAGGCAACGCTGGGTTTTGATAAGTTCATGACGCACCAGAGTGGACCAAGCAACATGGTCCAGTCTGGTTTTCGAAATTGGCAGCCAATTAGCAGTTGGACCATCTGAAAAGTGGCGTTATCTCTTGGCACGTTTGGAAACAATTCAAATTCCAACAATAATTCGATAGATGGGACGACCACGGACCCATTGCACGAAATAACTCATTTTCGGAAAATTTGTGGGATGGTCCACTCTGGCTATCAACGCCTCAATTATCTTTCTTACAAGCAATACCTTCAGTGTCCTTTCTCTTTACAGTTTCTAAGCCGTGTCTCTACCGTGTTTCGTGTCTTATCAATTTTACAATCTGAATCCTTTCTCGTTTTCCGTTTTACAAAGCTTTACTGTACCAAATTTCAATCTGTTTACTAATTTCTACACTGTTCTTTTATCACCTGCCTAATTATTTTGGCCAAAATATATTAGGTTAAATTTGTCTGTGCACTCACGTGTTGGGCCCGAAGGTAACCTCGACGGTCTTGATGCTGATGGTTTGAAGGGTTGATGTCTCGAAGAGTCCAGGGAATTTACTACCACTGACTGTTTAAAGACAAGGGATGGGGTGACTTTCAGCCGGAACTTAGTCGTCGCGCTTTTTGGGGGAAGAACGTTCGGCCGGAACCTACTTGTTCGAGCTCTCAGGACGGTGTGATGGCCGACGTGGCCGGCCCGGTCTAGAACGTTTCCCCCCTCCTCTCAGTCACGTGATCCACGGCCTCCCGTAGCCCCCAGGCTGCCATCCGGCTCTGTTTCGCAGCCCCTTGCTGCTGCTGTGGACACAAACAGCTGGTGTCTTTCTTTGGTTTCGTGGTTGACTCAGGGCTCGGACGCCTCAGATGGAGTTCGGCGTCCTCATCGTAGGGGGGCGGACCACGCCCCCGTAGAGCTGGCCCGGATTACCCCTCCACAGTCCTTCGCCGCAGGTGGCTCTGTGGGGGCGGCATCTTGGGGTTCAGGAAGGGGGGTTTATTGTCTTGCCCCAGCCCCGTCACTCTGGTGTCATTCGTGAGCGGGGCTCACACTTCTTTATTCATTTTACTATCTATACTACTCTTTTACTATCTGTATATAAATATTTTATATTTACAACCGGGTAAATACAAAATAAACACGACAACTCTTCTCAAATTCGCACAAAATAATATTTCACTTGAACCAAATATTGAGAGCCAAAACAATAAAACCGGGAAAGTAACAAAAAGTCGTCCTTATTCAGGTCTACCAAAACCAGGACTGCAACATGCCCTAAAATCGGTAAATTACCGTCAAAACCCACAACAATACATATAATATATTGTATAGTAATATATTGTATGGAGTTGATTATTAATAACTATTAAAAAATATCTATAATAAAAAATCAATAATAAAAATTATTAGATAATAAATTTAAAAACATAAATAATATCTATAACGTAGTAGGAATTTCTCATATTTATAAGAAATCAAAAAATATTATTGAATAATAAAACCTTCGGAAAATTTGGTCTGTAAGGGAGTACTATATTGTCTAAGTGGTTATGTTGAATCCTCAAGTCAGATTTGGTATATCCTGGGGTTGACAAGAACTTCCTCTTATACCATGGATATTTCTGAAATGGGGTGCTTTTCACTAGCAGAAACCTTAAATAATCATCGAATACTTGCTCAAGTTCCTTCTCAGTGGAGGAACTCTGCCAGATGGACTCACCTCATGGACTCCATCCATTCTTCCATAACTTTTATCATGATACTAGGAACTTGAAAAGAAAAAATTAATATCCCATCTGAAAGGGGAACAAAATTTGAAATAGACGGAGTAAAAATCCGCCAAAGTAACCTTGCCAACTTAACTTATAAGCGTCACGTTAAAGTCACTACAGGAGTTCACTTTTCACGATTTCATGGAGGAGAGCTGAAAAAATTGACGTGAAAAGTTAGCATCTACGAGTGCTCGCGCTACCTTACCTGCTCTTTTTCACGTTTCGCGTTTGGTCAACAAGGGAAGTACAAAAATACTCTAATGACGACAACAGCGACGGCTGCGATGATTACCAGGTGTGAGAATTATGGGTTTTCGTCCTTTTCAGTTTTCAACTATTGGGTGAAGATGTTATTCCCATGTGTATTACCTATTATTTTGTTTATTGTTGTTTTATATTTCTGATGTTATTCCCATGTGTATATTTCTTCTTTTTGACATTTTCATCTTTTTTTTTTAAACTGTAAAGTACCTACCTAACTGTAAAGTACCTACCTGTAAAGTACCTAACAACTTCACTTCTGATGGTCATAATCATCATTGTGGCGACTTGGGACAAAGTTCGTTAGCAAATTTCGTCGCAACAAATTTCGTGACGATTTTTTTTTATGTGCCATATGAAAGACATGAATATGTCAATAACCACTCTATGACTTTCAGCTTCTTCTACAGTTTTTATTCAATTTGATTAAATGTTTAGGGATTATGCGAATTGGAGTGTAGATGAAAATCATCGCCCTGGAATTACAGATTGATGTTTTGAGATGAGCTATTATATTTTCAATCCTTTTGGTTTATTATTTTCAATAATAAGCCTTTGGAATCGAGCAAGAAAAAAAAATTTTAACCCCCCTCAAAATGTGATGTTTTACGTTTCAAGGTACGTAGAATACGAAAATCGAATAAAAAAATTTCCGTCCGTCCGCCGTACGCGGCACTTTTCTTTGCAACACTGGACCGATTTGGTTCAAATTTGGGATATGAGCTCCATTTGGGGTCTAGTTGTGCCGCGAAGCTTTTGGTTGATGTAGGTCACTTCTAAGGGGTGAAAATTAAGGGTTGAAATGTTCAAGAGTGCCCTAGCTCGAAAACTCTCGAAATAAAGGTATCGTTTTTTCACCAATTTTAAATAGTTGTAAGCTGCCTAGCCCTGAAGGGGGTTCGGCGTATAACGTTGTGCTGTAAGGGAATAGAAATGACAAAAATGATTGCAACTTAAAGTTAGGTAAAATGAGGTAATACTTAACTCTGTGGTGCAATGGTAGTGGTCGATGACGTAGGCAACTGCGTAGAACCTGAAATGGAGTACTCCCTGAAGGGGCTTCACCTCGTACTCGAAGACAAAGAAGAAGAAATGGCAATGCAACGTTGCGCAAGGTAACTATGAATTTTCCTAGGGTGAAGTATTTGAATTTTGTATACTCAATTTAACTGTAATTATACCACTTTTATGTTTCAGGTGTAGCTGTGAAGAAGAACTCAAGAAATAATATGAACGGCGTGTAATCGACGTCAAGAAACGGTGAAACATGTACATATGTAAATATTCAGTACAAAATAAAGATATTGCAAAATGGTCGTAAATGGTTGTTTGTTGTATTCTTCCTTAAATTCAAGGTTATGGTGTATAAGGTAAGTATTTTGGTTAACAAGGTCGAACTGACTACTTTTCTGTTTATCACAATCAACTGATTTGTTAGGAAAAGAGCTACATGAGGGTAACTTGGCAAGGTAAGTATGGTTGGTACCATTAATCTAGGACTAGTCTCTGTCTCAATCCCTTAAGGTAGGTATATTATTATTATTGGCCAATAATACACTAAGGACACTCACGTCGCAGACACTCGTTGAGGCGGGAGTCCGGCGTAGTTTAGGTAGTTCGTGATCCAGGGAAGTCCGTGAAATTGCAAGGGTCGGTTAATCGGCGAGAGGGGAATCACTACTGCTAACCGATTAACTATTCGAAAGGCTTTAGGTAAATAGAGAGCAATGAGAGTTTAGGGCTGCACAATTAATTGCAGAACGAGGGGGCAGTTGCAGTTAATGTCTGATAAGTCTTATAACTTGCACTGAAGGGGGTAGTAGTGTGACGAGCCGTCACAGGAGCTCTCACCACCGGCGATCCCCAAACTGAAAATCCATAGGAGTCATCCATGCGAGGCCGAGAGCATGGAGGTTGAGGTCGGGAGCGCACCACCAGGCGGCAGCACCGGACGGACCAACACGAAAAAGTGAACGGGTGGGGGAAGGATCCGGAGGGGGAGGACACGGCGGGGAGAGAACGGCCGCCCACCCCTCAGACGTGTCTTGATCGAGCCTCTCACCCCATCTCTCTGTGTGAAAAGTCTGTGTGGAAACTCTGTGTGGAAATTCTGTGTGAAAACTCTGTGTGGAAAAGTCTGTGTGACATCTGTAAACTGAACATTTGGAAACCTGAAGTTAACTGCGAGTCTATCAGTGTACGATTGCGCCCTCCTGAAGATTCAAGTAACCAACGGCCGACCCTAGCATCTCAAACGGACCAAGCCCAACGGATTCTCTCTCAAAACCCAGTACTGGTAAATCTAAAAACTTGTAAAATTCTCTTTCTTAAATTGTTCCTCCTAGGTAAATTGATTCTAGTGATTTTCTTTCGTCCAAAGGACTTATTCCCTTTCATGTTACGAAACACCACGTGTTAGATTTTCATGTTCCGTAACATCATGCGCATCAAGTTCATGTTCCGTAACACCACGTGCGAATGTTCACCTTCCCTCTCTTTTTAGTTTCGAAACGCCACGTGGATTGTAAGCTTGGAGGTTATCCCCATCAGGGCCCTCGGTAATTAAAGTCAACATAATATCATTATTTGAAAGGGTATCTTAGTCCCGAGTTATATTGTTCCTTTATTATTACTATTTTCTTGTCTTTGAATACTTACCTGAAAATTATACAGGATTCATTTTGTTTACTTACCTTGTGGTTATCATTGGTACATTCCCCGATCAATTTCCTGGTGCAGAGTAGAATCATAAAAGGTACTTACCTGAGAATACTTACCTTGCGAATCGTAGTGAGAACCAAAGTAGAGTCATTAACGTAGAAACAGAACTTGAAAGTACTTACCTTAGACTTGCTGAGATCTCGAAGAACCTGAAATAGAAAGAAAAGTTATTAAATACAAAAGGTACAAATTATTACACAATAACGGAAAAGATAAAAGAAGTCGTAAAGGAAATTACTTACTAAATCTCAAGTTGGACAAAGATAGGCATTTTTCGGTAATCCCCAAAAGGATACCTATTCAACACCATCTTCGTCGTTTTCTGCTGACTGGTTCCGCTGCTCATAGAAATCACGGTAAGTGAAATTTGGATACTCCTAGTATAAGTGCAGGGGCATTGTAGTGGCGAATTTTAAAATCAAGTTAATAACCTTGCTCGGTCACCGTAGTGTTCACGAAAATTCACCATTACAATTTGGTGGCACGCGGTGTGATTTTGATAAGTTTCGACTATCACGAACCTTCAGTTTGCCCTGCGCTTAACTAGTAGAGGACCGCCCAGGAGATTGATCGAAGTACCGTAGGAATATCATTTATTGATTCAAATCCACATTGTATATGTATTTCTTGTTGTCTTGTATATACTGAAAGGAAATTACGAACGTAGAACATTGTTTTTCTGTAAAAACAAGGAATACGGCCGTAGACATAAAACCACCCGTGAGCGGAGGAACAAGAGTGTGAGCGAGCGGACGAGAGATCAGGTTGTTCCAGCGGCATTTTCCCGCGAAAGTTTCGGGCGAGCCGCTGTGTTTCGGATCCTCACTATTCGGACGATCCGGATCGGTCTTCTCGTTGGTTCCAGAACGTTCTGGACGCATACCGTATCGGAGCGACTCTCGGGCGGGTCACCGGGGTTCGGATCAGCGATCCGTAGCGTAGGTTTCGAGTCAGCGGGTTTCGTAGCGTTAACACGTTCCGAGAACCGTGTTCCTGAGTCAAAGGAACGATTCGAAACGAACTGTTACCGAAACGCGAACAAGTACAAAAACTTGTTCTTGGATCGGAACAGCCCTCCCGCGTTCTGTTATCGGTTCGGAATCACCGTTCCGAGTCTGCGAACTGTTACGGAACAACTGTTCCTACACAATTGCAAATCCCCGAAAAGTAACGAAACAAACAATTTCGTGAATAACAAATACCGATTAGTGACCAAGTGAAGTTTTTTTTTCTTCTCACACCTTCATCAATTTTTTTTGTGTATACCATCGAGACTGTCCACAATGGCCGAAGGAGGAGACGCTACCACGATCTCGTTCGAGATGATGGAGGCCGTTACCACTGCCATGGCGCAGATGGGAAATTTCTTCGCCTCCCAAAAAGGAGTCCCAAAGTCCGAGGAACAGGGCGCCGGACTTCCGAGGTCCTTGTTCCTGGAGGTGGATATATGGAATCCCGACGAAACCGGATGCATCTCGGCGCAGCAGTTCTTCGCCGAAGTGGAGCAGGCCACCGCCACCCTGACACAAGTACAGAGGGTGCAGTTTCTAAGAGCACGATTGAAAGGAGGAGTCAAGCGATTCCTGATAGAGGCCACGGGCGAGGAACCCTATGACCGCCTGAAAGCTCGAATCCTCCGGTGGTACGGGAAAGAAAATCCCGAACAAGCAAACATCAAGTTATGGACGACGAAGCGGCAAACCGGAGAACCCCTTCGGAAATATGCGGAACGCTTGATGACACTGGCGACCTGTGCGGTCGAGGCGGAGGAAAACCTCCCGCTTGAGCAACGACCGGAATGGATACAACAGAAGACCCTGCGAGCGTTCATCCGAGGGGTGGACAGGGAAATAAGCCTGTTCCTGAGAGGGGGAACCATCGAGACCCTCGAAGAGGCGGTTGAGAAGGCCGAGGAGTGGGAGGAGACCGACCGGGGGGACCGGGAAACCCGAACTCCGGTGGGACGTGGCCGGGGTTCTAAACCAAGAACCCAGGAAGTGTTATGGATGTGGGGAAGTGGGGCACTTCGCGGCCCGATGCCCGAACCGTAGCGGTCCCGGCGGCAACCGAACACCAACGAAAGATCCGGCACAAGGAGGAGGACTGCCAAGGGGATCCCCCGTCTGGACGCAACCGTTCCGGAAGCCGCGTCTGCCCTGTTGTTTCTGTGGCGACCCGAACCACTACCCGGCGGATTGTCCTCGTGGAGCCATCAGCGACGAGTGTTGTGACTTCTGCGGAAAGTGGGGACACGAAGAGGCCGAGTGCTTCCGAATGAAGAGGATGGTGACGACCGCGCCCCATCGAGCGGTAACCTCGGCGCCCGCAGCGGCAATTACCACCCCACCAACCGACAGACAGGAGGAGGAAGTGAGGGGCGACGAGCTGGTCGCGTTCCAAACAACGGTGGCTCTCACCACCAGGCCCATGCTTTCCGTCCCGGTAAAGCTGGCAAACGTGAACCGCCGAATGGTACTGGATACCGGTGCCGCGGTATCAGCGCTGTCTGAACCCATACCCGGGGTGGAGCTCCGACCAACTACCGCGAAATTATGGGGAGCCGACGGACAGCGGCTGTTGCTGAGGGGAAAACAGAGGGCCTCAGTAGAAATTGGACCAATACAAACCGACCACGAATTCTTTATTTTTGATAGACCAGACTCCGGCCTTAACTTACTAGGGCTGGACCTTCTCCAGAAACTTCCGATCTGCATCGAGACCGACACAGGGGCAGTAACGATGGATCACCCCAGAACCGGGGAACGCTTAATTGTCGGGGCAATGATCCAGGACCCCGACACCCTGAGGAGCCTGCAGCGGCTGTCGACTGGCTGGCGGATGGAGAAGGCAAAGGAGGAGGCGGACGAAATCCGGGAGACACCATCGCGGAAACTGGAAAACGTTTCCTCGGAAAACCCAGGGACAACCAAGGAAGATCATTCCTTTGAGAATGAGGAGCTTCTACCCATGGATGGTCCAAAGCACCTCCCAACGAGGGATAGTGAAGAAGTGGTGGACCCTGACGGACTGCTGCTGTGGACACCCAGACCAGCCGAGCGTCCGGTGGAGGCGGAACGGGCCCGGCAGGAGGGACACCAGGAGCAATGCCAGCTCCCAAACGAGGATCCAAGGGTAGCTGTGGGCCCCGACGAATCACGGCAACGCGAGAGGAGCCAGACGGCTGACCTGGCGCACCCTAGACAGGCACAGTACCAGGACAACCAAAAGAAGGACCGTCGCTTGCGCAGCAAGAGAGGGGACGCCAGACAATCCCGGGTCCAGAAGACCAACCAACGGCGACGCGGCCGTAGGTTCCGGGACAAGTTGAGAGGGTACGCGCAGTGGAGGATGGTACCCCCGCTCTCGATAAGGAAGTTCTGGAGCCCGTGGAGTGGGCCGCGGGTGAGGAAGAGGGGGTCACTCGACGTCGACGGGAGGAGAGAGGACCCTCTAGGAAGAACGGCATGTTGCCACCAAGGCGGCCTGGAGTCCGTATTCGCGGATGGCGTACTTGGCGGGGCCGCGATTCTCGCCCCGACGAAGGAAGCTACCAGTACCCCAGCTGGCGCTAGGGAGGGGAGCCCGGAAGAGACCGTCGACGAGGAGCTGAGGTGGATGAAGCTGGATGACGGGGACGTGACTTTCACTGCAGATTCGGGAACGACCGCACAACTGCCGGGAGAGTCGGAGCCAGGGGAGGCGAGTCAAGCCAAAGCCGTACCCAGCGAACCCCAAGCTCTGATCAACCCCGTCGAGCCTGGAGACTACCTGCAGCAAGGACGACGATGGACTGCGTGCGCCTGCATTCAAAATTAATGTAGGCACAAAGTCATGAGATTCACCTGTAAATAGAAATGTTATAAATTAGTAATAAAAATACAAATTAAAATAAATATTAAAGTTAATGTTAATGTAAATAAAGACAATTAAATAGAGAGAAGAAATGGAACTTACCAAAAGGCGTTGTCCGAATACCTGGGATCCATGCTGGGAGGGGAACTGCCGGGATGATCGGGACGTTTCGGGTCGGGTAGAGAGGAAAGTCCGAGTTCGGGCGGCCATCGCCAACACGTGGGCTTCCGGGGCCCAAGCGAAGGTTTCCGGGAGGGGGCCAAGGAACAACCTGAGGAGAGAGAGGAGAGACAGAGTAGGCTTAGATGATTTTGTGACAAGGTGGTGACTATGGCCGTGTTCTGTTTCAGAAGGAGGAACCAGGTTAGGCTGCCATGTCGGCACCAGGGCAGGAGGAACAAGTAGGGCAATTGGAAGACTGGGCGGAGGAGCACCGCCAGACCGTAGAAGCTTTGGTCACCATCGGAGAGGCTGCGAAGCTAGTCAAAGGGAGGCCACGACAGTTGGCTATTGTCACGGACTGCGTTACGCAACTGGCGAGTTGTCTGAGGGACTTGTTACCACCACTGAGCCAGCACTCACAGACGATTACGCGAGACATGGCCATGCTCAGATATCAGGTGCAGACTTTGCAGGAACAGCTTGGCGCAGCGAGCGACGGGGGCATTGCCGAAAACCTCAACGAGTCACATTGTACCGAGACACTACCGCCGACAGGGAATGACACCGCGACACCTGAGCATTCGGAGCGGGAATCGGAAATGGACTGCGGAGACGAGGATCTTCCCGGTGCTAGGAAGAGGCATGCTGACGCCAAAAGGGAGGAGCTCGCGCCACAATTTTCGCCACTGTCGCAGAAGAGCAACGCAGCAACGCCGGAGGTCACACCGAAACTGCTCTTGAGCGATTGTCCAATTTGTGAGAAACCCGAGCGCATAATTACAGGCTTCAGGTGTCAGAGTTGTAAGACGTTTTGGAATCGACTCGTAACCAAATGCCGGAAATTCCCGATGGGGCACCCGGAGCATCCCATGCCGTGCAAGCTGAGGGAACACAGAGACGCAAGGCCTGCTGATTGTACCGGCTGCCGACGATGGAGGTACGAGCGCGCACTGCTGGAGTCGAGACCGGACCTGCCACTGCCACTGCCACCCGTGACCCCCGGGGGACGTCGTAGAGCCGATGAGGGCATCAGCCTTCAGGGAAAGGAGGAGTGTGACGAGCCGTCACAGGAGCTCTCACCACCGGCGATCCCCAAACTGAAAATCCATAGGAGTCATCCATGCGAGGCCGAGAGCATGGAGGTTGAGGTCGGGAGCGCACCACCAGGCGGCAGCACCGGACGGACCAACACGAAAAAGTGAACGGGTGGGGTAAGGATCCGGAGGGGGAGGACACGGCGGGGAGAGAACGGCCGCCCACCCCTCAGACGTGTCTTGATCGAGCCTCTCACCCCATCTCTCTGTGTGAAAAGTCTGTGTGGAAACTCTGTGTGGAAATTCTGTGTGAAAACTCTGTGTGGAAAAGTCTGTGTGACATCTGTAAACTGAACATTTGGAAACCTGAAGTTAACTGCGAGTCTATCAGTGTACGATTGCGCCCTCCTGAAGATTCAAGTAACCAACGGCCGACCCTAGCATCTCAAACGGACCAAGCCCAACGGATTCTCTCTCAAAACCCAGTACTGGTAAATCTAAAAACTTGTAAAATTCTCTTTCTTAAATTGTTCCTCCTAGGTAAATTGATTCTAGTGATTTTCTTTCGTCCAAAGGACTTATTCCCTTTCATGTTACGAAACACCACGTGTTAGATTTTCATGTTCCGTAACATCATGCGCATCAAGTTCATGTTCCGTAACACCACGTGCGAATGTTCACCTTCCCTCTCTTTTTAGTTTCGAAACGCCACGTGGATTGTAAGCTTGGAGGTTATCCCCATCAGGGCCCTCGGTAATTAAAGTCAACATAATATCATTATTTGAAAGGGTATCTTAGTCCCGAGTTATATTGTTCCTTTATTATTACTATTTTCTTGTCTTTGAATACTTACCTGAAAATTATACAGGATTCATTTTGTTTACTTACCTTGTGGTTATCATTGGTACATTCCCCGATCAATTTCCTGGTGCAGAGTAGAATCATAAAAGGTACTTACCTGAGAATACTTACCTTGCGAATCGTAGTGAGAACCAAAGTAGAGTCATTAACGTAGAAACAGAACTTGAAAGTACTTACCTTAGACTTGCTGAGATCTCGAAGAACCTGAAATAGAAAGAAAAGTTATTAAATACAAAAGGTACAAATTATTACACAATAACGGAAAAGATAAAAGAAGTCGTAAAGGAAATTACTTACTAAATCTCAAGTTGGACAAAGATAGGCATTTTTCGGTAATCCCCAAAAGGATACCTATTCAACACCATCTTCGTCGTTTTCTGCTGACTGGTTCCGCTGCTCATAGAAATCACGGTAAGTGAAATTTGGATACTCCTAGTATAAGTGCAGGGGCATTGTAGTGGCGAATTTTAAAATCAAGTTAATAACCTTGCTCGGTCACCGTAGTGTTCACGAAAATTCACCATTACAGTAGCAGAGAGCAGGCGGGATTGAGGTGGGGGAGCGGCGCGCGGCCTTATATAGTCTCCCCTCCACGCTCAGTGGTCTGCTGGGCGCCCGCTGGTGGGAGGGCCCCGTCCGGCGCTCCCTCCCTTCAATGTAGTAGGTGTAATGATTTGCTGTGATGCTTGCGATTCCCGAACTCAACTATTGTTTTTCCCTTATCCTGGTCCCGATAGGGGAATCTCTGCACTTGTGAGCTGCAGCTCACATAGTATTGAATTTTTAAAATTTTTTGAGACCACCCGGAGCTCTGTAGGACAAACTGTTCAGTCCCTACGAGTACTTGAAGGTTTTCCTTCGATAAAACAGAATCATGAGTGTGAATCGCAAAAGAGTCCCATTCAAATTCTCATCATTCAAAAATCTCCATTCAAATTTTATCGGACTAAAATGCGATCGCTGTTCATTTCTTCGATTTGTATACAGTTTTGCCTTCTGCGTAACCAGTAATCAAATTTCCATATGAAGCTTTCTATTTTTCCAATCGAGTGTGAAGCGTTTAGTTCTTTCTAATAAACTTGATTGTGAAGGTGTGAAGCCAGTATGGTGTGGTAGGTAGTACCTAGCTGGTAGGTAAAAACTCGGCGCTTTGCGCCTCGGCGGGGGGCTCCGCCCCCCTGCACCCCCCGGTTTATTTCTTTTTCCATACTCTGTATGAAATCATAAGAACACAGAATGTGTTTTTGCGATGCTAGTCATCCGTTAAATATAAAACAACAATAATAAATGTGGAGTCTTTGGCAATAATAAAATAAATAATTGTTAGAAATTTAATTTGGTCTAAACCCTATAAATGTTATATAAATAAATATGTAACTACAAGAAAAATACTATATAAATTGAGAGCTTTCCAACGAATGGTGAACAATTTCTGTGCAATGAACACTGCGGGAGTTCTATTTCCTTACCAACGGCTTGGTTGCACGTGAAAATCATTATAAAAGGCGCGTAACGGTTTTTTCTGTCGCTTTTTCGTGACGATTTTTTTTCGGTAGGTCATCGCAAAAACACATTCTGTGTTAAAAAAGTTGGTAGGTAAAAAAAATGTTGGTGGGTAAAAAACGCTGCAAATCATTGCTCAAAGGCTTCTTCACTCTTCAGATCACTGATCAGCTGAGTGAACTCCAAAGCCATTTTCAATCCTATTGAATGGAAGTGCTCTTCCAGGCGCCTCCAGCATTCAAGGAGATCTTCTTCACTCCTCAGATCACAGATCAGCTGAGTGAGCTCCGAAGCCATTTTCAATCCCATTGAACGCAGGAAGATGAAATTTGAGAGGGAAGGTCAAGGGAGAATACAGATGGTAGTAGGTGCTATTGATGGAGAACCAGTGATCAAAACAGAAGGGTGATCTATACAGAAAATAATAAACCTTTGAGCAATGATTTGCAGCGTTTTCATTTCAAAGTGTCCTTAAAACCCCGAATTTTTAGAAATTATGGTCTCCTTTATTTATATTTTCACTTATTCAGAATCCCGGAAAAATCGAAAATTAACCCTGGAAAATCTAGTAAACTCAGGGATTTTTTTTCTGGGAATCGCTGGACACCTTGCTCAACATAGTGAAACCAGAGAACTGCCAACATGATAGTTGATATCAACAATTCTGTTGGGGAATTTATAATTGGTACCTACACTAACCATTTTTTGACCGAGTATGATAATAATCTTTATATTCTGAAACCTGTTCATTAGGTAAGGATGCGTCATATTCAAAATGACATCAACAATCTTGTAGTTTTCCATGTGGTAAATTTTCTGTTAAGATGTGAGAGTTTCAAAAATGTTCGTTCGGATCTTACTCACTGACTATTCTCATCAACACTTTTGCAATACTCTCTCTTTCTAGGTATAGATCTTATGGTCACATCACCATCAACACAGATACCCAATTACCCAGTACTCGGAGGTTTTGACGAGCAGGGGAGAGACCTGTTCGTTGGCCGGGCCTTCAATAATAATAATTTGCTACCCTGCTACGTCACCTCAGGGTCATCTTGCGTCTTCTCTGATATTGGTAGAGAAGGCGGTAATTACACGTTTGAAGTGAGTCATTACTTTCTTTCGAAAGTGTTTTTAAAAGTCGATAGTAGCATCGAATTTTAGAACTTAACTTCTCCCTATCTATATGATTCCCAGTCAGCTGCGGTCTTTCCTTATGTCTGCGTCCAATTCAAAACCTCCTTCACCATCATCTCTGGCACATGTCCGTACCTCAGTATTTACCTGTGTTCTAAGCGCTAAAGCGCTCTGACCTGCTGGCCTATTGCACAAACCGCTTCATTTGTAATCCTCTTTAGTCGTGAGACTGCTGCTACACCTCAGTCCCTCAATTTTAACATGTAAAAGCATTGAGGCCATGTTCTCTCCACTACGAGAGATCATTCCTTAAATACCTCTTTGTCGCACTGATCGTGATAAATCCGAGATGTTTAATCTTTTAATTTTGAGCCTCCGCTCGAATCAAGAGATATTAGGCTGTCAATGAATTCTAAAGACTGTTTGCCATCTATTCTATTTTAATATCCTTGAATATCCATATTTTTATATCCTTGAACGATCAAAACCTGATTTATGCGAATAACATTGGTCTGAAATGTGAGCCTCCGCTCACAGATGCTGGCGGGCAGGGGCGTTGGGTGACCCCTGAAAGTGGTGGGGCACCTAACTAAAAAATGAACGAACTTGACCCTAGGAAGTCACACATACTTTTAAGTCACACGGAGAACACGCAGGGGTTTAAAGACACCCCAATATCACTCAAGTTAATAAAATATTCAGGAATAAATTTTAATCAAAAATGTATACGGAAATATACGAGGTAGACTAAAATGAGGTTTTGGGTCGATTTGCACCCCAGTGTGACTTCCTACAGTGATAGTTGAGCATTACTAACAAAAACATGAAGTCCTCTGACAAGAAATGGGTAGATTTTAATCTTTCGCAGCTCTTAGCAAGTCATAATATACAAGCTGTAGGTAATCATACAAGTTATTTTGACCAGTACCCAGGATTATCAGTAGCAGAAAAAAAGTTGTTAGCTCCATACGAGGAGGTGGCTTCGGAGCAATCGCACCCGCCCACCCACTTCCATTTAATTAAAAATGCCAAGTGGGTGTGGCACATAGCTTCCTCGTATCCATAACCTGATTGTATAGATGATCCGATACACAGTAGTTGATCTCTAAACATCAAAACAAGTTAATCTGTAACATCCTTAAAAATTTCATTGAAATCGGATGGAAAATGTAGAAGTTATGGTCGTTACAAGGAAATTCACGTTTGCGCATGCGCAGTGGCTACTATCAGTCCCAAGGTGAAAAAAAAAGAAAAAAAAGAAACGAAGTTGGTGTGCATTGCGCACGATTTGCGCAATGCGCAATGCGCAACGTGGTCATATTTGAGGTCCTTGGAAAAAAACATGCGGATTCAAAAACAAAATTTAATTTTACCACTGAAATAACGGTTTTAGAGGGTCTTCGTTTCGTGGGACACCCTGTATTATGAATGACGAGGGAGCTAAGTGCTACACCCACATGGTAGAATACCCTCTCATCACCTAATCGTACTATATACCTCATATTTGGTTCGGCACTATGAAGTTCTGACGATCTCCTATACCAATACCTACCCAACTATATTATGGATGTCGAGGGAGCTATGTGCTACACCCACATGGTAGAATACCCTCTCATCACCTAATCGTACTATATACCTCATATTTGGTTCGGCACTATGGAGTTCTGACGATCTCCTATACCAATACCTACCCAACTATATTATGGATGTCAAGGAAGCTATGTGCTACACCCACATGGTAGAATACCCTCTCATCACCTAATCGTACTATATACCTCATATTTGGTCCAGCACTATGCAGTTCTGTCTATCTCCTATACCAATACCTACCCAACTATGTTATGGGTGACGAGGGAGCTATGTGCTACACCCACATGGTAGAATACCCTCTCATCACCTAATCGTACTATATACCTCATATTTGGTTCGGCACTATGCAGTTCTGACGATCTCCTATACCATTACCTACCCAACTATGTTATGGATGACGAGGGAGCTATGTGCTACACCCACTTGGTAGAATACCCTCTCATCACCTAATCGAACTATATCCCTCATATTGGTTTGGCACTATGCAGTTCTGAGATCTCCTATACCATTACCTACCCAGCTATACTATGAATGACGAGGGAGCTATGTGCTACACCCACATGGTAGAATACCTTACTAACAGACCTATCTCTCTGTATCTAACTGTACTACATATTTAGTAGGGAACTATGCAGTTCTGACGATTTTCATACTATTCCTTACCCAATCATGTCATTAGTGATAAGGGAGCTATGTGCTACACCCACTTGGTAGAATACCTAACTAACAGTACTATACAGGTACTAACAGGTAGGTAGTACTTCATGTTTGGTAGAAAAACTCACATACTTGAGCATTCATAAACATGTTTGATATGGCTCATGCAGGCTCTGAGCGAATAACCCACTATAATTTCCCACTTTTTCATCCCCGCAGCACCTTTTAGTTATCGGAACCCCCCTCATATAGTATATCATTTTAAAGCTTACAATCAGACCATCAATTTGACTATACACAAATAGTCCGTCATCGACTCAGTCGGAAGTCACAGGGGAAGAAGAGTGAATGCGGACCAGTATTCCCGCAAACAGGAACCACGTATTTCAACTTCTTTCACAAATTTTAGATACTTTTAACAAAGCAAAATTTAATCTGTTTGAAATGCGACCACCACGGATACTGGTAGAACACATTTCAAAAAGAATCAGACAGATTGGTAACAAAATAAAGAAATGCAAGGTGCTCGGACATACAAAAACAAATATTGTTCCCCATGACAACCCGCATTAGTATAGTACCTCCTCTTTCGTGCGCCTTCGGCGCGTTGAGGTCGATCGAAAAACTAGAAGATTTCCGCTGGAATCATCAAAATCGAATATTAATACTAGAGAAAAATAGGAAAAACCTAACTGAATAAACGAAACTTTGTGGATTGATTTGCAGAGTTTTTCATTATTGTTTATTCCTGGCGAATAAATAAGCTGTTTGCGTGACGAATATTCTGGCAACTTGGCAACTGCCCTCCCGGTAAACTGCCCTCCTGTTTTAGGAGGTCAGTTTCGAACCCCGGTTGTAAACTGCCCTCCTAGACCACCTCGAGAAACTACTCTCCAAACCATCGAGGGTCGCCCACTTACGATCTCCACGGATCACAAACCCCTCACAACGGCGTTGACCTCGCTTACAGACACCATGCCGCCCATCCGACTTCGTCATCTGCGCTTTATCTCTGAGTTCACTTCCGACATAATATATCGTCCCGGAGCCTCTAACCTCTCAGCGGACCTCTTCTCGCGAATCAACCACACAGCAGCCGTCTCCATCGTACCTCCCACGGCTATCTGTGATGCCCAACTTAATGACCCACACATAGAGAATATGAATCTCAGGCCGGTCACTCGGGACGGAATTACTCTCCTCTGCGACATGTCAGATTCGTCGCCCCGACCTTACATACCTTCTACACTCTGCCCTGACATTTTCAACATGATTCACGGATTGTCACACCCGGGCATCAAAGCAACCACGGCGCTCCTACGCGGACGATTCTTCTGGCCGAACATGTTGACTTCCGTAAAAACCATGACACGCGCCTGCCCTTCCTGTAATCGCGCAAAAGTAACGCGACATATTCGCGCCCCACTCGGCCGCTTTAACGACGCCGACCCGCTACTCCAGGTCCACGCAGACATCGTCGGGCCCCTTCCCAAGAGCGACAATTTTAAATTCTGCTTAACAATGATCGACAGAGGCACAGGATGGACCGAATGCGTCCCCGTCCGTAACATCCAGGCATCCACCATCATCCGCGCCATTTTCAATTCATGGATCTCGCGTTTCGGGGCCCCTCGCAATATCACCACCGATCGAGGAACACAATTCATGTCACATGAATTCGCCAATTTCTGCCGCGAACATGGGATCACCCACAAGCCTACAAACGCTTATCACCCACAGGCCGATGGAATCATCGAACGATGGCACAGAGTCCTTCAGGAAGCCATCATGTCCACCTCGTCCCCATCATCATGGGCTCGGGACCTTCCTTCCATCATGCTTGGGCTACGCAATCGGCCCTCAATAGATGGTTTCTCTCCCGCTCAGCGTTTGTTTCATTTAAACCCTCGCCTTCCCGGCGATATTTTCACTCCACTAACGCCAACCAACATGCCAGCGCTATCTCATGATTCCAATCGGAACTTCGCACGCTCTTATTATCCGGCCTCAATGCGGAATGCTACTCACGTCTACGTCAGAGTGGACACGCCCAGAACAAAGCTTGCACCTCCCTACATCGGTCCTTTTTCGATACTGTCCAACGACGGGAAGACGCTTGTTTACCAAGACGACTCGGGGGCAAACAAACAAATCTCCGTGGACAGATGTAAACCTGCAACAACACACGCTCAAATCGCCAGATCCCCTTCAACTGTTTCTTCCCCCTCTTTGCACACACTTGGTCATTTCTCCTCGGCAACGTCTTCACACCGAGATGAGCAGCCAAACATTGCGCAACGATTTAAGGCTAACGCCGTCCACCAGACTGTGTCTCAATCTAATCGACTTATCATTCCTAGCTCTTAAGATCCTTTTGTCCAATTGACCAACCATATTTCTTGTAAATTGTCTCCATTACTGTTGGCCATTTTAGCAGCCATCACAACCTCTTTCGTGGATTTCATTTCAGTTCCTCGTGGGAGGGGTTGCATTTAATAATGGACCGAGGTACAGTTGGCTGCGGAATCACAGAGGAGAAATCCCTCCAGCGGCAGTATGTCTGGGTCAGACAAAAGATGGAGATCCGTTGTTCGTTGGTAGAGTGGCATTCGAAAATGGACTGTACATTGGAAAGGTTGGTCTTGACTACATTTTGCAGAGTACCTACCGACTATCAGTATTACCTCTTCATGATAGTCAGACTAAAAGATAGTAAAAATGTAGTTTTCAGAACCGAAAGTTGATAATTTCCGTTTTCCTGCCCACCCAGCTAAACAAATTGTACGAGATATTTCACTCCAAAACGCAGGCATCTAAAATAATACTTTTAGGTAATTATCGTGCAATTTTTATATTTGTTGTTTTTGTTTCCTATGTGCCTGCTTTCGTGTTTCAGGTCATTCCCAACCAAGGTTTGTACATCGGGTTGAAAGGAACAGAGATGTTTTTTCCTGACTACGAACTCTTGGTCCAATGAAGCGGAAAATGGTTCACTCTGTTAATGTCTCACCCAGTGGCGCCTCCTCCAGGCAAACATAGCAAACACTGTTTGCCTTAATAAAAATAAGCAAAATGAATGAATTAATTTTTGTTAAGATTCTCCTATATTCCCATCTTTTTCAAGTAATATAATAGCCAATTTTGGAAAATTTTAATATAATTCAGGTACTTTTTCATTATTACCAAGTAAATTAGATAAAATAGGAGAATGGAATAAGAAAGTACGTATTTTGCCTTGGATACTAGCCCGCAACACACCATAGACTTGGAGAGGTCAGTAATGTAGATGATTGCAGATGATAAGCGAACTAGCGCGGGGCAAAGCGATGCAAGGCAAGCAGTTCAAAAAATGAATTTTTCGGGACTGTTTAGAGTGAGAGGCGACGATCGGCGGGTGGCGGGGGGGTAATTGCGGTGTCAAGTATTGCCATACCCCCACTACCATGCTGTCAGCTGTTGCAAACAATCGGAGAACTGTTTTGTGACCTTGAAAGCAGAGAAACTTGAGCCATGGATACTAATTAACCAATGCATGGCAAGACATAACATATCCATCCAACCACATTATCTCAAGGAAGGAAAACTTAGATTTTTGGCTACCGCAAATAGCGGCTGCCTGGCGCTGACTGGTGTCCCGTTCCCGATTTTACTATACCTAATCCTTTTTCTTGTTGATAGGTACCTACTTGGAAATAGTTGCATAATATTGAACCCCCCGATGGTTTACTTTTGAGGTAGGTAGCTACTACGTATATTTTGAAAATCGAATATTAAAAAATCCGTCCATCCGCGGAACTTTCCTTAATTATCATGGACCGATTTTAATGAAATTTGGTATAAGAGCTCCATTTGGGGTTTACTTGTGCCCCGAAGGTTTTGTCAGTCACTTCTGAGCGGTGAAACATTAGGACTGTAACTTTTAAGGCCCCCTCTCTCGAAAACTCTCTTTATGAAGGTATTGTTTTTCACCAATTTGAGATAGGTACCTACCATTGACTTTTAGAATCGAATCAACCCATCCAGAGGATAAACTATCAGCTCTCCATGAGAACTTGAAGGTTGAACTTACGATAAATGTGAAACACGAGTGTGAATCGCAAAAGAGGCCTTAAAAATTTTAGCTGACCAAAATGCGATCGATGTTCGTTTCTTTGGGTTGTACATGTTTTGCTTCCTTAATCAACCTGTAATCAAATTTCTAAACCAAGGAATTCTTATTTCTTCAAACGGAGTGTGAAGGGTTTATTTCATCTAAATAAACAACATTTTGAAGCAAAAACATGATTGGTAGGTAGTGACGAGGGCAAAGCTGACGCTTTATCTTCAGAAAAATAATAAACCTTTGTGTAATAATTTGCAGCGTTTTTCGTTATTGTTTATTCTTCTGTGACTGGCCAAGCTGTTTGCCTCACGAATATTCTCACGAGACGCCACTGGTCTCACCTGGTCTCACTGGTTTTTCTTCTCTATAGATCACTGGTTCTCTTTCTGAAAATGGCTTCGGAGCTCACTCAGCTGATCAGTGATCTGAAGAGTGAAGATCTTCTCGAATGCTGGAGACGCCTGGAAGAGCACTGATCAGCTGAGTGAGCTCCGAAGCCATTTTCAATCCTATTGAACGCAGGAAGCTGAAATTTGAGAGGTCAAGGTCAAGGGAGAATACAGATGGTGGTTGGTGTTATTGATGGAGAACCAATGATCTATACAGAAGGGTGATCTATACAGAAAATACCTTTAACCCTCCCCCCTCCCCCCTTTGAACCTTTAATGATTTGCAGCGTTTTCTCTGGCAATTATTGTTCGATTTTGATGTTTCCAGCGCCAATATTTCAGTTTTTCAATTCCCTAGGTCCGTACACTAATGCATTTCTAAAATCCTTTGAAATTTCCAATTTAAGTACAACTTTTAAACTTTTTTCCCCTTTGATTTGGCTAAATACTGACCCGGAACGAGGAATGAACCGTTCAACTAACTTTCTTTCACGAAGCTCGCGCACCGGCTCCGGTAAATGGTTGAAAAACCTCACGCCCGTTTGCAAGGGATTACACTCGTAATCGAAGTGTACAATACACATTAAAACACACAATACATTACAATACACTCGCGAGTTCGTCAATCGAGTAGTTGGAGGGCGGAGATCATGTCGAGCTCGAGTCGTATGTTTGTAAACTTCCGAACCACTCGGCGCCAATCCATGGTTATTGTGGATCAGCGTGATGCAACTGTACACACAGAGGCTGGGAATTAACGTAGAACAACGTAGTTTCCTGAAGTACTCCCTGCAGCTTTATTTGTATCCCAAACCGTATACAGTCCTCACCGCTGTCCGAAAATTTTTTCCCAACTTGAAGAGTTGCCCCACTTGACGATCATAATATGATCATATATTATATGAGGCGTGACTCATGAAAATAGCGAAGAACAGGGAAGGAAACAGCCGACGAAGGGCGAAGTTGGCTGATGCTAGTTTCGAATGCAGATAATCTGCTCCACGAGAGGCGGTTGTCCAAGCGAAGACCCAGGAAATCAACTTGGTCTTGAAGACTGCCGCTCAAGCAGAATTTCAAATTTTGAGTTTTTTTCTTGTTCAACTTGAGCATATTTACCTTGCACCACTCTTCCATTATTTCGTTACAAGAACGAAGAGCTTCTGTCAATGAACGAGAATCAGGACTCGACTCTGAAACGTTAATATCGACCGCGAACAAGAAAATGTCTCCCCCACTATTTTCGAAATGGTACGCCAGGTCGTTTGCAAATATTAGGAACAATGTGGGACCCAGGACTGAGCCCTGTTTAACACCACACGTAATAGCTGTAGACGGTGTCCCAAAGAATGCCACTGCGTAGTCACGAAAGCCGCAGTGTGCAAGCTTCCTCACTAGCAAATAATGCGGGACCAAGTCAAAAGCTTTGGACAAATCGTAAAGGCGGATGGCTGTATGGTCTCTGTTTTCCAGAGCAACATAAACTCTCAACAACAGAGAGGAGGCTGCCTGAACCCTTTCCAGGATGGAAACCAAACTGCTGAGAATGCAGAGTCTCGTTTATGACGTCACAGTGGGCTGGGGGGTCCGCGCAGGCGGGAGGGGTGCGTGACGTCATCAACATTCGAAACTTTGAAAAATCATAGAAAAAGATCTACTCATCCAAGAAGAGAACGGCTGGTGTCAAAATTCTCAGGATGAGGTCTGCTTTCGATTAAAACTAAAAAAAAAAAAAAAATCAGGCACACCCCCCATTTGCAGCGTTTTGTGTCATTAAAACTTAAAAAAAAACATCTTCCTAGTGGGTGTGGCATATAGCTTCTTCGTATCCTCTACCCGATTGTATACATGATCCGATGACATGTAGTTTATCTCAAAACATCAATCTCCAAGTACCCTCCACTACCCTCGTAGGGGACACTACGCGTCAACCCGCACAATTTCTGAACATTGTTGGAAAATGCAGAAGTTATGGCTGTTACAAGGATTTCACGTTTGTGCATGCGCACAAAATTCTTTCAATTAGGGGGCCATGATTTTCATAAGGGACCATCTCCACCCCAACTCGCATAATTAATGAAAAATTTATCGAAATCAGATGGGAAATGTATAAGTTATGGCTGTAACAAGGAAATACACATTTGCGCATGCGAAGTCGCTACTATCACTCTGGGGTCAAAGATTTTCATTGGGGACCATTACCCTCCAACCCGCACAATCCCTGATAATTTCACCGAAATCGGATGAGAAATGTAGAAGTTATGTGGCAAGAATTTCATGACAGACAGACAGACACGGAACCAAAACTGTTCAGGAAGGTCTGAAACGTAGAACGCGAGTGGAAATTCTGATTTTGGAAAACTTTTTTTCCAACCTTGAAAAGTGAAAACAAAGCTTCCTCTATCTTGGTAGACTGGAAGCAAAAGCAAAGTTTAAAATTCTTCGAAATTTGACTACTTTGATCGAAGTTTTTACTCTGAATCCCTTCCCATTTTGAATGGTGCTTTTCGGAAAAAGCACAAACACACACATCCTCCAGATAAATATTTAAACAATTTATATAGATAATGAAAACCTGCGAATATACGTCTCACCCAGAAATAGCCGACAAGGGCACTCTTTAAGTTCGTGGTGACAAGTAGAACATGAATATGGACTCTTAGTATCTTCAAAAGTCCCCAAAAGTATGTTGGTATGTTATGAGGTACAAAAAAAAAACCCCAAAAAAACCAATAGGTGGGTATTCTGTACGTTCGATTTTCATTCGGTCAACAAGATCGGGTTTCTATTCAAATGAGAGCCAATTACGAGTAACTACCGATTCCAACACATCTTGTTCTTGTTGGGGAGTTCTATCGGAGTCTTACGCAACATATCCATAGGTAACTAAAAATTTAAGTGCTTAATACGCTCAAATGGCCTTTTGTTCGCCCTTATCTTGTTGGTTGAACTTACCTACTGATTTCAACACATCATTTTTCTTGGGCAGTTGTTAAATCGGAGACTTACGCAACAAATCTTTAACTGAAATTTAACTGCTGTAATACGCTCGAATGGCCTTTTGTTCCTCCTTACCTATTGAAAAACCTGGCTCAGTTTCTTGGTAATAAAACAAATGTAGCATGCGATTATGTCACAGTCCACCTCAGTTTTGAACGAGCAACCTCAGATATCAGTGGCAATGTTACATTTGATCAAATGTATTGCACTAGCACTATTCGCTGTATACATTGCAAACTGTTATCCGGACTATAACTATATGGGATACAGACAAGGTGAGCTCTGGTAATGTTTTGCTTGTGACAAATTCGCCCTCAAACCCCTGGGTTCACTCTTACCGCGCAGCTCATTATTTATGAGGCCTACGTGGCGTCCTACGTGGACGACCAAAGAGTGCGATCGAGCGACCCGCGAGTGTGAGCGACCTCAAGTCGCGCGCGCGCGCCGCTATAGTGTCCACAGTAGGCGTCCACATCACGCGTCTGAAATCCTTCCTTGCGAGGTTAGCTTTGCTTCGTCCTGAGTTGTAAAATCTTTCTCAACTTGTACATTTTCTGTTTTTCGCGATAGTATGAATGGCATATTTTATTTGAATAATGCAGCATTGGTTTATTAATTTACGGCAACTAATTCGTTGAGAAGGACGCTAATTTCGGCAATTTTTCAATGAAGGAACCAAGCGGTGAATTTGAATCGTTCAAACACGAATTTCTCCCCTAAATTCGATTGCAAAAATGTTCGATTGTAAAGGGACCAGTTTTTACAGTAGAGATACTAGTATAGAAAAACAACCCAGAAATGGAGCACAGCCGATGAGTTTTTCTTTCAACACCTTTTATTTAAATTTTTATTCCGTTTTTCCGTTCGTTTATTTCTTTTTTATTCTGCTCGAAGTGGGTTTTTTCTCGATTGAATGAGTGAAGCTGAGCCACCCAGGCAGCAAGGAAAAACGCGACCATCTGATGGTCTGCTGGAGAAGTGGAAAAATGTTGCTTGCTGGCATTAAAGCGAGCTTAGCACATTCTCCTTTCTAGCATCGAACATGTTTCAGCCATGAGCTAAGTACCAAAATGCGTTCAAAATTGTGTGACGGCAGCAGCAAGGGTTTTTCTTTGATACAAGACTCCTCATCGGTAAGTACCTATTCAGAAGTCTGAAGCATGATCCTTTTTTAATTCTAGCCGTAGATTTTTTCGTTCGTGTACTAGGAACTTTGTTAAAGGATTTTATTAGGAACCTCTGGGGTATTCTCATTTTTTAACTAAAAGGAAATTAATGAAGATGCGGTTTTGGTTTATTATTTTCAATAATGAACCTTTGGAATCGACCAAGAAAAAAAAAATTTTAACACCCCCTCAAAATTTGATGGTTTACGTTTCAAGGTACGTAGAATCCAAAAATCGAATAAAAATTTGGCCGTCCGTCCGCCGTCCGCCGTACGCCGTACGCCGTCCGCCGTACGCGGCACTTTTGCCACTTAGCATTGACCGATTTTGATGAAATTTGGTATGTAGGCTCCATTTGGGGTCTAGTTGTGCCCCGAAGCTTTTGGTTGATGTAGGTCACTTCTAAGGGTTCCAAAATCAATTTTGAAATTTTGAAAACGCCCTAACTCAAAAAATTTTGATATAAAGGTATTGTTTCTCCTTCAATATAAGATTCTACAGAATTTTTAGAATTTTTTGAGACCACGCGGAGCTCTGTAGGACAAACCGTTCGGTCCCTACGAAATTTTAAGGGTTTATATTGAAATATATATATATAAATCAAAACACGAGTGTGAATCGCAAAAGAGGCCTAATCTCCGTTCAAATTAGAGCTGACCAAAATGCGATCGATGGTTGGTGAAATTGATTTTTTTTTTTCTTCTCTTCATATTGGATGGTTGGTGATTTTGTAGACGAGTGATCTATATAGAAAAATAATAAACCATTGTGTAATAATTTGCAGCGTTTTTTGACACTGACTTGGTAATCGTCTGGTGCCGCTAGGAGCGCTACGCACAATTCGATTTTCGACGATTCGACGGGAGAAAATGTGGGAGCCTCATGAGACCCTCGAGTTTACGACGATTCGACGATCGAATCAGACCATGAATACCCCTACTGTGTTGAAATCAGTAGGTGAAGTTCAACCAACGTTGGAGTTTTTTCTGATTTTTAAAAGTTCCATGCAATGTTGGAAATGGAGGCAGAGTACACAAGATTATGTCAGAAGACGCTCGATTTTAAACTCCCCCCCCCCCCCCGCCATCTTACTCACTCATCCCCTTCAAAGACGAATTCCAAATTCCGGCGAGGAAGTGCACAACTACATTCCTCGTCGAACAAAATAATCTTGTGTACTCTGTCCAGGCCACAATTTCCAACCGATTTGCGTCTTTCAATTTTTGTTCGACTCAGATTACTTCCGGGTTGCACATTAATTCACCAGAGTATCGAAATTAGCATGGGGAAACCCCTAGTGGGGGATAATATTCACTAAATATACGATTTCTCAATATTTCGAGTCCTTTATTTCTTACTATACTTATAGCGGAGAGTAAAGGTCGATTCCAAATGTTTATTATTTAAAATAATAAACCAAAATTATACCTTTATTCCGAGAGTTCTCGAGCTAGGGCACTCTTGAAAATTTTAACCCTTAATTTTTACCCCTTAGAAGTGACCTACATCAACCAAAAGCTTCGGGGCACAACTGGAGCCCAAATGGAGCCCATATACTGAATTTCATCAAAATCGGTCAATGCTAACTGAGGAAAGTGCCGCGTATGGCGTACAATGTACGGCGATTGGCGGACGGACGGCCAAATTGTTATTCGATTTTCGGATTCTACGTACCTCTAAACGTATACCAACAAATTTTGATGGGAAGGTGGGGGGGGGGTAAAAGTTTTTTCTTGGTCTATTCCAAACGTTTATTATTGAAAATTGTCCACCCGTCCGCCGTACGCGGCACTTTCCTTAGTTACTGTGGAACGATTTTGATGAAATTTGGTATAACGACTCCATTTGGGGTCTTGTTGTGCCCATAAGCTTATGGTTGATGGCAGTCACTTCCAAGGGTGAAAATGAAGGGTTGACATTTTCAAGAGTGCCATAGCTCGAAAACTCTCGAAATAAAGGTATCGTTTTTTACCAATTTTAAATAATAATAGATTTTTAGAATTTTTTGAGACCACCCGAAGCTTTGTAGGTCATAGCGTTCGCTCCCTACTTAAGGGTTGGACTTACCATAAATCAGAAACACGATAATGAATCTCCAATGAGGCCTAATCACCGTTCAAATTTTAGCTGACCGAAATGCGATCGTTGTTCGTTTGTTCGATTTCGTTATATACCCAAAACTATATACCAACTTTTTTATATGTTGTGTTAGTTTAAGATCTCATGATCTTCTATCGGATTAGGTTATGGTTACAAGGAGGGGGTTCCACGAGATGGAGATCCAAAACATGAAAATATCTTCCTATGTTCAACGTATCTCTGCTCTCTTCTAGTCATGGAAACTCAGAGGTAGATAGGCGAGGACTCATGGCGAGTGTTACGTTCTTTTATTGTTTTCTAAGCTGGAGCACTAACAGAGTGAACCATTTTCCGCTTCACTCGACCAAGATTTCGTAGTCAGGAAAGAACATCGATCTTCCTCCCACCCCATGTACCTACTACCAACTAGGGCATTTTTGAAAATTTCAACCCTTCAATTCCATTTGGTTGGTAGTTGGGGTTGAAATTTTCGTAAATGCCCTAGTAGGTAGTAGGTACCTACGGTTGGTAGGGAGGGATCTATACAGAAGGGTGATCTATACAGACAATCATAAACCTTTGGGCAATGATTTGCAGCGTTTTTTTATTCGACGCGGAAAACTATCTAGTTGTGCACTACGTTTTCGGAATTTCGAATTTTGCCTTTCAAGTAGGGGAAGGGGGGTTAATGATTAAACATATTGTTTAGTAATGCATGCATTCCAGGGGACGTCCCATTGGGTCGGTTTATTGGGTCAATTAGTACCAGTTGGTAAGTGAAAAAACTGTTCACTCGATGTAATTGATTAAGTATTACAGGCAAGAAATAGTGATCCCTCCCCCCTCACCCTTCTCCAACATATCATTTCTAGCGGCGTGGGAGCCTCGAATTTGAAGAGCATTTAAAAAACCATGATCTACGACACCCAACATGCGAATTCGAGTTCACCCCCCCCCCCCCTCCCAATCACCATACTTCGTAACGTTGAACTTTCATCTATTTGTTTTGCTAGGCAGTCCGTTGAAGTTCAATTCCGTATTCAAGGTGAAACACGAAAAAAACTTTTAAAAACCCATGAAATATGCGGTTTATTTTGTTCTGGTACCATGGTGGCACCACTAATAGTTCCATGGTGGGACAGAGAATAATTCATGAAAATCCGGAGGTATAATGAGAATTTATCCTCAATTTCAAAGCTCAGATACAATTAGTAAGCTGTAAAGGAACCGAAATATTGAAAAATCGGATATTTTGTGAATATTATCCCTCACTCTCTCCCTCCTCTTGCAAATTTTGATACTCTGGTAAAATAGTGTGCAATTTGGAAGATTTATGAGTCGAACAAAAGAAACACTCAAAACGGTTGGAAATTGAGGCCTGGGCAAATTTTACAGGATTATGTCCACAAACACACGTTTTTGAGCATTAACCTCCCTTTTCTCCCCCTTAAAAAGCAAAATTCGAAATTCCGGCGACGTAGTGGACAACTAGATAGCTTTTCGCGTCGAACAAAAAAAGAACCACGAAAATCGGTTGAGAACTAAGGCCTATGCAGACGACACAAGATTTTGTCACACACACACACAGACATTCACCTATGGTTTTTTTGCGGATTTGGATTCAGAATGGTCTAAAACGGATTACTGTGTGGTTATCTTGCTTCCGAGTCCACCAAGGTAGCGGAAGCTTTGTTTTCACTTTTCAAGGACGAAAAAAAAAAGTTCTCCAAAATCAAAATTTTCACTCGCGTTTTGCGTTTTAGACCTTTCTGTTCAATTTTGGTTCCGTGTCTGTGTGTCTGTCTGTCTGTCTGTCATGAATTCCTTGTAACGCGCATAACTATACGAAGTTATTGTCCGATTTCGATGAAAATTTCAGGGATTGTGCGGGTTGGTGTGTAGACGCCCCCTATGAAAATCATCATCCTCGGACTGATAGAAGCGACTGCGCATGCGCGAACGTGAATTCTTTGTAACGGCCAAAACTTCTACATTTTCCATCCGATTTCAATGAAATTTTCAATGATGTTACAGATTTGTGATTAGATGGTCCCCTATGAAAATTATCACCTTCGGACTGATAGTAGTCACTGCGCATGCGCAAACGTTAATTTCCTTGTAACGGCCGTAACTTCCACATTTTCCATCCGATTTCAATGAAATTTTCAGAGATGTTACAGATTAGTGTTTAGATGGTCCCCTATGAAAATCATCACCCCCGGACTGATAGTAGCCGATGCGCATGCGCGAACGTGAATTGCTTGTAACAGCCATAACTTCCACAATTTCTACCCGATTTCGATGACATTTTCAGGGATTAGTTTCAATGTGAGTGTAGGATAATGGACATCATACCTCCATGGCTAGTTAGAAGCATGGATGTCATGGAGTGGAATTAGGATAAAAGGGAACAGGAAGAAGTTGTTCGAAAGTGTAATGTGTCGTATCCGTTTTACTTTGACGATTAAAGTTGTTCTGTTAATAATAAAGAGTTATTATTTAAAGACATTACAAATTATGGCGACGAGGATGAGATGTTTCCAGTGAAAAGTTTTTTCCAAAAAAGCGCCGAGTTGCAAGGTGACTGCTAACGAATCAACTGAAGGCTGGAAGACGTCAAAGTTGGTGACAGTGACAGGTACGGTTGGTATCTTGTATTTGATCAGCAAGTTTTGTCAAAATAGGACAGAATTACTCCAAATTGAGACATCCTCAAGTTTTAACAATGGGGGATGGAATTATTGTTGGTCAACTGCGCGAATTGTCGCTAAAGAACGAATGGGAAGTATACAAACCCCGAATGGAAAGTTTTTTCAAAGCGAATGGGCATTTCTTCACCTCGGATGAGTTGAAACGCGATACATTCCTGAATGCGCTGGATGAGGATGCATTTAAGCTACTAACAAATTTATCTATTCCGGATAAGCCCGAAAATAAGACTTATAATGACTTAGTGGTTTTGTTTGATGGTCATTTCTCTGCTTCCGAATCGGTGTTTGCTTCTCGATTTAAGTTCTATAATGCCGTTAGAGAACAAAACGAGAGCATTAATGACTGGGCGGCTCGACTTCGTAATTTGGCGGGTTTTTGCAGATTTGGAAATTATCTTGACAAAATGTTGGTCGATAGATTTGTCATTGGTCTGCAAAAGGGGCCTGCTCGCGATCGGCTGTTTGAAGAGGACGCTGAAAAGCTTACTATTTCCGATGCAATTCGTATAGCTACAAATAAAGAGGTTTCAGCTAATCAGTACAAGCTCCTAGACGTCAAGAAGGAACCAGTTGGGTATTTCAAAGGTAAAAACTCCGCGACCAAGAAATCCTTTCAACAGAAGAGTGGTTCTAGTCAAAAGGGATGTACAGGGCAGCAGGCTGAAGGGAAAAAACGTTGTACTGCTTGTGGGTTTACCAATCACGAATTTGCAAATTGCCGATTCAGGGAATATGCTTGTAAAAAATGTTTACAAGTAGGTCATTTGTTCAAAATGTGTCCTAAAGCCGGGATCAACGTTAACAACAAGGTCATTGACCCTAAGAGGAAGTCAGAGAAGGAAAAGACACATTTTGTGGCGGATTTGTCTCAAAATTTGGAATCATTGTTTCGTATTGAGGGTACTGGCGATAGTGAATTTGGCTACCAAGTGGCACTTTGTCTGAATGGTGACACAGATATATCATTTCAGATAGACACAGGGTGTCTCAGTACCATTGTACCAATATCTGTATACAATGAAAAATGTGCTCATTTTCCTATGTTAGCGACTAGTAAGACTTTTGTGTCTTATTTCAACGAGAAATCTCGACCAGTGGGTGCTGTTACTGTGACTGTGGAATATGGAAAGCAAAAGTACCGCAACATGTCATTTTATGTTGTAAACTCCACTGGGCCTCCTTTGCTCGGTAGGTCCTGGTTTGAACAGCTTGGATTCCAGATAGTAGATCCTAGTAATCATAAAGCCCCGCAACCAGTGTTTTTCAATGCTGATATGTCTACACCCATGTTGCAGGAAGCTGCTCAGAAATTTCCGGAAGTTTTCACTGATCAGCTGGGAAAATTTACCAAGGGTAAAGTGAAACTGGATTTGGCTCCCGACGCTGTGCCTAGATTCATGAAGGCTAGACCTGTACCTTTTGCAATGCAGGGCGGGGTGAATGCAGAGATTGATCGACTGGTTCGTAAAGGGATTTTGGAACCAATTGACTACAGCCCATGGGGATCTCCAATAGTTCCAGTTTTGAAGAAGGATGGTTCCATACGAATATGTGGAGATTATAAATTGACAGTTAATCCTCACCTTCTGGTAGACCAACATCCCCTGCCACGGGGAGAAGACCTATTTCAGCGAGTTCAGGGGTGCTCGATTTTTGCCAAAATTGACCTGTCGCATGCCTACCAGCAGTATGAAGTGGATGAAGAATCTCGAGATATTCTCACTATATCAACGCAGAAAGGACTTTTCCGATACACACGTCTACCTTTCGGGATTGCTTCAGCTCCCAGTAAATTTCAAAAAGCGATGGATGCTTTGCTGTCAGGATTAGACGGTACATCAGTAATGATCGATGATGTTCTCATTGGAGCTAGAAGTATTGACGAGCTGAGGTCTAGAGTGTTTAAGGTGCTGGAAAGACTTAGAGAAGCTGGGTTGACAGTTGCTATAAAGAAGTGTGAGATTGGCAAAACCTCACTGGAATACCTGGGTTACCGAATCGATGCTGAGGGCTTGCATTCGACTGATGACAAGGTTCGGGCGATTCTGGAGGCTCCAACTCCAAATGACGTGAAGCAACTTCAGCAATTCCTGGGAGTGGTAAACTTTTTGTCAAAGTTTATTCCAGATCTTTCAACGACGATGTCACCTCTTTACAGGTTGTTGAAGAAGGGGACTGCATGGGAATGGAGTAATGAGTGTACCCAAGCACTTGAAAAGATCAAGATGTTGATTCAGAAACATCGAACTCTTGCTCATTACAACCCTGAACTCCCAATTCGCCTTGTAGTGGATGGATCTGATTTTGGTCTTGGCGCAGTGATTTACCAGCATTATCCAGATGGAGTGGATAAGCCACTGGCATTTGCCAGTCGTACACTGTCGCAGGCTGAGAAGTCCTACTCACAACTGCATAAGGAAGGGGCAGCTCTCATGTTTGGTATCAGTAGGTTCCATACCTATCTATATGGACGGAAATTTATTTTGGTTAATGACAATCGTCCATTATTGTCTATTTTTGGTCCCAAGCATGGTATTCCTGCATGCGCAGCTAATCGCTTGCAGCGCTGGGCACTGATATTGTCGAACTATTCCTATGATGTAGAATGGGTGAAGTCCGAAAAGAACATAGCTGATTGGTTTTCTCGCGCGCCTCTACCTGATGTCAGTTCATCATCACAAATTGAGCCAGATTTGTGCATAAATTATATTTTTGATGTGTGCAGCGAACTTCCATTGAATTTCAAGCAAATTTTGGCAGCAACTAAAAAGGATGAAATACTGATGAAAATAATCACGTATTTGAAGTTTGGATGGCCTGAGGACGTTGACCCTGAATGTCAAGCATTTTTCAGGAAAAAGGACGAACTTTTTATCGAGAAGGACATCCTACTTTGGGGCTATCGTGTTGTTGTGCCGACTTCTTTGCGCCAGGATGTGCTGAAAGAGCTTCATGGATGGTCAAGGTAAAATCCCTGGCTAGATCGTATGTGTGGTGGCCGAAACTTGATGAGGATATAGAGGAAACAGTGAGGTCATGTCATGCATGTAAGGCGACCAAGGATAACCCACCCAAGGCTACTCTAGTTCCCTGGGAATGGCCGGCGAAGCCATGGCAAAGGCTTCATATTGATTATCTTGGACCGTTTGAAGGGCGCTATTTCTTGGTAATAATTGACAGTCATACCAAATGGATTGAAGCTTTCCCTACACATTCTATGTCTTCAGAAACGACTTTGAAGATTCTGAGACAGACATTTGCTCGATTTGGACTCCCTGAAACTATAGTTTCCGATAATTATTCGGCGTTTGATAGCGAGGTGTTCAAGGATTTTTTGCAACATAATGGTGTTGAACTCAAGCATGGAGCGCCATTCTCACCTAAATCAAATGGTGCAGCTGAGAATGCTGTTCGCTCGGTCAAGCGCAGTTTGAAGACAGCTCTAGTTGACTCCTCGACTTCGGATTTGGATGTGGCTCTCAACAGGTTCCTTTTGGATTACCGTAATGCGCCTCACATCACCACTGGAACCTCACCTGCACAAGCTTTGATTGGCCGACAACTCCGTACTCGTTTGGATTTGATACGTCCTCCTGCTACTTCAACTAAAGTGCACAAAGCACAGAATAAGCAGGTGGAAGCTTACAATGGTACTACTCTAGGTAGTGACGCATTCCAGGAGGGAAGTTCAGTTTATGTGCGAAACTATCGGCAGACTGGGGACAAATGGATTCCAGCTTCTGTTGTTAAGAGTCTTGGACCTCGACGGAAGCGTGTTTTTGTGCCGTCGCTCAATATGCATTGGACCAGACATGTTGATCAGATGCACAGATCACCAGGAACTCTGGAGGATAATCATCAGAGTACTCCAGCTCACTCAACCGATGCTGAGAGGATGTCAGTGCATAATGGATCGTCACTGTCAGTGCAGAGTACACCAGCTGGCTCAAGCAGCACTTCATTGAGTCTGGATGACCACCCTGAGATTTCTGGACGACCTCAACGTGATAGAAAACCTCCAAGAAGACTGATAGAGGAATTTTAGTGTTGATTTATTACATTGAAGTACCTATGTTTTGTACTATATTTTGTTTATTTTGTAAAATTTTTAACTTCCTGAATTAGAGGGGGGAGAATGTAGGATAATGGACATCATACCTCCATGGCTAGTTAGAAGCATGGATGTCATGGAGTGGAATTAGGATAAAAGGGAACAGGAAGAAGTTGTTCGAAAATGTAATGTGTCGTATCCGTTTTACTTTGACGATTAAAGTTGTTCTGTTAATAATAAAGAGTTATTATTTAAAGACATTACAGTGAGGTAGGAACTCATTTTTAAAGTATATTTTGGCAAGAATTGAAGAAGAAATCTTGCGATTCGCAAAACCAAAGCAATGTAATAACTGTTATCAATGTGTAACCTACCTAAAGGTTGCATCTTGCGGTGGCAGGAACCCGACCGCGGGAAGGGACTGTGTGAAGAGCGCTTCAAACGGGCGGGCTTCACGAACGCGCGGCCCCGCGACAGACACACAGACACGGAACCAAAATTGAACAGAAAGGTCTAAAACGCAAAACGCGAGTGAAAATTTTGATTTTGGAGAACTTTTTTTTTTCGTCCTTGAAAAGTGAAAACAAAGCTTCCGCTACCTTGGTGGACTCGGAAGCAAGATAACCACACAGTAATCCGTTTTAGACCATTCTGAATCCAAATCCGCAAAAAAACCATAGGTGAATGTCTGTGTGTGTGTGTGACAAAATCTTGTGTCGTCTGCATAGGCCTTAGTTCTCAACCGATTTTCGTGGTTCTTTTTTTGTTCGACGCGAAAAGCTATCTAGTTGTCCACTACGTCGCCGGAATTTCGAATTTTGCTTTTTAAGGGGGAGAAAAGGGAGGTTAATGCTCAAAAACGTGTGTTTGTGGACATAATCCTGTAAAATTTGCCCAGGCCTCAATTTCCAACCGTTTTGAGTGTTTCTTTTGTTCGACTCATAAATCTTCCAAATTGCACACTATTTTACCAGAGTATCAAAATTTGCAAGAGGAGGGAGAGAGTGAGGGATAATATTCACAAAATATCCGATTTTTCAATATTTCGGTTCCTTTACAGCTTACTAATTGTATCTGAGCTTTGAAATTGAGGATAAATTCTCATTATACCTCCGGATTTTCATGAATTATTCTCTGTCCCACCATGGAACTATTAGTGGTGCCACCATGGTACCAGAACAAAATAAACCGCATATTTCATGGGTTTTTAAAAGTTTTTTTCGTGTTTCACCTTGAATACGGAATTGAACTTCAACGGACTGCCTAGCAAAACAAATAGATGAAAGTTCAACGTTACGAAGTATGGTGATTGGGAGGGGGGGGGGGGGTGAACTCGAATTCGCATGTTGGGTGTCGTAGATCATGGTTTTTTAAATGCTCTTCAAATTCGAGGCTCCCACGCCGCTAGAAATGATATGTTGGAGAAGGGTGAGGGGGGAGGGATCACTATTTCTTGCCTGTAATACTTAATCAATTACATCGAGTGAACAGTTTTTTCACTTACCAACTGGTACTAATTGACCCAATAAACCGACCCAATGGGACGTCCCCTGGAATGCATGCATTACTAAACAATATGTTTAATCATTAACCCCCCTTCCCCTACTTGAAAGGCAAAATTCGAAATTCCGAAAACGTAGTGCACAACTAGATAGTTTTCCGCGTCGAATAAAAAAAACGCTGCAAATCATTGCCCAAAGGTTTATGATTGTCTGTATAGATCACCCTTCTGTATAGATCCCTCCCTACCAACCGTAGGTACCTACTACCTACTAGGGCATTTACGAAAATTTCAACCCCAACTACCAACCAAATGGAATTGAAGGGTTGAAATTTTCAAAAATGCCCTAGTTGGTAGTAGGTACATGGGGTGGGAGGAAGATCGATGTTCTTTCCTGACTACGAAATCTTGGTCGAGTGAAGCGGAAAATGGTTCACTCTGTTAGTGCTCCAGCTTAGAAAACAATAAAAGAACGTAACACTCGCCATGAGTCCTCGCCTATCTACCTCTGAGTTTCCATGACTAGAAGAGAGCAGAGATACGTTGAACATAGGAAGATATTTTCATGTTTTGGATCTCCATCTCGTGGAACCCCCTCCTTGTAACCATAACCTAATCCGATAGAAGATCATGAGATCTTAAACTAACACAACATATAAAAAAGTTGGTATATAGTTTTGGGTATATAACGAAATCGAACAAACGAACAACGATCGCATTTCGGTCAGCTAAAATTTGAACGGTGATTAGGCCTCATTGGAGATTCATTATCGTGTTTCTGATTTATGGTAAGTCCAACCCTTAAGTAGGGAGCGAACGCTATGACCTACAAAGCTTCGGGTGGTCTCAAAAATTCTAAAAATCTATTATTATTTAAAATTGGTAAAAAACGATACCTTTATTTCGAGAGTTTTCGAGCTATGGCACTCTTGAAAATGTCAACCCTTCATTTTCACCCTTGGAAGTGACTGCCATCAACCATAAGCTTATGGGCACAACAAGACCCCAAATGGAGTCGTTATACCAAATTTCATCAAAATCGTTCCACAGTAACTAAGGAAAGTGCCGCGTACGGCGGACGGGTGGACAATTTTCAATAATAAACGTTTGGAATAGACCAAGAAAAAACTTTTACCCCCCCCCCCCACCTTCCCATCAAAATTTGTTGGTATACGTTTAGAGGTACGTAGAATCCGAAAATCGAATAACAATTTGGCCGTCCGTCCGCCAATCGCCGTACATTGTACGCCATACGCGGCACTTTCCTCAGTTAGCATTGACCGATTTGATGAAATTCAGTATATGGGCTCCATTTGGGCTCCAGTTGTGCCCCGAAGCTTTTGGTTGATGTAGGTCACTTCTAAGGGGTAAAAATTAAGGGTTAAAATTTTCAAGAGTGCCCTAGCTCGAGAACTCTCGGAATAAAGGTATAATTTTGGTTTATTATTTTAAATAATAAACATTTGGAATCGACCTTTACTCTCCGCTATAAGTATAGTAAGAAATAAAGGACTCGAAATATTGAGAAATCGTATATTTAGTGAATATTATCCCCCACTAGGGGTTTCCCCATGCTAATTTCGATACTCTGGTGAATTAATGTGCAACCCGGAAGTAATCTGAGTCGAACAAAAATTGAAAGACGCAAATCGGTTGGAAATTGTGGCCTGGACAGAGTACACAAGATTATTTTGTTCGACGAGGAATGTAGTTGTGCACTTCCTCGCCGGAATTTGGAATTCGTCTTGAAGGGGATGAGTGAGTAAGATGGCGGGGGGGGGGGGGGGAGTTTAAAATCGAGCGTCTTCTGACATAATCTTGTGTACTCTGCCTCCATTTCCAACATTGCATGGAACTTTTAAAAATCAGAAAAAACTCCAACGTTGGTTGAACTTCACCTACTGATTTCAACACAGTAGGGGTATTCATGGTCTGATTCGATCGTCGAATCGTCGTAAACTCGAGGGTCTCATGAGGCTCCCACATTTTCTCCCGTCGAATCGTCGAAAATCGAATTGTGCGTAGCGCTCCTAGCGGCACCAGACGATTACCAAGTCAGTGTCAAAAAACGCTGCAAATTATTACACAATGGTTTATTATTTTTCTATATAGATCACTCGTCTACAAAATCACCAACCATCCAATATGAAGAGAAGAAAAAAAAAATCAATTTCACCAACCATCGATCGCATTTTGGTCAGCTCTAATTTGAACGGAGATTAGGCCTCTTTTGCGATTCACACTCGTGTTTTGATTTATATATATATATTTCAATATAAACCCTTAAAATTTCGTAGGGACCGAACGGTTTGTCCTACAGAGCTCCGCGTGGTCTCAAAAAATTCTAAAAATTCTGTAGAATCTTATATTGAAGGAGAAACAATACCTTTATATCAAAATTTTTTGAGTTAGGGCGTTTTCAAAATTTCAAATTGATTTTGGAACCCTTAGAAGTGACCTACATCAACCAAAAGCTTCGGGGCACAACTAGACCCCAAATGGAGCCTACATACCAAATTTCATCAAAATCGGTCAATGCTAAGTGGCAAAAGTGCCGCGTACGGCGGACGGCGTACGGCGTACGGCGGACGGCGGACGGACGGCCAAATTTTTATTCGATTTTTGGATTCTACGTACCTTGAAACGTAAACCATCAAATTTTGAGGGGGTGTTAAAATTTTTTTTTTCTTGGTCGATTCCAAAGGTTCATTATTGAAAATAATAAACCAAAACCGCATCTTCATTAATTTCCTTTTAGTTAAAAAATGAGAATACCCCAGAGGTTCCTAATAAAATCCTTTAACAAAGTTCCTAGTACACGAACGAAAAAATCTACGGCTAGAATTAAAAAAGGATCATGCTTCAGACTTCTGAATAGGTACTTACCGATGAGGAGTCTTGTATCAAAGAAAAACCCTTGCTGCTGCCGTCACACAATTTTGAACGCATTTTGGTACTTAGCTCATGGCTGAAACATGTTCGATGCTAGAAAGGAGAATGTGCTAAGCTCGCTTTAATGCCAGCAAGCAACATTTTTTCCACTTCTCCAGCAGACCATCAGATGGTCGCGTTTTTCCTTGCTGCCTGGGTGGCTCAGCTTCACTCATTCAATCGAGAAAAAACCCACTTCGAGCAGAATAAAAAAGAAATAAACGAACGGAAAAACGGAATAAAAATTTAAATAAAAGGTGTTGAAAGAAAAACTCAAAATAAAAGGACGAGAAGATGTTTGTTTATGTTATGATAGTTGCTTCGCACAAATGCCGCTAGCGCTAGGATCAAATTTTGTAATTCGACGTCGAATCTCGATTCACGACGCCTTCAGTCCGTCGTAAATCGAATCGTCGTATTAGCCGGTGCTCATGCGCATTGACTCTCGTCGAATCTCCAAATTCGAAATTCGACCGATTCGAATCTCCCAGACCATGAATACCTACCCCTATTATGTTCTTGGTCAGTAGTTTAATCGGAGACTAACGCAACAACTCTTTAACTGGAAATTTAACTGCTGTAATACACTCGAATGGCCTTTTGTTCCTCCTTACCTATTGTAAAACCTGAAACAGTTTCATGGGAAATAAAACAAATGCCGCGGGTTGCAGTATGCGATTATGTCATAGTCCACCTCAGTTTTGAACGAGCAACCTCAGATATCAGTGGCAATGTTACATTTGAAGACTACAGGGGAAGAACGCACCATGTCCCATTTTGTAAACTTTTCAGGAAATCATTTTTTCCGGCAAAAAACCCAATATTAGATCGAATTTGATCGATACAATTTTCAAAAAAATGGAATTTGTATCTCAGCGTACTGTAGAATGCGGTGGTACAATCAAAACTACTGCAAAAAGTATTTTAAAACTCCATATTGCTATCCAAAGTTGCAAAGGTCCATCTGTACAGGGGAAGAACACACCATGAACGTCTATTGCTGGTTTTATTCATAGTATCCTACCATAAGATTTTCTCTCTTTATCAGGGCATAACGGTTTCGTGACATTTTAATAATATATAAAATGATTTGGTATTTTCAAAAGTTCACTCACGAAGAAGTTTTGCAAAATATTTTAATAGAATAAAATCCAGGAAATTCATTTTTGTTTCACCGTTTTCAAGAAAACAAACACTAGTCGCATATAAACTTACTGGTATGAAGAAAATAATAATGATCGCCACTAACAATCGAAAATAATACTGTGAAACCCAGGAAAACCGCATGAATGCGTGAATCACAGAGATCCATCAGGTAGGGGAATACGACCTGGGGGAGGGAGCCCGAAAGTTGGCACGTTCTTCCCCGGTTGCGCTCGGCTTGGTGCGTTTTTCCCCTGTACGGTGTTTCGTTTCTCGCATTTTTCTCCTACATTGGATCGCTTTTGTCCATTTTGGTTGTCGCCATCGAGTCCGCCGTGAAAAAATCTATAAGAAACCGTCATAACCTATTTTTCGCAAAAAATCGACTTGGTGCGTTCTTCCCCTGTGGTCTTCATTTGGGCAAATGTATTGCACTAGCACTATTCGCTGTATACATACACAATCCATTTTAATCATAAAATCAGGGGGGGAGGGCACTGGTCTAGGCTTCGTCTAATGTGAGTCAGCCATGGTTCTTCGCTGTATACATTGCAAACAGTTATCCGAACTACCTCTATACGGACTACAAAGTAGGTGAGCTCTCGTAACGTCTTGGTAATGAATCCGTAACAAATCGGTAATAAATTCGTCCACAAACTGTGCTTTCGGCCGGTACAGTTGACGTGTCTTATAACGAGTTGATAAGATTTAAGCATGATTTATTGAGATTTTGTCGGGCGTCGGTGGTCTAGTGGACAGTGTACCCGACTGCGGTGATAAGATAAGGACCGTCTAGCGGGGACGCGCGTTCGAGTCTGGTCGCCGCAGAAAGTTTTCTGTCTATTAGACGATCGGCAATCTCTCGTTCCAACCCAGGGCGGTGATGTTTGGGAAGCCATGAGCGAAATCATCAGAACAAATTCTGATCTCCCCTTAGGGAGACAGCTGATGACGTCCGCGACGCCAAGAATGGCAGTCGGACGAAAATTCAACCTGAAATGGTTGCTTACTTTACTTTACTACTACTTACTATTGAGATTTTGTCAGTCGGGCCCAAAGTCAAAATTGATTTTGGTGAAAGCTCTTTTCAATTATCTTCTTCCACAGCGGTCAGTTGTAAATGGAGAAATTTATAAATTGAATAGATTTCTGCTTCAATTATCGAACAGGTACAGCTTTGTCGAATTCATAGATACATGCTTCATTGGCGAAAATATGATTCGCACTAAATCTCGAGAACCATATTACACTGCTAGGGGGAGAAGCATACTGAGTGAGCTAATTCGTCGATGTATTATGATGCGTGCTGAACCTGAGATTGAACCTATAATACTCTCCATGACCAATATTGCTTCATCTAGAAACTCTGATTCTTGACTAAACCGCTCAGTCAAAACCTTGCAGTCCAATGAATTTGTTCTCTATCAGGCTAATGTCCAAGGACTTAAATCTAAATTTGACGAAATAAATTGTAGATTATCGAACCGTCCAGACATAAAAGTTTGGGTTTCACTAAGCAACTGGTGCTATCAAGACGATGAGATTCAACTGTACGCTCCAGTTGGTTTCCAGCTATCATCAACATTTTGTCGACGAACATTTAGGTGTGGTGGATCAGCTATATTTGTGGGTAATGGAATTGATTCATGTGATCTGCGAGAGGTCAGAGAATTGTCGATTGAGTCGTCATGCGAAATTTCTGCTGTCAATTTATCTTCTATGAACCTAACAGTCTGCTGCATTTATAGGCCTCCTTCACCGACAAATTTTGACGAGTTCATCTCCTGCTTGGATAAATTACTTCTTGCTGTTTTAAGATTTAACAGGATGATTGTGATTATGGGGGATCTGAATATCCATTTTGAGGAAACTTCCAACCTTTCTTATTTAAGGTATAGAAATATCTTCTACAATTTGATAAATAGCTATGGACTTCATATCACTCTGAGAGAGATTACGCGCTTTCCATGTCAGGGCCAGAACAGCAGTCCCTCCTGCTTAGATGTCATGGTGACAAATTTTGATCCAAGTTTGTATTATGCTTCAGTTAGCCCAAGTGGTTTCTCGGATCATCTGGGTATCGAGCTGCGATTGCTGAAATGTTGGGTTGAAAGCAAAGTCTTGTTTTTACGCAAACGTTCTACTAAAGAAGCTAATATCATTGAACTTGGTTGTGTTCTTTCAGCTCTAAACTGGTTCCCAGTATATTTGTGTAAAAATGTGAATTCGGCTGCTGACACAATCATGGAGATCTTCCTGTCAGCTGTTGATTCTACGTGCCCCTGGAAAACATCTCTAACTCGGAACAATATTTCTTCAAAGAGAATTCAGTTCAGCAAAGATATTTTGGATCTACGAGACAAGTATCACTCTTTCAAAAGTTTGGCTCCGTCAACTCGTAATATTGATTCTGCCAAGCTTGCTCGTAAATATAGAAATGAATATCGTAAATCACTTGCCAAATCCAGACGTGTAAGAAATTATAATAAAATACGAATCTCCACCAACAGAACTAAATCCTCGTGGGATGTCGTCTGGTGTGAGTTAAATTCTAAATCCAGAGGTTCCGTTTCTAGTGGTGGATTCAACTGTCATGGTTTCAGTGCTGCCTTCTCCGAGGTCTTCGATCTCTGCCCTCCTAGAGGAAAGGATGATTTCAGTGACTTCTTGAGGGAGGCTCCTCACTTCTACGATGAGTTTTTTCTAGAACTGGTAACTGTTGAAGAGGTTTTTTCTGTTACCTGCTCATTGAGCCTTTCCCTCTCTTGTGATTTTTATGGTTTGAACGCTGCAATGATGAGAGGTGTAGCTACCCATGTACTTGAGCCCCTCACTTACATCATGAATTTATGTTTTGTGCATGGTGAGTTTCCTGAGTGCTGGAAAATGTCTATGGTGACGCCAATTCCCAAGAAAGGCAAATGTTCGACGTATGAGGATTTCCGTCCTATATCTAAGCTCCCCATATTTGCGAAGATCTCAGAGTCTGTAGTCCTGAAGAGAATCAGATCATACATCGAGGAGAGGAGAATCATTCATCATAGACAGTTTGGCTTCAAGAAAGGACGTAGTACACGTGACGCAGTTGTATCGTTGATCAGGTCGGCTTTGGAATTCTTGGAGGGAAAGAATCATGTGGAACTTAGACTCTATGATCTTTCCAAAGCATTCGATGTGGTTCCGCACGATCTCCTCCTACAAAAGTTGGCCTACTACGGTTTTGGTCGTGTGGCTATCGATTTCCTTGGGAGTTATCTGCGAGGGTGGTCTCAGGTTGTTTCCTTCAATAGAGAGAATTCTAAGAAGGTTCCGATCCCTTATGGGATAAAACAGGGGTTCTGTCCTGGGACCGTGCCTTTTCTTATTATATATGAACGCTCTGTCATACCAGTCTATGGAGTCAGGGCACCTGATCCTTTATGCAGATGATATAACAGTAATATCTGCAGCACCTGATACTAAATCCCTGAGCAGCAATGTTTCAAACTCCGAAGACACTGTAAAGAAGTGGTGTGCTGCGAACGCTTTAATTTTGAATGATAGCAAAACCCAAGAGATGATTTTTAAACTCAATGGTCGACTTGAGAATACGGTTGATGTCCTGGGTGTCTCAGTAGACAATAGATTATCATGGCTCAGCCACATAGAGAGGCTCTCTTCGAAGCTGTCCTCTTGCAATTTCCTCCTACGTAGACTAGCTTATGCTGTGTCCCCCGAAGTACTTCTCATGGTGTATCATTCTTGTTTCGCCAGCCGTCTCTCGTACTGCGTCGCACTGTGGGGTAACTCCAGCCATGCTGAGGCGGCTTTCAGACTGCAAAAAAGGGCTCTCCGCACCATATTAAAGCTGGGTTTGAGTGAAAGCTGTCGAGGACACTTCAAAGCTCCAGGCATTCTAACTCTGCCTAGTATGTATGTCCTCCACTGCCTGCTGCTTGTGAAGAGCGAACTGGACGCCTTCTCCACTGGGTTCACAACGCACGACCACTTTACGAGGTCCCGTCATAACTTGTGTCCCCCTAAGGCCAGGTTGAACTCGTCTATGACCTCCAACCCTCATCAAATGGGTTGCCGTTTCTTCAATTCCTTGGATGATATAACAAAGAAACTACCCTATGAATCGTTCAAGATCAAGGTCAGAAGAATACTCGTTCAACTGGAACTCTAAGACCCTGCAGAGTTTTTTACAATGAACTGTCAGACTTAAATTTATGTAATTATTTGATAATTTTTTATTGTTTTATATGTATGTTTTCGACTTTTGTATTGCCTGATAAGGCCATTTACAAATAAAAACATTTTTGATTTGATTTGAAACCCCTGGGATCGCTTTTACCAGCCGGCACATTGATAATGTAGGGCAGCACGAGTGTACAGCTGTAAAGGGTGCCAACTGTTAAGAAAATGCTTCAAAGATCCATTCAACTACTAGTTTGCAATAATATTGGTTTATTATTTTCAACTAGCTGAAAAGCCTTCTGAAAGCAGGCAAAAACAATCGTAGATGAACACGAAATTTATTAAAAGAAAAAATGTATGTCATGGCCTGGAATCGATCTCGGGTCCCCCACGTTCGGGCGACAAACGTACATACGGTTGGGGTTTTATGTATTAAGATAATGAACCTTTGAAATCGACCATGAAGAAAAAAAAAAAATAAAATAACCCCCCCTCAGAATTTGTTGGTTCACGTTTCAAGGTACGTAGAATCCGAAAATCGAATTAAAAAAAAAAAAAAAAAGATTACTGGTTGCTAAGGACGCAAAACTGAGAGCAACTCAAAGAAACGAACAACGATCGCATTTTGATCAGCTAAAATTTGAACTGAGATTAGACCTCTTTGCGATTCACACTCTAGTTTCTGATTTTTCTCAATTCCAACCCTCAAGTTTTCGTAGGGAGCGAACGGTTGGTCCTACAGAGCTCCAGGTGGCCTCAAAAAATTCTTAAAATTCAATACAATTTAAAATAGGTGAAAAAGGTATACCTTTATATCGAGAGTTTTCGAGCTAGGGCACTCTTAAAATTTTCAACCCTCCATTTTCACAACTAGACCCCAAATGGAGCCCGTATGCCAAATTTCATCAAAATCGGTGCATGGGAACCAAGGAAAGTGTCGCGTACGGTGGATGGACGGGAAATGTTTTATTCGATTTTTGGATCCTACGTACCTTGAAACGTAAACCAATAAATTTTGAGGGGGGTTAACACGAACCGAATGAACACATTCTGGGAAAATCGTTTTATAGCGAGATTGTTATTTGCGATATCCTATGTTTCTCTCTTGATATCAGGTAGGCTTCTTTTAGGATTAATTAGGTAGACTTCAGTCAAGGATAGCAGAGTACACAATGTTTTGTCACACACACACACACACAGTCATTCACCAAAGGTTTTTTCTTGGATTTGGATTCAGAATGGTCTAAAACTGATTCGTATGTGGTTATTTTGCTTCCGAGTCTACCAAGGTAGCGGAAGCTTTGTTTTCACTTTTCAAGGTTGAAAAAAAAGTTCTCCAAAATCTAAATTTCCACTCGCGTTTTACGTTTCAGACCTTCCTGAACAATTTTCGTTCCGTTTCTGTCTGTCATGAAATCCTTTCCACAGCCGTAACTTCTACAATTTTCATCCGATTTCGATGAAATTTTCAGGGATTGTGCGGGTTGACGTGTAGATGGTCCCTTATGAGGGTACTGGAAGGTACTTATGAGATTGATGTTTTGAGATTAACTACTATGCATCGGACCATCTATACAATCGAGGAAGCAATGTGCCACACCCACTTGGCAGACTTTCTTTTCTGTTGAGTCCACTTCACTCCAGAATAATCGCTTGCAAAAAAGGTGCGTTTTCGGGCATAATTTTGTAAACTCTGCCCAGCCCGCAATTTCGTACCGATTTGCGTCTTTCTATTTTTGTTCGACTCAAATAACTTGCGAGTTGATTATTTCATCAGAGTATCGGTGATAGTAGGGGGGTTGATGTTCACAAAACATAGGTTTTTTTCATTTTTTCGGTTCATTTTTAGCTTACTAACGGGGACTTAGCCTCACATTACAGAGAACACTACTCTTACAGATCGATTGGCAGACTTTTTTTCAACATTTCATAATGAATTTCATGTATAACTCAGTCAGCATTTTGAACATTTGAGGATGGAAACATGCTACAGCCTGCGAATATGACACCATGAACATCAACTGCACCGGTGGTACTGTAATTGAGATGAAAACAGCTTGGTATGGAAGGGTCGTGCCTCATCGAAAAGAATGCAATGGTTCATCTCAACATATGTCAGGAAGCTGCCCTACGAATGAATACAACATCAGATTGTTCAGAGAAGCGTGAGTATTTTTTTGGATTATCTTCAGTAATCATTCTAGCATGAAACTGGCATAAATAGCATTTTAATCTAGCATGCAATGGAACTCCAACCTCCCCTAATCACAACTCACCTCCCCTAATCTGGAGTGAAGGAGGCAGTGGCGCCTCCTCCAGGCAAACATAGCAATCACTGTTTGTGTTGGGGGAAATACGGTCTAATAAATTTGATTCCGTTGCTTGCCCCTAATTAATTAATTTAGGACTGTAATGACAAACACGTTGCAAAATATTACACAAAAATTTATTATTTCTATATAGATCACTCGTCTACTTTGCCAATCTCACCATCTACCAACCGTAGATACTACCTACCTACTTCACAATCAAGTATATTTGGAAGAAATAAACGCTTCACACTCAGAAGAAACAGGGATTATTAGGAATTAGTATTATACCCTAATTATTAGGAAATTCGATTACTGGTTTCTAAGGACGCAGAATTGAGCACAACTCGAAGAAACGAACAACTATCGCATTTTGGTCAGATAAAATTTGAACGGAGATTAGGCCTCTGCGATTCACGCTCGTGTTTCTGATTTATCCAAGTCCAACCCTTAAGTTCTCGTAGGGAGCGAACGGTTTGTCCTACAGATCTCAGGGTGGTCCCCAAAAATTCTAAAAATTCAATACTATTTCAAATTGGTGAAAAACGATATCTTTATTTTGAGAGTTATCGATCAAGGGCACTCTTGGAAATTTCAACCCGTGCGGCGACACTGCGGCCTGACCAGACCCAGCCTGACAGGACCTGATCAGGACCAGACCAGAACACGAAGCCTCCAATCCGAACCCCAGAAGCGAGAGTAGCCATGTCAAACGGATTACTGCTCCTTGATCTTGAGTCGGAATCAGATTCCGAATTAGAATTTGACGTGTTAACAAGATAGTTTTGTGTCAAAACGATGAAAATTATTATACAAAGGATTTTGGTTAGTGTCAGTCACTTCCAAGGGGTGGAAAAAAGGGCTGTAATTTTCAAAAGCGCCAAATCCTGAAAACTCTCGATATAAAGGTATTCTTTTTTTTCACCGATTAAAATAGTATTGAATTTTAGAATCGAATGTGACCACCCAGACGTCTGTAGGACAAATAGTTCGCTCCTCGGATCGTACTTTGAAGAATCAGAAAGACGAGTGTGAATCGCAAAAGAGGCCTCCGTTCAAATTTTATCTGAACAAAGTGCGATCGTTGTTCGTACTCAGTTCGTCTTTGAGTTGCGTACTCAGTTTTGCGTACTTAGCAAACAGTAATCAAATATTGTAATGAAGGCACCCACAACTCTTTGTTTTCGAATTGAGTGTGAAGCGTTTTTCTCTTCAAATTAAACTTGATGATGAAGCGAAAATACCTATGGTTGGTACCGTAGTGGCAAAGGCAAAGCTGTTTTCTTTGAGGGTGAGTGATCTATAAAGAAAAATTAACCTTTGTGTTATAATTTGCAGCGTTTCTTCATTGGATTTTCGGATTTTACAAAGCTACATTGAATCATAAACCATCAAATTTCGAGGGGTTATAACTTTCTTCTTGCTCGATTCCAAAAGATTTCTAATGAAAATAATAAACTAAAAGTTTGTGGTTGTCTCCATGAACTAGTGATAGATCATAATTCGGGAAATTTAGGACACTTCTGAATAGGAACTACCTATTGAGTTGTTGTGATAGAGGATAATTAAGAGAAGAATCACGAGAAGATTCGAGTTACAAAACGGTATAATGGAAGATAAGACAACAACTGATAGATAGGAAGGGAAAATGCTGCCAACATAATTGTGACAATATTCCTACACCCCCTGATGGCATAATTTCAATTTACAGCTCAAACACAAGAATAGATCGTAGTAGCACAAATTAGAAAAAGTAATATGTCTATCCACCATTGTAAAACATTAAAAACGTCAATATCGATAAAAACAATATCATCATAAAAGAAACGACTACATTATGTAATCACAATTCGACTGTGGAAATTTTCATAAAATGCATATCAGAAAGAAAAATACAATATAAGTTAAAAGTTATTTTGTGATACCAAATTCATGAACTATGGAATCAAACTTCGGCTTTGGCAATGGCTTAGTATGCAAATCAGCGATCATTTGATCAGTTGACAAATACTGAACAATTACTTCATTTTTCTTTATATGGTCTCTAATAAAATGATGACGAATGTCAATAAGTTTGCTTTTTTGACTAACTTGATTGTTTTTACTTGAATTTATCGCACCAGCACTATCACAATTTATTTCGGTAAATTCACCGAAATTCATTTTTCATTCTTTTCACTAAATTGGGTTCAATTTCACCGATTAGCACTCTCAACCATATGGCTTCTTGTACAGTAAAGGAAAGTGCCATGTATTCAGCTTCCACAGAGCTCAGGGATACGGTAGTTTGCTTCTTGCTGAACCATGATAATATCATGGGGAATTTAATATTATTAAACCGCCTCTCAGCTTGAAGCAGCTTCCCGTGACTGAGTGACGTTCATTGATTTTATTTCCCCAGTCAGCATCAGAGAAGCATTGAAGTTGTGATTGAGTAGTAGCGGAGTACGTCAGTTTGTAGTCCATTGTTCCCTTGAGATAGCGGAGTACGTCAGTTTGTAGTCCATTGTTCCCTTGAGATAGCGGAGTACTCTTTTCAAGGCCTGGACGTGACAATGACTCGGAGCTTTGTTGTATCGACTCAGGAGGTTGACTGCGAAGGTTATGTCAGGTCTTGAAATTTGTGATAGGTAAAGTAAGCTCCCAATTGCCTCTTGGTAAGGGAAATTTCGGGGGGCCTCTGATTTTTCCTCATCTTTAGAAAAATCAATCCCAGGATCCAGCAGAGTTGGCGCTGCTTTTGAATCCAGCATGTTGAATTTCTCCAAGATCTTCTGGGTGTAGGTTTTCTGGCAAATCCATAGTGTTCTCTTTTGTCTGTCTCGACCTAGCTCCATTCCTAGACAATTCTTGGCCTCACCTAGGTCCTTCATGTCGAACTCATTATGCAGCTGAGACTTCAATTTTAGCTGTAGCTCTAATTTATTAGTGAATAATAATAAATCATCCACCCAAACTGCAAGTAATATGACATTTCCGTTGGATTTTGAAAAAAATGAATAAAAAATAAATAAATAAATGCATGGATCACCCTTGGATTGCTGTAGCCCACAATAACGAGAACTTCGCGTAAGCGTTGGTTCCAGCACCTTCCACTTTGGCGGAGTCCAAGAATCGACTTTTTTAATTTCCACACATTCTTTCCATTTTTCGGAATTTTGACCATCTCAGGTGGTGAGACATAGATTTCTTCGGATAGGTTTCCATATAAGTAGGCTGTTTTCACATCCATATGTGTGATCTCTAAATTTTCTTGAGCAGCTAGAGTGAATAGGTATCGAAGAAAGGAGTGTTTCACCACTGGTGAAAAAGTTTCTTCAAAATCCGTCCCAAATTTTTGTGCACATCCCTTGACCACGAGTCTTGTCTTAAATTTTGGAATTTCTGACTCGCTAGGTTTAGTTTTGAGTACCCATCGAGCTTTTAGTTGTTTCTTGTCTACAGGCCATAAACGTCATTCATAAACGTCATTTTCTTGACCCATTCATAAACGTCATTTTTGATCAAGGATTGCATTTCTTCATTCATGGCGCCTGTGCCATTGTTCGGAATGAGAAGATTCAAGTGCCTCTTTGACAGTAGTTGGGTCTGAATTTGAAGAAGTCATGTAGATAAAATCTTGCTTTCTTCGAGGTTCTGGTTTTCTTGACGAACGTCTCAAAATAGTTTGTTCCTCTGTTTCTGGTTCATTTTCAAAACCTAGGAAATCTTGTGACGAGTCAGTTTCGTCAGGTGTTTTGAAACCTTCCTCCTCTGAGTAGCTGTCATCATCGGAGTCTACTTCTGAGTCTTCTGATAGACTTTCTGAATCGGAACTGTATTCCATCTTAGGTGGAGTTTGTTCAGTAGGAATCACCTCGATGGTAACAAAGGTTTCTGTGTTAGTGGTTTTTGCCTCCTTGGTATGGTTCTGGATTTTTAGATGAGAATCCTCCATAGAAATTACATCACGGCTGACGATGATCTGCTTGGTGGTAGTTTCTATAAGCCTGTACCCTTTCGTTTCGGCACTATATCCAACGAACAACAATTTTTTTGATTTCGGATCCCACTTTTTCCTTTTTTGTTTTGGAATCTGCGACATAACGCTGCATCCGAAAATTCGAACGTGACTGAGATCAGGTTTTTCTCCAGTCCAAGCTTCAAAGGGAGTTTTGTCTGTCAATTATTTTGTTGGTGACCTATTATTGAGGTACCTACACCGCTGTGGAGACTGCCTCTGCCCAATATTCTTTAGATAGACTAGCATCTTCCAGCAAGCATCTGGCTTTTTCGACAATTGATCGCTGTGCTCTTTCAACGACTCCATTCGACTGACTGGTGTATCTGACAGTTCGCTGATGCCGCACACCCAAGTCAGAAAGGTAATTTTTGAAAGCTCGATTTACGAATTCAGTGCCGCCATCTGTTCTGATCATTTTTATTTGATGTCCCTTTTGACGCTCAACTAGGGTTTGGAAATATCTGAAAACCGCGAGCGCATCACTTTTGTGCTTTAGGAAGAAAACGTGAGTATATCGTGAGCAATCGTCTACTATAGTGAACATAAATCGTTTATCACCAATAGAAGCTGTTTTCATTGGCCCACAGAGATCGAGATGTAAGAGATCCAATACATTTTTGGCGCGATGTTTTGATGGCTTAAAAGGAAGGCGAGCTTGCTTGCCGAGTGCGCATACTTCACAAACACCTTGAGTAGGAGATGAATTTTCAACCCCACATGCCATTTTTGACAATTGAGTCATGCGAGCGCGATTTAGGTGTCCCATACGACGATGCCATAGTGCACTGGATGGTTTGGTGCAGTACACAGGTGAACTCGTGCTTTCCCTACACCATTTGATTTGAGGGATGTTCCATTTGCTGTGGTGATTTGTATGTCACAATCGTTTCTCATTTCTGAGAGGCATGATTTATCATTAGTAATGTGGACACTAGCACATGAATCCAAGTACCATGACTGGCTTTGAGGGTCATGGATAGAAGAAAAAAATGCTTTTTCATTGCTTGATCGAGGTTTATTATGGTTAAAATTCGACTTTTGAAGAGGTTTTGACGAGTTTTTGGAGCGACAATCAGATGCATAATGTCCGATTTTGTGACAAGAATTACACTTCACGGACTTTTTTTTCCTGAATTTTGCTTTGGACATGAACGCAGATTCATTATTGAGTTGGTTGTTAGTCACAAAGAGATCTTGGAGTAGTCTTACCTTGACTGAGTCGGCTGTGAGGCTAGTTGACGAATTTTCTAATGCCATTATCATGGGTTGGTAAGTATCTGGCAATCCCGTGAGTAGGAGGGTGGCTACCCACTCATCAGGTATGTCGAACTTTATTTCGCGCAAAAGTTGTGCTGTGGACATTATTTTGTCGACATATTCGTCCATAATTTGACAATTGACGAGTTGAGTGGTGACCAATTGTCTCAAAAGACCGATTCGTCTCACAAGTCCGCTGTCTTGAAACGCTTTTTGTAGGTTATTCCAGGCCTCTTTCGCCTTTCGAGGGGAAAAAAAAGGTACTACACTTTTTATCACTCGCAACTTGTATTAACGGGTAAATACTGAGCCCATAATCTGTTGGGATAGTGGATAATTATGAGAAGAATCACGAGAAGATTCGAGCTACGAAACGGTATAATGGAAGATAAACAACTGATAGATAGGAAGGGCAAATGCTGCCAACATAATTGTGACAATATTCCTACATGAGTGAACAACACAGAGAGAAATGATGAAACGTATCACTGACTAGAACAAAAGAAGAACGTGTCAAAAGTCAAAACATGCCTGTGGAGCCTACTGAAGTAGGTGCGAGGGGCTCGATAGGGTAAGGGCACCAGTCATTGGCCACTTAACAACGTTTATCTTCATACCCGCTTTATTTTTGATGGTATTTGTTTCTTTCCTGTTTTTTTAGGAAGCTTAACGTCCAAATATTACGATACAATAACAACTTCAAACAAATTAAAGATATAGTAAATATTTTTTTCAATTAGTTTCGTAAAATCCGTTTTCCACCAGTCATTGGCCGGGAGTTCCTAATATTGGCCACCTTGTCCCCAGTCATTGGCCACCCTGTATTCATCGTTTTCTGCTCCACTGTGACGAAAAACTTTACAATTTTTTCCGGCAGGCAGGAAGTAATACAGCTTCTAGGGGGACATAATACCAGGGCAACGCCGTTACACCCGTTAAGCAATGGCTCGGAAAAACGGTTGAATAGGACTCTGTGGCAATTCCTCTCGAGTATGGTTTTGGATAATCACCAACAAGATTGGGATGACATGTTGCCTATTGACCTTCTTGCATATAGAGCGTATAAGAGCTCGATTCCAGGATTCAAACCTACCAGAATGATGCTCTGTTGTGAACTGACTCTGCCAGTTCATTTGCTGATGGGCGAACGGCCAAAGGGAAAGTCTGGACCCGAGTACGTTGATGACTTGAAGAAGAAGTTGGCAGAAAAACAAAATGTAGCCCGTGAACGGCTGAAGATAAGGGTTGAAGATATGAGAAGACGGTACAGAATGCGAGCCAAACTAAATGAATATCAGAGAGGTGATCGAGTATGGTTTTACAACCCAACTAGGAGGAGAGGGCCCCTGCCAAAGTTGCATAGAAGTTGGGAGGGCCCATGCGTGATCGTAGATGTGGTTAACGATGTCGTGTTCAGGATCAAGACAACAAAAGGACGGCTACGAGTGGTACACCATAATCGTTTGGCTCCGTACGTGGAAGAAGAAAGTTTGTTGTGAAAAGGAGGGAGTAGTGTTAGAGTTACAGTTACCAAGATTTGTTGTAGCTAAAACACAATGAAAACCCGATTTTCAATTATTACATTTTTGAGCTTGTGCGCGAGTACTTGTGTTTCATTTATGTCTCTTCAACAGTATAATCGAGGAGAGCACATCGCCTTGGAGAGCTCAAGTACTAGTAGTCAAGAACGAAATGAGGAAGAAAAGAATGTGCATTGATTATTCGCAGACTATTAATAGGTACACCCAACTCGATGCTTATCCGATACCTAAAATAGACAAAATTATTGAACAAGTCTCCAAGAACAACATATTTAGCACGATAGATTTAAAGTCTGCTTATCATCAAGTACCAATTTTGGAGAGTGAAAAACTGTTCACCGCTTTTGAAGCTGACGGCACCCTGTATCAATTCAAACGTATCCCTTTTGGTGTCACTAACGGAGTTCCAGCCTTTCAAAAGTTCATTAATACGATAGTAAAAAATGAAAATCTACAAGAGACCTACGCATATCTCGATGACGTGACAGTTTGTGGTAGGACTAAAGAAGAACACGATACCAATCTCAGCGCTTTCCTAGAAGCAGTGAGAAAATATAATTTGACTATCAACGAACAAAAATCGAAACTTTCTCAAACTAACATCAACCTCTTAGGATACAATATAGTAAACAACACTATCAAACAAGATGAAGGTCGCTTACGGCCACTCCGGGAATTGCCTGCACCAAAAGATTTGAAAGGACTCAAACGAATCTTAGGAATGTTCGCCCATTTTGCAAAGTGGATTCCTAAGTTTTCCGAAAAAATTCGCCCACTTGTGGTAGCAAAAATTTTTCCATTGTCTTCAGACTTACAGAATCTAATAGAAAACCTTAAATCTGATATATCTAAGGCAGTCTTAACTTCTATTGACGACAAATTGCCATTCACAGTGGAAACAGACGCGTCCGACTACGCTATTGCTGCCACCTTGTCTCAAGGAGATCGACCAATTGCCTTCTTCTCAAGAACACTCTCCGAATCTGAACGGCACCAGCCAGCTATTGAGAAAGAGGCTGCAGCTATCGTTGAATCTCTTCGTAAGTGGCGACATTATCTCATTGGACGTTCATTTCAGATCATCACTGACCAAAAATCGGTATCGTTCATGTTTAATAGTAGCAGGCACAGTATGATCAAAAATGAAAAAATCGCGAGATGGCGTCTAGATCTAGCTTGTTTTAAATATGAAATCGTTTACCGTTCTGGAAAAGATAATATTGTTGCCGACGCTCTCTCACGAGTCTGCGCTTCAACATCAATCTCAGATCTTCTAAAACTCCACAAGATAATGTGCCACCCTGGAGTGACTAGAATGGTACATTTTGTTCGTTGTAAGAACCTGCCATACTCGATTGACGATGTGAAGCGAATGACATCAAGCTGTAACGATTGTGCAGAGCTCAAGCCAAGATTTTTCAAGAATGAAGGCGTGCTAATCAAAGCAACAGCGCCGTTTGAGAGGCTTAATCTGGATTTCAAAGGGCCTCTTCCTTCCTGTTCAAGTAATCGCTACTTATTAACAGTTGTAGATGAGTTCTCTCGCTTTCCTTTTGCATATCCCTGCTCAGATTTAACAGCATCCACGGTAATCGATCGTCTAACCAAGCTTTTTTCAACTTTCGAAATGCCTTCATATATCCACTCCGATCGTGGCGCTGCCTTCATTTCTGCAGAACTTAAACATTTCTTGACGTCACAAGGCATAGCTACAAGCAGAACAACCGCTTACAACCCTAGAGGAAATGGCCAAATCGAGAGATTTAATGGAATAATTTGGAAGACAATTCAATTGGCACTCCGCTCAGCTGAGTTAGAGGGCAGAAATTGGGAGCAGGTCTTACCTCAGGCTTTGCATTCCGTTAGATCACTTCTGTGCACAGCTACCAATACAACTCCGCATGAGAGGATGTTCCACCATACACGGAAATCAGTAAATGGCCAATCACTCCCTACTTGGCTGTCAACGCCAGGGAAGGTGCTGATGAAAACCCTACCAGTGCCAGGTAGTAAGTACGCTCCGACTGTTGAGATGGTGGAACTCGTGGAGGCCAACCCTCATTACTCGCATGTGCGGCTAGCAGACGGTAGAGAAACTACTGTCTCGAACCGACACTTAGCACCTGCAAGGGAAGCTTGACTTTTACCTTCAACGTCGACACCGAGACCTGGAGAATCCTCAAGATATCCAGACCAAGATCCAGGTGAAATACCGCTTGCTCCCGCGTTGGATCTTGATCCAGAATCAGTATCGCCACTCATCATACTTCCGCCACCATCTTTGGACCCAGATCAAGAAAACCCAGGACCTTTGGAACACGATAAAATCGAAACTCCTGTCACCAGAGTCGACCCAGAGCTGCGGCGTTCCAAAAGACCGAAACAACCACCAAAATATCTGGAGGACTACGTTCAGTAAAAAGAAGGGGAAAATGTTATAATTCGCCATATATCACATGTTGCATTTCCAACACTACGTTCCTAACGCTACTTTCCAAAAATTCCTAATTCATTATCTCGTGTTCTTTCGTTGAATAATGCCTAATATTCCGAGGCAATTCTTACTATCATTACATTGGGCACCCGGTCAATAACTGGAGGAATCATCCTTGCTATCATCCAGTTATTTCCATAGTTTGTTAAAATTCCATGTCCTTGTGGCAGAAATTAACCTTCCGGTACCCGCGCCATTTCGCTTTTCAATTCACACCGCGTGGCGGCACCCATGCCGCCCATGAAAATGAAGTTTTAACTGCCCAAAGTCATTATTGTAAAGGTTGTTAACAGCTGCGTTAATATGCTAGGTAAACCACCTGAATCAAACTTACTATAATTTTATAGTTTGTATGCTCATAAACCAAATAAATAGGTACCTACCTAAAATCATAAACAGCCAACTTTTTCCAGTGAAATCGACATGATTGTTTCCTCAACCAAATTATCGTTATTGCAGTACAGATGGGTTCTATATTCATTAGCGCTCCCAGGGAGGGAGGAGGGAGCAAGTAAAAAAAGCCAAACAATTTTTTTATACAAGAACTTAACGTATTCTACTGCCCACTAACCAGATTGCAACTGATAACACTGGCGCGACGTTTGACTGGGCAAGGTGAAACCAGCGTGATTTCTGGATAAATATGGTAACTAACAAATAGCAGTAGATCCCACCGCCCGGGAATCAAGAATGCACGCGTAAATATGAAAACTAAGGTCGAGGCGGCGCGGGTGCCGCCTACGCGTGTACCGGAAGGTTAACTAATAATTTACTAGTGACCATGCAAACACAAGAAAAACTACATCAAACCCTTGAGAATGAGTTGAGGTATGCTTATCGTTTTCATAGGAAACAGGTGCGATGATCATAATTCTTAGACCTTCACCACTTAAAATGAGTTTGAGCGGTTTATGCAGGGCTTCACTTTAACTTTCAAGATCCCACTGCCTTCTAGAATAGACACTTAAAATGAGGAAAACATTCAAAATGATCCAAGAGAAAGTTGTGTGGTAAAAAACTAACTTGAAAAACTAGGTGGCCAATGATTGGTGCCTTTACCCTATCTGGTAAGAAGGGGACCTGACTCCGCCCTGACCCGACCAAGACGGGTTCTGATCGGAGTCAGGAAGCGAAGCCTCGTCCGCTCTGCTCCGCTCCCGTCACAATGTCGCCGCCCCCATTTAAATATACTAGAGGGATCCGGTCCGGTCCTGAAGTCTGTTGTGGTCGGGTCGCAGTGTCGCCGCACCTTTAATTTTCACCCCTTAGAAGTGACTGATATCAACCAAAAGCTTCAGGGCACAACTAGACCCCAAATACCAAATTTCATCAAAATGGGTCCATGGCAACTGAGGAAAGTGCCAAGTGACGGCCAAATTTTCATTCGATTTTTGGATTCCACGTACCTTGAAACGCAAACCAACAAATTTTGAGGGGGGTTACATTTTGCTTCCGAGTCTACCAAGGCAGCGGAAGCTTTGTTTTCACTTTTCAAGGATGAAAAAAAAAGTTCTCCAAAATCAAAATTTCCAATCGCGTTTTACGTTTTAGACCTTCCTGAACAATTTTGGTTCCGTTTCTGTCTGTGTGTCTGTCATGAAATCCTTGTAAAACGCATAACTATACGAAGTTATTGTCCGATTTCTATGAAATTTTCAGGGATTGTGCGGGTTGGTGTGTAGACGGTCCCCTATGAAAATCATCATCCCCGGACTGATAGAAGCGACTGCGCATGCGCAAACGTGAATTCCTTGTAACGGCAATAACTTCTACATTTTCTATCCGATTTCAATGAAAATTTCAGGGATATTACAGATTAGTATTTAGATGGTCCCCTATGAAAATCATCACCCCCGGATAGATAGTAGCCGATGCGCATGCGCGAACACAAAATCCTTGTAACAGCCGTGCATACGTGAGAATCTCAAATCCTACACAAGCTATTAACAGGCCCCCATAGCTCAGATGCAGCAAGACTGACTCCGACCCAGGGGTCCTGGGTTCGACTCCCAGCCTTACTGAGAAATTTTTTAATTCAATCACTTCTCACTTACATTTTTCATCCGAATTTGATGAAATTTTCTAGGATTGTCCAGATTAGCGTGTAGATGGTCCCCTATGAGGGTAGTGAAAGGTACTTAGAGATTGGTGTTTTGAGATTAACTACTATGCATCGGATCATCAGTACAATCGGGTTATGGATACGAGGAAGCTATGTGCCACACCCACTTGTTTTTTCTTAGTCGATTCCAAAGGTTCATTATTGAACATACTAAACCAAAAGGGGGGTTGGTTGACACGAAATAGGTATTCTGGCGGCACTCACCTGTAGTGGGGGGCAGGAAAACCACTTCGTTCGGACTCTAGGTGGGGGTAAAATTGGTGATGTACGGATGACGACATTCTTGTTTGCACATGTTGAGACGTCTGCTGGTTCGTGACGGGACCACTTCGCTCGTCCGAGTGGTGGTGGTACCTGATCGTATTCGACCATAATTATGGAGGTATCAAGTAAAACAAAACAGCTGACCAATGTACTTTTAAATTAAGAGATCATTTTCAGATGCCACGGAAAACCGTCCTGTAGTGTGAACAGAGGTTATAATATTCCGGACCCATGTAATTTATTAAAATGGACGGAATTTTGGTACGACTGTGTTCCAGGTAAGCCCTCAACGTCTTAAATACCTATCTTAGACTAATAATGTTTAATTGTTGACTTGTTGACTTTGAGGTCTAATGGGGTGTGCGCATGGGTCGAAAAAACTCTTCATTGTTATTTTTAATCTAGACTAGACCTCATTTTGAGAATTTCGACATCAACCTCGACCTTCTAGCGTGAGAAGACCTTTTTGAACGACTTCAACAGCGCTGAGCCGCTGAGAAGGGAAGAAGTACACAGTGTCATGGGAGGGCGATTTTTTTTATTTTTATTTTGTATGTTAGTACCACCAGCATTTTTTTTATTCGGGTACCATTCTGCCTGAGTCCCGTTTCAACTCGCCCAACCCCTCCTCTTGGACGCCTGCCGCCCCTCAACATATTCTTGGGGGACCACCCTCCCATTCATTGGGGACCATCCCTTTTATTTAGAGTGAAACGCTTATTTTTTCAAAACAAACTTGGTTGTGAAGCAAAAATTCTATTTCAAAAGTAAATTTTGACACCAATTTTTAAATTCTTTGAAATTAAAAATTTTAAAAATTGAACTGATTTTTTTCTTTTCAAAATTCAGATTTAGTGGATCTTATTGTGATCTCACCTGATCGACCAGGAATTTTTTATTTTTATTGGATGCGGAATGCGACCCCTTATTAATTGAGTAATTCATCAACTCATGGTCAAAACAGACCACTAAGGGGGCATTAGATAAAGTATCGTTGTCCGGATGATGACAACATGGGTATTTGGTTGGGAACTTGTTAGTTCTAACATCCTCTAGCTAGGTCAAGTACCCGGTCAACTTGAAGATGACGCATCGGGCTTTGTGCAGGGGCGTCTGGTGAGAATATTCGTGAGGCAAACAGCTTGGCCAGTCACAGAGGAATAAACAATAATGAAAAACGCTGCAAATTATTACACAAAGGTTTATTATTTTTCTGAAGATAAAGCGTCAGCTTTACCCTCGTCACTACCTACCAATCATGTTTTCGCTTCATAATGTTCTTTATTCAGATGAAATAAACCCTTCACACTCCATTTGAAGAAATAAAGTATTCCTTGGTTTAGAAATTTGATTACAGGTTGATTAAGGAAGCAAAACATGTACAACCCAAAGAAGTGATTGCATTTCCCTGAATTCCTTGTAAAACCATAACTTCCACATTTTCCATCCGATTTCGATGTAATTTTCAGGAATTATGCAGATTGGGGTGTAGATAGTCCCCTACGGATATCATCGCCCCCAGACTTATAGTAGTTGGCGTGTAGACGGTCCCCTACGAAAATCATCACCCTCGGATTGATATTAGCCACTGCGCATGCGCAATCGTGAATTCCCTATAAGAGCTATACTTTCTACATTTCCCATCTGATTTCGATGATATTTTCAGGGATTACGCGGATTTAAGTGTAGATAGTCCCCTACGGATATCATCGCCCCCGGACTTATAGTAGCCACTGCGCATGCGCAAACAATAATTCCCTTGTAGCTGCCATAACTTTTACATTTTCTATCCGATTTTAATGAAAGTTTCAGGGATCATGCGGATTGAAGTGTAGATTGTCCCCTGTGAAAATCATTGCCCTTGGAATGTTAGTAGCCACTGCGCATAAACAAACGTGAATTCCGTATAACAGTCATAATTTCTACATTCATTTTAATTTTTAATCCCTACATGCATTTTAATATGGAACATGTTATTGCCCGAGAGTAACTACCAGAAAAACGTTACGCTGGGAGGGTGACCTCCGCCAGTCACGCGGCCTTTCGAACACTCCAGTTTTGAAGGCGTGAAGCGCCGAGTTTTCCTAATGTATTTTAAATATGCTGCTAGGGATAATATAACTGTTGTATACCTTCCTACGACTAAAAATTCTGCACTTAATTTGGCAAACATGCTCCATGTTTTTATAATTTACTCCGTAGACTTCAAGTAGATAGCATCTGGGGGGTCCAGGGGGGCTTGCGAGACAACCACTTCAAACAATAATACTGTATACTAAAATGAAGGTAGGTAAGTTATTACAGTAACTACAGGTAGTTAGTTACTAACTAACAAGTAAAAAAAGAAACAAAAATTTAAAAAAAGGAAAAAAATTAATAAAAATACAAAAACAATAAAATAAAAATCTTTTAACATGTTTAATGTTTTAGGGCTGGGGGTCATTCTGTGAATTCCGACACGCAAATTTGCAACGGGCAAAACTATACTAACCTGTGGTCCGATTTTGATGAAATTTTCAGGGATTGTGCGGGTTAGGTCCTAGACGGTCCCCTATAAATTTCAGCACCTTCGGACCAATAGGAGCGAGTGCGCATGCGCAAACGTGAATTTCCTGGGACCTCGGTTTCTCGGTTTCTAATGAACCGATTTTGCTCAAATTTGGAGGTTAGTTAGGGACTAACTTCTAAGAGACACCCTATAAGTTTCAATCAAATTGGTCAAGCAATAGCCGCTGCGCATGCGCGAACTTTAAATGTATTGTTACAACCAAAACTCCGCAACTATTCAACCGATTTCGATGAAATTTTCAGGGATTGTGTGGGTTAGGTCCTAGACGGTGGACCGCTAATATTTTGGTATTCAATAACTCAATAAGAAGGCTCCTGAGTGGTCACTGATCGGCTGAGTGAGCTCCAAGGCCATTTTCTCTCCTGTTGAACGCAGGAAGCTACAATTTGAGAAGCAGGGTCAATGGAGAATGCTGAAGGCGCCTGAGTGGTCACTGATCAGCTGAGTGACCTCCAAGGCCATTTTCTCTCCTGTTGAACGCAGGAAGCTGAAATTTGAGAAGCAGGGTCAATGGAGAATGCTGAAGGCGCCTGAGTGGTCACTGATCAGCTGAGTGACCTCCAAGGCCATTTTCTCTCCTGTTGAACGCAGAAAGCTGAAATTTGAGAGGCAGGGTCAATGGAGAATGCTGAAGGCGCCTGAAGGGTGACTGATCAGCTGAGTGAGCTCCAAAGCCATTTTCTCTCCTGTTGAACGCAGGAAGCTGAAATTTGAGAAGCAGGGTCAATGGAGAATGCTGAAGGCGCCTGAGTGGTCACTGATCAGCTGAGTTTCTCCCTTGCGAGGGAAAAACATTAAACATGATTTAATGTTTTTCCCTCGCAAGGGAGAAATTGAACATTATACATTATGTCTTCGTTTGCATGAATAATAATAATATCCTGGGGTACAAAATGTTATATGAGTTGTGCTATGTTCACCAAATTGAAATGTTGAGATGTGCTATGTTGCTCCCAGTCCAGTTGAGCTTTTAACAAAAAATGGATCGACCTCAAAATTGATGATGGAAAAAATAATAATGACAACTTATTCAGATAGGTTGGTAGGTAGGTACGCATTGAAGTCGCCGCCGTGCCCATCAGCAGAGACAAACATACGCAAGCAGATTTCACTTCCATCTGGTTAGTATTACAATATGCGCCGATAGTGCAATACAAAACAGGAATGAGAGTAGGTAGGTACCTATTGTTATGTTTGCGTGTCGGCGATCGAAGGAGCTGACCTTCTCGCTGCGGCGTTTTGACTTTCCTTTAACCCCTACTCAACGAAGAGAGAGAAGTCCCTATCCTAGCATGCAGTACTGTTGCATCGGCGGTTCATAACCACACCGTGGTGTGGAGTACTGAGGATTGCGGCTAGCCCGTCAGCCCCGGCGTTTCAGAGAAACCTACCGATGGGAAGATGGGATATTTACCTATTGAGCCTAGTACTTCGAGGAGATCCTTATTCGAGGAGAAGGTTTGAGAGCGAAATGATGAAGGCGATAGACTGGACTAGATTGGCTGGGAGCATCCCTGAGTGGGCTTATATACTCAAGTCGTTTACTCGGGAGAGAGAGAGGTGGAAAGGTGACGTCATGTTGGCGTATCCCCTGTACCTCGTCTCCTCCAGTGGGTGATGACTCACTCAGGGTTCCTCCCGTTAGCTTCTTTATTTAAGAACTAATTATTGATGATATGTGGGTCATAACACCTATCATTGAGGTAATAAATGTGTTCCAAAACTATTATGTCATTGCTGTCGTATGAGAGAGTGACAATAAGTGTGAATCTCAGTAAGAATATCCCTTTTGATAACAGCTGAAGACGTCCGTGACGCCAGAAATGGCAGTTGGATAAAAATTCAACATGACAAGGTTGTTCACTTACTCACTTAGGTACCCCTACTCCTGTTTTGTATTGCACTTTCGACGCATGTTCAAATACTAACCAGTTCATTTTAGTATGAACTCATACCTATATCACAAACCCATATCATGATCTAGACAATTCTACATCTATATACAATATGCTAAATTAATACATGGAATATTAGATTAATTAGATATTATCTAAATCAGATTAGGTATAATTAGACAAATAACTATTAGATATTATCTAATCAAAAGATAGAATCCCAATATTAGAAGAATATTAGTAGAATCCAAATATTTGGTACAGGGAATTACACATATTGTCACTCTCTCATCATTCTTCATACGACAGCAATGACTTACTACCTAATAGTTATGGATCACATTTGTTACCTCAATGATAGGTACCTACTCTCATTCCTGTTTTGTATTGCACTATCGACGCATGTTGTAGTACCAACCAGATGGAAGTGAAATATACTTGCGTATGTTTGTCTCTTCAGACAGGCACGGCGGCGACTTCATTACGTACCTACCTACCTACCAACCTATCTGGATAAGTTGTCATAATTATTTTGCTTCGAGTCCACCAAGGTAGCGAGAATTTTTTCCACTTTTCAAGGTTGAAAAAAAATGTCTCCAAAATCGAAATTTCCATTCGCGTTCTACGTTTCAGACCTTTCTGCACAATTTTGGTTTCGTGTCTGTCTGTCTGTGTGTCCGTCATGAAATCCTTGTACCGGCATAACTATAGTTAATGTCCGATTTCGATGAAAATTTTCAGGGATTGTGCGGGTTGGCGTTTAGACGGTCCCCTATGAAAATCATCACCATCGGACTGATGGTAGCCGCTGCGCATGCACAAACGTGAATTCCTTGTTCCTTCCAAATTTTTCATCCGATTTCGGTGTAATTTTCAGGAATTATGCGGATTAGGGTGTAGATGGTCCTCACGGAAAATCAATCAAATTGACATTATCCTTTGTGCATGCGAAAACCTAAAATTCTTAATACAGCCTTAACACTTACACTTTTGATCCGAATTTGATGACATTTTCTAGGATTGTTCAGATTGGCGTGAAAAAAAGTAGCTGCTGCGCATGCGCAAACTTGAACTCCTTGTAACAGCCATAACTTCTATATTTTCCATCCGATTTCGACGACATTTCTCAGGATTGTTCAGATTAGCGCGTTGATGGTCCCTTATTAGGGTACTGGAACGTACTTAGGGATTGATGTTTTGAGATTAACTACTATGAATCGGATCATCTATACAATAGGGTTATGGATACGAGGAAGCTATGTGCCACACCCACTTGGCAGACGTTTTTAGGACGTCCCACAGTAAGACTTGGGTGTCCTTATGCGATCGATGTGGGGTGAAGGAGGACAACACTCAACAGAAAAAAAAATAACCACACAGTAATCCGTTTTGGACCATTCTGAATCCAAATCCGTGAAAAAAACCATAGGTGTTTGTCTGTGTGTGTGTATGTGTTTGTGTGACAAAATCTTGTGTCGTCAGCCCAGTCCTTAGTTCCCAACCGATTTTCGTGGTTCTTTTTTTGTTCGACGCGAAAATCTATCTAGTTGTGCACTACGGCGCCGGAATTTTGAATTTTGCTTTTTAAGGGGGAAAAGGGGGGTGAAAACTTTAAAAACGTGCGTTTGCGGGCATAATCTTGTAAACTCTGCCCAGGCCTCAATTTCCAACCGTTTTGCGTGTTTCTTCTTTTTGTTTGACCAGAATAACTTCCGAGTTGTACAGGATTTCACCATAGTACCAAAATTCGCAAGGGGAGGGGATGAGTGGGGGGATAATATTCACAAAATATCCGATTTTTCAATATTTTGGTTCCTTTACTGCTTACTATAGTGGTGCCACCATGGTGCCAAGACACCATAAACCGCATATTTCGTGGTTTTTAGGACGTCCCACAGTAAGACTTGGGCGTCCTTATGCGATCGATCTGGGGTGAAGTTGGACAACACTCAACAGAAAAAAAAAATAACCACACAGTAATCCGTTTTAGACCATTCTGAATCCAAATCCGCGAAAAAAACCATAGGTGTATGTCTGTGTATGTGTGTGTGTGTGTGTGTGTGTGTGTGTGTATGGTATCGTACATGGCGCTTCCTGGTCATTTGCTGCGTATAGCCACCGCATACCTGGTCATTGAGGTGCATTGTGGTCCTTTTTCCAATGACCAGTTGTGTAGGTCAACTTTAGCGGCCCCCAAAAAATCGAAAACGACCCAGAATTTTTTTAAAAATAATTTTATCTCCTTCTACGATCATTAGAGAACATGTTTCAAAAAGAAAAAACCAACATAATTACCGCAAAATATTTAATTTAATTAGAAAACCAAACCAAACCAAATGACCAGTTGTGATAGTGAAATACTGCATTCAGTTTGTGTGTCATACGCGTACTGGCGCGTTACAACTGGTCAGTCAGTCACTTCCCCCTCTATTTTTCCAAAGCTCGTTGTGTGCTGCTCGACGTTAATTTTTCGAACTAATCAATTCTCTCATTCTGGCCTGTTTTTGGAGGGCTTAGGGAGTTTTCTATCTCCTTAACCCGCGAGAGGTGATCACCCTTAAACGAGGGTTGGAGGTGATACCTGAGTGCTGTGCTCAAGTCACGTTTTCTCGTACAATTTTTGCAATAACTCCGTTATTATTTGTCCTATCGACCTACGACTTCGTATGTATACTCTCAGATTGTTGAATGACAAAATATATGAGTGGGGGTCTATTAAAAATGTTTAATAAAATATATAAAAATTGTTTTATGTCCCAGGCCCTGTTTTTTTTGTACATTTTCCATTATAACTCTGCTATTATTCGTCCTACCGACCTGAAATCCCGTATGTTTACTCTCAGATAGTTTACTAACAAAATGTTGGGGGGGGGGGGGGTTATATCAAAACGCTGCAAATCATTGCTCAAAGGTTTATTATTTTCTGTATAGATCATCCTTCTGTATAGATCACTGGTTCTCCATCAATAGCACCTACCACCATCTGTATTCTCCCTTGACCTTCCCTCTCAAATTTCAGCTCCTGCGTTCAATAGGATTGAAAATGGCTTCGGAGCTCACTCAGCAGATCAGTGATCTGAAGAGTTAAGAAGATCTCCTCGAATGCTGGAGACGCCTGGAAGAGCACCTCCATTCAATAGGATTGAAAATGGCTTTGGAGCTCACTCAGCTGATCAGTGATGTGAGGAGTGAAGAAGATCTCCTCGAATGCTGGAGACGCCTGGAAGAGCACCTCCATTCAATAGGATTGAAAATGGCTTTGGAGCTCACTCAGCTGATCAGTGATGTGAGGAGTGAAGAAGATATCCTCGAATGCTGGAGACGCCTGGAAGAGCACTTCCATTCAATAGCATTGAAAATGGCTGCGGAGCTCACTCAGCTGATCAGTGATCTGATCAGTGAGCAATGATTTGCAGCGTTTTTTACCTACAAACATTGTTTTACCTACCAACTTTTTTTTACCTACCAACTATTGGTAGGTACTACCTACCACACTAAATATAATGGCTTCACACCTTCACAATCAAGTTTATTAGAAAGAACTAAACGCTTCACACTCGATTCGAAAAATAGAAAGCTTGATATGGAAATTTGATTACTGGTTACGCAGAAGGCAAAACTGTATACAAATCGAAGAAATGAACAGCGATCGCATTTTAGTCAGATAAAATTTGAACGGCGATTAGACCTCTTTTGCGATTCACACTCATGATTCTGTTTTATCGAAGGAAAACCTTCAAGTACTCGTAGGGACCGAACGGTTTGTCCTACAGAGCTCCGGGTGGTCTCAAAAATTTTTAAAAATTCTATACTATTTAAAGTTGGTGAAAAAACGATACCTTTATTTCGAGAGTTTTCGAGCTAGGGCACTCTTGAAAATTTCAACCCTTAATTTTCACCCCTTATAAGTGACCTACATCAACCAAAAGCTTCGCGGCACAACTAGACCCCAAATGGAGCCCATATACCAAATTTGAACCAAATCGGTCCAGTGTTGCTAAGAAAAGTGCCGCGTACGGCGTACGGCGGACGGACGGAAATTTTTTTATTCGATTTTCGGATTCTACGTACCTTGAAACGTAAAACATCAAATTTTGAGGGGGGGTTAAAATTTTTTTTTTCTTGCTCGATTCCAAAGGCTTATTATTGAAAATAGTAAACCAAAAGCAATGCGCGTATGCAGTATATACATAAATTTATCATATAGCTCAGAAAAATTGGTAGCTCTCATTACTCATTTAATGACAAGATTATAATACGGTATGATGACTTAGCATTCAGGCAATAAACAAATTTCAGTTATTTTGCAGACATAAATAGCACATAGCGTTGGTGAAAAAATATATTTTTTTATAGCATCAAGTGCCTATAAAATGTAGCAAAACGCTGCAAATCATTGCTCAAAGGTTTATTATTTTCTGTATAGATCACTGGTTCTCCATCAATAGCACCTACCACCATCTGTATTCTCCCTTGACCTTCCCTCTCAAATTTCAGCTCCTGCGTTCAATAGGATTGAAAATGGCTTCGGAGCTCACTCAGCTGATCAGTGATCTGAGGAGTGAAGAAGATCTCCTCGAATGCTGGAGACGCCTGGAAGAGGACTTCCATTCAATAGGATTAAAAATGGCTTTGGAGCTCACTCAGCTGATCAGTGATCTGAGGAGTGAAGAAGATCTCCTCGAATGCTGGAGACGCCTGGAAGAGCACTTTCATTCAATAGGATTGAAAATGGCTTCGGAGCTCACTCAGCTGATCAGTGATCTGAAGAATGAAGAAGCTTTTGAGCAATGATTTGCAGCGTTTTTTACCCACCAACATTTTTTTTACCTACCAGCTAGGTACTACCTACCACACCATACTGGCTTCACACCTTCACAATCAAGTTTATTAGAAAGGACTAAACGCTTCACACTCGATTGGAAAAATAGAAAGCTTCATATTGAAATTTGATTACTGGTTACGCAGAAGGCAAAACTGTATACAAATCGAAGAAATGAACAGCGATCGCATTTTAGTCCGATAAAATTTGAATGGAGATTAGACCTCTTTTGCGATTCACACTCATGATTCTGTTTTATCGAAGGAAAACCTTCAAGTACTCGTAGGGACCGAACGGTTTGTCCTACAGAGCTCCGGGTGGTCTCAAAAATTTTTAAAAATTCAATACTATTTAAAATTGGTGAAAAAACGATACCTTTATTTCGAGAGTTTTCGCTAGGCACTCTTGAAAATTTCAACCCTTAATTTTCACCCCTTAGAAGTGACCTACATCAACCAAAAGCTTCGCGGCACAACTAGACCCCAAATGGAGCCCATATACCAAATTTGAACCAAATCGGTCCAGTGTTGCTAAGAAAAGTGCCGCGGACGGCGGACGGACATTGCAAATTTGGATTCTACGCACCTTGAAACGTAAAGTGACAAAGTTTGAGGGGGGGTTATAAAAATTTTTTGCGATACGATCACATAGGCTTATTATTAGAAATAATAAACCAAAAAAATAGACTCACAAAGATTAGATAATATTGCTTAGAGGCATTTTCATACTTGAATTAGTTGTAAAATTCTTCCCTACTGTTTTCAACGTGGCACACTCCGTAAACATACGTACTAAAATAAAATCAAAGGTATACACTCTATCCTCGCTTCTGACAGGAAGGTTGAGTTCAAAAATTTATACAATAGGTGCATTGGGTTCTCTCATAATAGGAACTGGTAGTGTAGGGTGCTATTGTTCTGTAGGTATCACGTCAGGTAGGTGAGACTACATACACTATGATTCCGTTCTACTTTGAATGACATTGAAATGAAGTAAACCATTGGCAACTAATCCGGGAAATTTCGGCGGTATCTTCTAGAGGTTTTGAAGAAGTCGAGTAGTTGTATACCTGTCTGTTTTGAAAGAACGGAATCAAAACTTACTTGAAATGAACTGTCAGGAATTCATATTCAAGTGGTCACAAATAGGTAGGTACCCGTATTAAGATTGTGGTGCTGAAGGGTTACCCAGAGTTCGTATTTTTTGTTCTTTACAAAAAATACGTTTAAACTAGTTATGATGTGGGTTTTTATTATGAGAATGTTAACAAACATTTTCTTGCCCTCTATTTCATTTTTTCTGACCATGTGTATGTATTTTTGATCGAGTATTTGAGTTATACAGGGTGTTACATTTTGTAATGGTCACAGGGCAGGATTCGATGTTACAACTGATTTTCAGCAAAAAATTCTTAATAGGAATTTTTTGTAGAAGCTTCATTTTTGAGTTATTTCACTTTTAAGATTTTTTTCATGTTCCCCACCTTCTGTCGGCAAAAATGGCTTTAACTCCCCGAATTTTCATGTTAATTTTTGGTTTATTATTTCTAATAATAAGCCTATGTGATCGTATCGCAAAAAATTTTATAACCCCCCCTCAAACTTTGTCACTTTACGTTTCAAGGTGCGTAGAATCCAAATTTGCAATGTCCGTCCGCCGTCCGCCATCCCCCGTCCGCCGTCCGCGGCACTTTTCTTAGCAACACTGGACCGATTTGGTTCAAATTTGGTATATGGGCTCCATTTCGGGTCTAGTTGTGCTGCGAAGCTTTTGGTTGATGTAGGTCACTTCTAAGGGGTGAAAATTAAGGGTTGAAATTTTCAAGAGTGCCCTAGCTCGAAAAGTCTCGAAATAAAGGTATCGTTTTTTCACCAATTCTAAATAGTATAGAATTTTTAAAAATTTTTGAGACCACCCGGAGCTCTGTAGGACAAATTGTTCGGTCCCTACGAGTACTTGAAGGTTTTCCTTCGATAAAACAGAATCATGAGTGTGAATCGCAAAAGAGGTCTAATCTCCATTCAAATTTTATCGGACTAAAATGCGATCGCTGTTCATTTCTTCGATTTGTATACAGTTTTGCCTTCTGCGTAACCAGTAATCAAATTTCCATATTTTTCCAATCGAGTGTGAAGCGTTTAGTTCTTTCTAATAAACTTGATGGTGAAGGTGTGAAGCCAGTATGGTGTGGTAGGTAGTACCTAGCTGGTAGGTAAACAAAAGTTGGTAGGTAAAAAAAATGTTGGTGGGTAAAAAACGCTGCAAATCATTGCTCAAAGGCTTCTTCACTCTTCAGATCACTGATCAGCTGAGTGAGCTCCGAAGCCATTTTCAATCCTATTGAACGCAGGAAGCTGAAATTTGAGAGGGAAGGTCAAGGGAGAATACAGATGGTGGTAGGTGCTATTGATGGAGAACCAGTGATCTATACAGAAGGGTGATCTCTGCAGAAAATAATAAACCTTTGAGCAATGATTTGCAGCGTTTTTATCTGATAATACCGTTGGAAAGTGCGTAAATTTTTCCAACTCCATGATGGAGTAAAACTTTTTCTTAAATCGGGACACGGATAAAGAATGGACCTAAACAAAAACTGGTGAAATCTTGGAAAGCTGGAGTTCTGTAATTCGGCTTGTGAATTTTTGCCTGTAAGTCTAAAAGATGCGCCAAAGTCTCAGCTTTCCAACGGTTTAGTTACTTTTATTTCAATGGGGAAATTATTTTAAAAAACGCTGCAAGTTATTACACACTGGTTTATTATTTTTCTATATTGATCACTCGTCTGCAAAGCCACCAACCAAAAAGTGCGGCAAAAGTGCCGCGTACGGCCGGCGTACGGCGGACGGACGGCCACATTTTTATTCGATTTTTGGATTCTACGTACCTTGAAACGTAAACCATCAAATTTTGAGGGGGTGTTGAAAAAAAATGTTTCTCGGTCGATTCCAAAGGTTCATTATTGAAAATAATAAACCAAAATGTGTGTTTGAAAGAAGAAAAACGTGAATTTCTTCAACGAAATCAGCTTTCCGACTGAGACGATCAGAGGGATTGAACGTTGGGACGGAGTGGCAGAATTGGGCAAACTCCTATCTACTCATGAATTATGATGTTAAAATAATTTTAACACAGTAATTATTACTGATGGATATGAATAAAATAATGACAAAAATATGTTTACAAACATGATTAAAAATAAGAATAAATTTGTATTCACACATAAGAGTGTGATTGAACAAATAAACACTGTATGAATAACATTATATTCCTAATCACAGGGAACTGTGCGATTAATTACACGAAATGTGTGCTCGATTGTCTCAGTCGGAAAGCTGATTTCGTTGAAAAACAATTCACGTTGAAATGTTCATTTCGTTGAAAATAAAGGTAACTAAACCTTTGGAAAGCTGAGATTTTGGCGCATCTTTTAGGCCTAAAGGTGAAAATTCACAAGTCGGATTACAGAACTGTTATGTTTGCGTGTCGGTGAGTGAAGAGCTGACCTTCTCGCTGCGGCGTTTGACTTTTCTTTAACCCCTACTCAACGAAGAGAGAGAGATCCCTATCCTAACATGCAGTACTGTCGCATCGGCGGTTCATAACCATACCGTGGTGCTAAGCACTGAGGAAGGCGGCTAGCCCGTCAGCCCCGGCGTTTCAGAGAAACCTAGGAGGATGACGGGATATTTACCTATTGAGCCTAGTACTTCGAGGAGATCCTTATTCGAAGAGAAGGTTTGAGAGCGAAATGATGAAGACGATAGACTGGACTAGATTGGCATAAGGGAGCATCCCTGAGTGATCTTATAATATAATATAATATATTTATAATGTATATTATACACATGTCGTTAGCTCGGGAGAGAGAGAGGTGGAAAGGTGACGTCATGTTGGCGTATCCCCCGTACCTCGTCTCCCCCAGTGGGTGATGACTCATTCAGGGATCCTCCCGGTAGCTTCTTTATTTAAGAACTAATTATTGATGATATGTGGGTCATTACAAGAACCAATGAGGTTTTCAAACATATTGAAATTTCCAAGATTTTACCAGTTTTTCGTTTAGGTCCATTTTTTATTTATCCGTTTTCCCGATTTAAAAAAATATTTTTCTCCATCAAGAAGATAGGGAAATATACGCTCTTTCCAACGGTCTAATCAGACAGAAAGTATCATGAAAATTCGGGGAGCTAAAGCCGTTTTACTGACATATGGTGGAAAACACGAAAAAATCTTAAAAGTGAAATAACTCAAAACCGAAGCTTCTACAAAAAATTACTATGAGGCTTTTTTTTTAATAGAAATGAGTTGTAAAATTGGCTCTTGCCCTGTGACCTGTTATGAAATGTAACATCCTGTATAATCCTCCGTTTCCAGAAGGGCAGTTCAATAGAAGTGTGTAATTGATCTTAGTCGGAACCAGGTAACAGCAACTTGGAAAAAATTGCAACGTAAAAATCCGTTCTCATCTACTAAGGTTCATAATATGAACCTAGTAGAGAGTGGATATTAGTAGATGAGTGGATATTATCCACTAAGGTTCATAACTAAAAATAATAAATGACCAAGAAACAATATCCCCGATTACACAGGGTGTCTACAAAGCAGATCTCATTCCTTCAAGGGGTCGGTTTTACAACTAATTTGCAACATAAAGTGCCTCATAATTGTCATTTCATGTCTTAACATCGGCACATAATCGAGAAAACGTAACGAAAACTTGCCCACGCTTTAACACTTTTTCATGTTATCGACCATACTTCATTAAAACGGCCATAGCTCCCTCATTTCCCGAGTAATCTCAAATGTGAAGAGACCGTTGGAAAGATCGTGAATTTTCCTGTTTCCCTAATGCCAAATACAATTTTTTTCAGTTGAACGTTATTATGGGTTATTATAATAAAGCAACCTAACAAGTGAACTTAGCAACTTTACTTTACTTTGTACGCGGCACTTCCCTTAGTTACCATGGACTAATTTTGATGAAATTTATTATGTGGGCTCGATTTGTGCCCCGAAGCTTCTGGTTGATGTCAGTCATTTCTAAGGGGTGAAAATTAAGGGTTGAAATTCCCAAAAGTGCTCCCTATTTCTTCTCATTGAGTGTGAAGCGTTTATTTCTTCGAAATAAACTTGATTGTGAAGGGAAAATATGGTTCGTAGGTAGTGACAATGACAAAGCTGTGAGTTTAGTAGGCGATTGATCTACTCAGAAAAATAATAAACTTTGTGTAACTTGTGCAGCGTTTTTCTTCTCAATGGAATCGACATTTTGACGGGAGGATTCGGGGGTATCCCATCTGCCGCCACTATCCAACCCCGAATCCTTCCGTCAAAACGTTGAATTTGTTGAAAAAATTATCGTTTTTCCGTGTTCAAACAAAAAAAGTTCCATCGTAAAACGTTTTTTGATTATGCGATTATACGCTTTTTGATTATTTGATTTTCGATTATGTTATTAGGTATATGGTTTTTTGATTTTTCGATTATGCTGAAATTCTGGCTCAGTTTTCAGGCTTATCGGCAATAGTTCATTATCTCTAATTATTAGGACATTATGGGCATTGAAAAACGGTAAGTTTACGAAAAGTTACAAAGTTCAGTTTTTAGTTTGCTTCATTCCCCATTACATTCAACTGGAAAAATTGTACTTTTTGAGCATTAAGGAGATAGAAAATTTTACGATACTTCCAATGGTCTCTGGACATTTGAGATTACTCGAGAAATGAGAGAGCTACATAATTTTCCTGTAAAGGACATCTCTCGTCTGCAGAGATCACACCTTTGCGCCCTTGTCACTGTTTTTAGAAAAAATAGTTTAACCTATCAACCGTAGGTACTTACTACCTACCTACCTTCACAATCAAGTTTATTTACAAATTAAGAGCTTCACACTCGATTCGAAAAACAGGGAGCTTCACATGGGAAATTTGATTACTGGTTGCTAAGGAACCAAAACTATGCAGGGTGTTTCATAAGTAACGGACCACCCTTTCTATCTCCGTTGTCTTGAGGGGTAGAAAAAACTTCAAGCGGTAACTCCCCTTAAATTAAAATTTTAATAATTTTTAACGAATTTTTTTTGAGAATTTTTTGAGAAATTCAACTATCACACTTTCACGCATTCTACGCAAAATTTCATGAATTTTTGACCCCTCAACCGATTTTTTTGGTTGCACACAACCCGTCCAGAGATTAAGGTAAAACAATTGAGATTAAGGTAGACCCCAAGTGTGACACATGTTTTTTCATTATTTTTCGACGCTGAATCATTTGATATCCATTTTTGCATTTAACTGGAATTTTTCGAAACGGTGGTGGAAATTCGGTAGTTTTTAATAGAAAAATGCTGTTTTTCTTTTTCCTTTTTTTCCTTCTTTTAAATTAGTTCGGGTGGCTAACTCTACTCCATCTAGCCACCCGAACTAATTAAAATTGCGTCGTAACTCATAAGGATGGAAGAAGAGCGATTTTCTATTACAAACCACCTAAACACCTCCACCGTTTCAAAAAATTCCAGTTAAATCCAAAAATGGAAACTACCATGTGATTCAGCGTTGAACATTGATAAAAATGCATGTGTCACACTTGGGGTCTACCTTCATCTCAATTTTGGCACAATCCAGGGGTTGCGAATGTTTGCGCGCTCATTGGACGGGTTGTTCGCAACCAAAAAAAGTCTGCCAAGTGGGTGTGGCACATAGCTTCCTCGTATCCATAACCCGATTATATAGGTGATCCGATGCATAGTAGTTAGGTAATCTGAAAACACCAATCTGTAAGTAGGTACCTTTCACTACCCTCATAGGGTACCATCAACACGCTAATCTGGACAATCCTAGAAAATGTCATCAAACTCGGACGAAAAATGTAAGTGCGGTAGTGATTGGAATCAAAAAATTTCATTGCAAGACTGGGAATCGAACCTGGAACTCCCGAATGTGAGTCCAGCACTTTGCTTACTGATCTACAGAGGGGTTTGTTGAATAGCTTTGAGATCCTCAGCTCAGACGCAACTGTTACGGCTGTTACAAGGATTTTACGATTGCGCATGCGCAGAGGCTACTGTAAATTTTAAGGCCTTGATTTTCATTGGGGACCATCTACAACCTAATCCGCGTAATCCCTGAAAATGTCATCGAAATCGGGTAGAAATTGTGGAAATTATGGCAGTTACAAGCAATTCACGTTCCGCATGCGCATCGGTTACTATCAGTCCGGGGGTGATGATTTTCATAGGGGACCATCTGAACACTAATCTGTAACATCCCTGAAAATTTCATTGAAATCGGATGGAAAATGTGGAAGTTACGGCCGTTACAAGAAAATTAACGTTTGCGCATGCGCAGTGACTACTATCAGTCCGAAGGTGATGATTTTCATAGGGGACCATCTAATCACTAATCTGTAACATCCCTGAAAATTTCATTGAAATCGGATGGAAAATGTGGAAGTTATGGCTGTTACAAGGAATTCACGTTTGCGCATGCGCAGTCGCTTCTATCAGTCCGAGGATGATGATTTTTATAGGGGACCGTCTACACACCAACCCGCACAATCCCTGAGAATTTCATAGAAATCGGACAATAACTTCGTATAGTTATGCGCGTTACAAGGAATTCATGACAGACAGACAGACACACAGACAGACACGGAACCAAAATTGTTCAAAAATGTCTAAAACGCAAAACGCGAGTGAAAATTTTGATTTTGGAGAACTTTTTTTTTCGTCCTTGAAAATTGAATACAAAGCTTCCGCTACCTTGGTAGACTCGGAAGCAAAAGAAAGAAAAAAAAGTCTGCCAAGTGGGTGTGGCACATAGCTTCCTCGTATCCATAACCCGATTATATAGATGATCCGATGCATAGTAGTTAATCTCAAAACACCAATCTCTAAGTACCTTTCACTACCCTTATAGGGGACCATCTACACGCTACTCTGGATAATCCTAGAAAATTTCATCAAATTCGGATGAAAAATGTGAGTCACTACTCAAAAAATCCAAAAATATCTTGGCATGGCTGGGAATCGTACCCGAGACCTCTCACTTACCAAAATGACTCGCTGTACATGTGCTACGGGCGCCAGACAGTTGGTAGTGTAGAATTTGAGGTTCTGACGTACGCACGGCTGTTACACAGATTTTACGTTCGCGCATGCGCAATGGCTACTATAAGTCCGGGGGTGATGATTTTCATAGGGGACCCATACCTACAAACCCCATCCTGCCTCTACATTTTTATTACAGGATCTAATTCCAGATTCAAATAATCTGGAAAGAATGTGTTATTGATTTTATTGAAGCTATTTGCTACGCCCACTGTTTAGCATACTTAAGAATAGGTAGTATACATTCCACTTCATTGGCAGATGGGAAATTTGGATTTTATGTGGAGGATTTGGTTCTAGCATACCTAACATACTGTATGTTAGGGTGGGGGTAAAAAATGTAATTCTACCAAAATGTGAATCTCCTGATCACCCTGTTTCCAAAAAGTACCTACACGATTTTTTATGTCGAGGATTGGTACTAGCATACCTAACATAGTACTGTATGTTAGGGTGGGGGTAAAAAATGTCATTCTACCAAAATTTGAATCTTCTGATCACTCTGTTTCCAAAAAGTACCTACACGATTTTTTATGTGGAGGATTTGGTACTAGCATGCCTGACATACTGTATGTTAGGGTGGGGGTAAAAATGTAATTCTACCAAAATGTGAATCTCCTGATCACCCTGTTTCCAAAACGTACCTACACGATTTTTTATGAGGAGGATTTGGTACTAGCATACCTAACATACTGTATGTTAGGGTGGGGGTAAAAAATGTAATTCTACCAAAATGTGAATCTTCCTGATCACCCTGTTTCCAATATCGTACCTACACGATTTTTTATGTGGAGGATTTGGTACTAGCATGCCTAACATACTGTATGTTAGGGTGGGGGTAAAAAATGTAATTCTACCAAAATGTGAATCTCCTGATCACCCTGTTTCCAAAAGTACCTACACGATTTTTTATGTCGAGGATTTGGTACTAGCATACCTAACATACTGTATGTTAGGGTGGGGGTAAAAAATGTAATTCTACCAAAATGTGAATCTCCTGATCACCCTGTTTCCAAAAAGTACCTACACGATTTTTTATGTGGAGGATTTGGTACTAGCATACCTAACATACTGTATGTTAGGGTGGGGGTAAAAAATGTAATTCTACCAAAATGTGAATCTCCTGATCACCCTGTTTCCAAAAAGTACCTACACGATTTTTTATGTCGAGGATTTGGTACTAGCATACCTAACATACTGTATGTTAGGGTGGGGGTAAAAAATGTAATTCTACCAAAATGTGAATCTCCTGATCACCCTGTTTCCAAAAAGTACCTACACAATTTTTTATGTGGAGGATTTGGATCTAACATACCTAACATACTGTATGTTAGGGTGGGGGTAAAAATGTAATTCAACCAAAATGTGAATCTCCTGATCACCCTGTTTCCAAAAAGTACCTACACGATTTTTTATGTCGAGGATTTGGTACTAGCATACTTAACATACTGTATGTTAGGGTGGGGGTAAAAAATGTAATTCAACCAAAATGTGAATCTCCTGATCACCCTGTTTCCAAAAAGTACCTACACGATTTTTTATGAGGAGGATTTGGATCTAACTACCTACCTAACATACTGTATGTTAGGGTAGCGGTAAAAAATGTAATTCTACCAAAATGTAGAATCTCCTGATCACCCTGTTTCCAAAAGTACCTACACGATTTTTTATGTCGAGGATTTGGTACTAGCATACCTAACATACTGTATGTTAGGGTGGGGGTAAAAAATGTAATTCTACCAAAATGTGAATCTCCTGATCACCCTGTTTCCAAAAAGTACCTACACGATTTTTTATGTCGAGGATTTGGTACTAGCATACCTAACATACTGTATGTTAGGGTGGGGGTAAAAAATGTAATTCTACCAAAATGATGAATCTCCTGATCACCCTGTTTCCAAAAAGTACCTACACGATTTTTTATGTCGAGGATTTGGTACTAGCATACCTAACATACTGTATGTTAGGGTGGGGGTAAAAAATGTAATTCTACCAAAATGTGAATCTCCTGATCACCCTGTTTCCAAAACGTACCTACACGATTTTTATGAGGAGGATTTGGATCTAACATACCTAACACACTTATGTTTGGGGTGGGGGTAAATGATGTAGTACCCCTAAATGCAGAAAAATCTTCCCTATATAATACGTAAATGTTAACGTGGAAAAAAAAACACGAGAAATCCTCGAAAACCGGAAGAGTAGGAAGCTATGTGCTACGCCACTGTTTAGCATATTTATAAATACATTCCACTTCATTGGCAGATGGTTTCAATATTATTTAACCAAGAGCAATACAAATACGGAAAAATTAAGTTTATATTGAGGACGCCATGTGCTACCACCCCTTTGAAAATAAAGGCCTGAAAGTATTACCTTGTGACGTCACTCTCTGAGGCAAATTCGGAGGTCTGATGACCAGTTGGCACCTCAAAAGGACCAGAAGCGCGGTGAAAATCCGAAACGGGAAATCAGTGACCACCTTTGATTGTGGGATTCAGAGCACGGAGTGTAAGGACCAGTTGCGTTTTTATACACATGACCAAGAGTGATGGTAGAAAATACCCCTAATGACCAGTTGTGCGGTGGAAATCCGAAACGGAGTGTATAAAATGTCGGAGTGTATAAGGGTGGGGGTTGGTTATTTATCCGTTTCAGACATCAGGGAGTATCATGGTGTATGTAACTCAAAATGTCAAAAATGACCATAAGGCGCCCTTGACCACAAACGGGGGCCGGGCGCGTATAGGTGTGTGTGTGTGTGTATGTGTGTGTGTGACCAGACTGGCACCATTGGTGGTGGGTTGGGTGGGGGGGGGGGACTCAAATTCGCATGTTGGGTGTCGTAGATCATGGTTTTTAAAAATGCTCTTCA
>CM019182.2:56773299-56805025 GCA_009739505.2 Apolygus lucorum
GGCGAAAATATGATTCGCACTAAATCTCGAGAACCATATTACACTGCTAGGGGGAGAAGCATACTGAGTGAGCTAATTCGTCTTTTTTTATGTATTATGATGCGTGCTGAACCTGAGATTGAACCTCTATAATACTCTCCATGACCAATATTGCTTCATCTAGAAACTCTGATCTTGACTAAACCGCTCAGTCAAAACCTTGCAGTCCAATGAATTTGTTCTCTAGCAGGCTAATGTCCAAGGACTTAAATCTAAATTTGACGAATAAATTGTAGATATCGAACCGTCCAGACATTAAAAGTTTTGGGTTTCACTAAGCAACTGGTGCTATCAAGACGATGAGATTCAACTGTACGCTCCAGTTGGTTTCCAGCTACCATCAACATTTTGTCGACGAACATTTAGGTGTGGTGGATCAGCTATATTTGTGGGTAATGGAATTGATTCATGTGATCTGCGAGAGGTCAGAGAATGTCGATTGAGTCGTCATGAGAATTTCTGCTGTCAATTTATCTTCTATGAACCTAACAGTCTGCTGCATTTATAGGCCTCCTTCACCGACAAATTTTGACGAGTTCATCTTCTGCTTGGACAAATTACTTCTTGCTGTTTTAGATTTAACAGGATGATTGTGATTAGGGGGATTGAATATCCTTTTGAGGAAACTTCCAACCTTTCTTATTAATGTATAGAAATATCTTCTACAATTTGATAAATAGCTATGACTTCATATCACTCTGAGAGAGATTACGCGCTTCATGTCAGGGCCAGAACGGCAGAGTCCCTCCTGCTTAGATGTCATGGTGACAAATTTTGATCCAAGTTTGTATTATGCTTCAGTTAGCACAAGTGGTTTCTCGGATCACTGGGTATCGAGCTGCGATTGCTGAAATGTAGGGTTGAAAATAAAGTCTTGTTTTTACGCAAACGTTCACTAAAGAAGCTAATATCATTGAACTTGGTTGTGTTCTTTCAGCTCTAAACTGGTTCCCAGTATATTTGTGTAAAAATGTGAATTCGGCTGCTGACACATCATGGAGATCTTCCTGTCAGCTGTTGATTCTACGTGCCCCCTGGAAAACATCTCTAACTCGGAACAATATTTCTTCAAAGAGAATTCAGTTCAGCAAAAGATATTGGATCTACGAGACAAGTATCACTCTTCAAAAGTTTGGCTCCGTCAACTCGTAATATTGATTCTGCCAAGCTTGCTCGTAAATATAGAAATGAATATCGTAAATCACTTGCCAAATCCAGACGTGTAAGAAATGATAATAAAATCGAATCTCTACCAACAGAACTAAATCCTCGTGGGATGTCGTCAGGTGTGAGTTAAATGCTAAATCCAGAGGTTCCTGTTCCAGTGGTCGATTCAACTGTCATGGTTTCAGTGCTGCCTTTCCGAGGTCTTCGATCTCTGCCCTCCTAGAGGATCGATCGGAAAGGATGGTCTCAGTGACTTCTGAGGGAGGCTCCTCACTTCTACAATGAGTTTTTCTAGAACTGGTAACTGTTGAAGAGTTTTCTGTTATCTGCTCATTGAGCCTTTCCTCTCTTCTGATTTTTATGTTTGAAACGCTTGCAATGATGAGAGTGTAGCTACTCATATACTTGAGCCCCTCACATACATCATGAATTTATGTTTTGTGCATGGTGAGTTTCCTGAGTGCTGGAAAATGTCTATGGTGTCGCCAATTCCCAGAAAGGCAAATGTTCGAAGTATGAGGATTTCCGTCCTATATCTAAGCTCCCCATATTTGCGAAGATCTCAGAGTCTGAGTCCTGAAGAGAATCAGAACATACATCGAGGAGAGGAGAATCATTCATGATAGGACAGTTTGGATTCAAGAAAGGACGTAGTACACGTGAGTGGACGCAGTTGTATCGTTGATCAGGTCGGCTTTGGAATTCTGGAGGGAAAGAATCATGTGGAACTTAGACTCTATGATCTTTCCAAAAGCATTCGATGTGGTTCCGCATGATCTCCTCCTACAAAAGTTGGCCTACTACTGTTTGGTCGTGTGGCTATCGATTTCCTTGGGAGTTATCTGCGAGGGTGGTCTCAGGTTGTTCCTTCAATAGAGAGAATTCTAGAAGGTTCCGATCCCTTATGGGATAAACAGGGTTCTGTCCTGGGACTGTGCCTTTTCTTATTATATATGAACGCTCTGTCATACCAGTCTATGGAGTCAGGGCACCTGATCCTTTATGCAGATGATATAACAGTAATATCTGCAGCACCTGATACTAAATCCATGAGCAGCAATGTTTCAAAACTCCGAAGACACTGTAAAGAAGTGGTGTGCTGCGAACGCTTTAATTTTGAATGATAGCAAAACCCAAGAGTTGATTTTTAAACTCAATGGTCGACTTGAGAATACGGTTGATGTCCTGGGTGTCTCAGTAGACAATAGATTATCATGGCTCAGCCACATAGAGAGGCTCTCTTCGAAGCTGTCCTCTTGCAATTTCCTCCTACGTAGACTAGCTTATGCTGTGTCCCCCGAAGTACTTCTCATGGTGTATCATTCTTGTTTCGCCAGCCGTCTCTCGTAGTGCGTCGCACTGTGGGGTAACTCCAGCCATGCTGAGGCGGCTTTCAGACTGCAAAAAAGGGGCCTCCGCACCATATTAAAGCTGGGTTTGAGTGAAAGCTGTCGAGGACACTTCAAAGCTCCAGGCATTCTAACTCTGCCTAGTATGTATGTCCTCGACTGCCTGCTGCTTGTGAAGAGCGAACTGGACGCCTTCTCCACTGGGTTCACAACGCACGACCACTTTACGAGGTCCCGTCATAACTTGTGTCCCCCTAAGGCAGGTTGAACTCGTCTATGACCTCCAACCCTCATCAAATGGGTTGCCGTTTCTTCAATTCCTTGGATGATATAACAAAGAAACTACCCTATGAATCGTTCAAGATCAAGGTCAGAAGAATACTCGTTCAACTGGAACTCTAAGACCCTGCAGAGTTTTTTACAATGAACTGTCAGACTTAAATTTATGTAATTATTTGATAATTTTTTATTGTTTTATATGTATGTTTTCGACTTTTGTATTGCCTGATAAGGCCATTACAAATAAAAACATTTTTGATTTGAATTGAAACCCCTGGGATCGCTTTTATCAGCCGGCACATTGATAATGTAGGGCAGCACGAGTGTACAGCTGTAAAGGGTGCCAACTGTTGAGAAAATGCTTCAAAGATCGATTCAACTATAGTTTGCAATAATATTGGTTTATTATTTTCAACTAGCTGAAAAGCCTTCTGAAAGCAGGCAAAAACAATCGTAGATGAACACGAAATTTATTAAAAGAAAAAAATGTATGTCATGGCCTGGAATCGATCTCAGGTCCCCCACGTTCGGGCGACAAACGTACATACGGTTGGGGTTTATGTATTTAGATAATGAACCTTTGAAATCGACCATGAAGAAAAAAATAAAATAAAAATAACCCCCCCTCAGAATTTGTTGGTTCACGTTTCAAGGTACGTAGAATCCGAAAATCGAATTAAAAAAAAAAAAAGATTACTGGTTGCTAAGGACGCAAAACTGAGAACAACTCAAAGAAAACGAACAACGATCGCATTTTGATCAGCTAAAATTTGAACTGAGATTAGACCTCTTTGCGATTCACACTCGAGTTTCTGATTTTTCTCAATTCCAACCCTTAAGTTTCGTAGGGAGCGAACGGTTGGTCCTACAGAGCTCCAGGTGGCCTCAAAAAATTCTTAAAATTCAATACAATTTAAAATAGGTGAAAAAGTATACCTTTATATCGAGAGTTTTCGAGCTAGGGCACTCTTAAAATTTTCAACCCTCCATTTTCACAACTAGACCCCAAATGGAGCCCGTATGCCAAATTTCATCAAAATCGGTGCATGGGAACCAGGAAAGTGCCGCGTACGGTGGATGGAGGAGGGAAATGTTTTATTCGATTTTTGGATCCTACGTACCTTGAAACGTAAACCAATAAATTTTGAGGGGGGTTAAACACGAACCGAATGAACACATTCTGGGGAAAATCGTTTTATAGCGAGATTGTTATTTGCGATATCCTATGTTTCTCTCTTGATATCAGGTAGGCTTCTTTTACGATTAATTAGGTAGCCTTCAGTCAAGGATAGCAGAGTACACAATGTTTTGTCACACACACAGTCATTCACCAAAGGTTTTTTCTTGGATTTGGATTCAGAATGGTCTAAACTGATTCGTATGTGGTTATTTTGCTTCCGAGTCTACCAAGGTAGCGGAAGCTTTGTTTTCACTTTTCAAGGTTGAAAAAAAAGTTCTCCAAAATCTAAATTTCCACTCGCGTTTTACGTTTCAGACCTTCCAGAACAATTTTCGTTCCGTTTCTGTCTGTCATGAAATCCTTTCCACAGCCGTAACTTCTACAATTTTCATCCGATTTCGATGAAATTTTCAGGGATTGTGCGGGTTGACGTGTAGATGGTCCCTTATGAGGGTACTGGAAGGTACTTATGAGATTGATGTTTTGAGATTAATTAACTATGCATCGGACCATCTATACAATCGAGGAAGCAATGTGCCACACCACTTGGCAGACTTTCTTTTCTGTTGAGTCCACTTCACTCCAGAATAATCGCTTGCAAAAAGGTGCGTTTTCGGGCATAATTTTGTAAACTCTGCCCAGCCCGCAATTTCGTACCGATTTGCGTCTTTCTATTTTTGTTCGACTCAAATAACTTGCGAGTTGATTATTTCATCAGAGTATCGGTGATAGTAGGGGGGTTGATGTTCACAAAACATAGGTTTTTTTTTCATTTTTTCGGTTCATTTTAGCTTACTAACGGGGACTTAGCCTCACATTACAGAGAACACTACTCTTACAGATCGATTGGCAGACTTTTTTTCAACATTTCATAATGAATTTCATGTATAACTCAGTCAGCATTTTGAACATTTGAGGATGGAAACATGCTACAGCCTGCGAATATGACACCATGAACATCAACTGCACCGGTGGTACTGTAATTGAGATGAAAACAGCTTGGTATGGAAGGGTCGTGCCTCATCGAAAAGAATGCAATGGTTCATCTCAACATATGTCAGGAAGCTGCCCTACGAATGAATACAACATCAGATTGTTCAGAGAAGCGTGAGTATTTTTTGGATTATCTTCAGTAATCATTCTAGCTTGAAACTGGCATAAATAGCATTTTAATCTAGCATGCAATGGAACTCCAACCTCCCCTAATCACAACTCACCTCCCCTAATCTGGAGTGAAGGAGGCAGTGGCGCCTCCTCCAGGCAAACATAGCAATCACTGTTTGTGTTGGGGGAAATACGGTCTAATAAATTTGATTCGTTGCTTGCCCCTAATTAATTAATTTAGGACTGTAATGACAAACACGTTGCAAAAATTACACAAAAATTTATTATTTCTATATACAGGGTGTCCAAGTAACTACGCTCCCCCCACTTATTTTCTCTAATAGTGTGAGAAATAAAATCGGATTAACGCTATTCTTCATAATTTTTTGCGTAGAATTCAAAAATGACAAATTGCGCAGTGCGCAATTGCGCAACCATGCGCAATCATGATCAACTTTGTTTTTTCAAATGAGAACCCCCATTTTTTATTGCAGATTCGGATTCTACGTCAAATTTATGAACAATTTACTTTGACAACTTTTTTTTTGGAGGTACGCAGCCCGCTCAGCGAGCGCTCAAAGATGCGCAACCCAGGGATTGCGCCAAGTTGAGATGAAGGTAGACCTCAAGTGCGGCACATCACTTAGCACTGTTTTTCCACGCTGAATCGCGTGGTGATGTCCCTTTCTTGATTCGATTCCATTTTACCTCATTTACAGCCAAAAAAGTCAATTTTGAGAAGGAAATCATCAATTTTCTTACGAAGGGTAATGATCATCCTAATAAATGTTAAAAAAATTAAATTTTGCGATAATTATGTAGTAGTTCCCGTTATTTTACAATTTTAAAAATTAAATTTTTTTACATTTTATTAGATGATTCATTACCTTCGTAAGAAAATCGATGATTTCCTCCTCAATAATTGACTTTTTTGGCTGTAAATTAGGTAAAATGAAATCAAATCAAGAAAGGGACATCACCACGCGATTCAGCGTGGAAAAACAGTGCTAAGTGATGTGCCGCACTTGAGGTCTACCTTCATCTCAACTGTGGCGCAATCCCTGGGTTGCGCATCTTTGAGCGCTCGCTGTGCGGGTTGAGCGCGTCCAAAAAAAGAAGTTGTCGAAGTAAAATGTTCATAAAATTTGACGTAGAATCCGAATCTGCAATAAAAATGGGGGTTCTCATTTGAAAAAACAAAGTTGATCATGATTGCGCATGGTTGCGCGATTGCGCACTGCGCAATTTTGTCATTTTTGAATTCTACGCAAAAAATTATGAAGAATAGCGTAAATCCGATTTGTTTTCTACACTATTAGAGAAAATAAGTGGGGGAGCGTAGTTACTTGGACACCCTGTAGATCACTCGTCTACTTTGCCAATCTCACCATCTACCAACCATAGATACTACCTACCTACTTCACAATCAAGTATATTTGGAAGAAATAAACGCTTCACACTCAGAAGAAACAGGGATTATTAGGAATTAGTATTATACCCTAATTATTAGGAAATTCGATTACTGGTTTCTAAGGACGCAGAATTGAGCACAACTCGAAGAAACGAACAACTATCGCATTTTGGTCAGATAAAATTTGAACGGAGATTAGGCCTCTGCGATTCACGCTCGTGTTTCTGATTTATCCAAGTCCAACCCTTAAGTTCTCGTAGGGAGCGAACGGTTTGTCCTACAGATCTCAGGGTGGTCCCTAAAAATTCTAAAAATTCAATACTATTTCAAATTGGTGAAAAAACGATATCTTTATTTTGAGAGTTATCGATCAAGGGCACTCTTGGAAATTTCAACCCGTGCGGCGACACTGCGGCCTGACCAGACCCAGCCTGACAGGACCTGATCAGGACCAGACCCAGAACACGAAGCCTCCAATCCGAACCCCAGAAGCGAGAGTAGCCATGTCAAACGGATTACTGCTCCTTGATCTTGAGTCGGAATCAGATTCCGAATTAGAATTTGACGTGTTAACAAGATCGTTTTGTGTCAAAACGATGAAAATTATTATACAAAGGATTTTGGTTAGTGTCAGTCACTTCCAAGGGGTGGAAAAAAGGGCTGTAATTTTCAAAAGCGCCAAATCCTGAAAACTCTCGATATAAAGGTATTCTTTTTTTCACCGATTAAAATAGTATTGAATTTTTAGAATCGAATGTGCCACCCAGACGTCTGTAGGACAAATAGTTCGCTCCTCGGATCGTACTTTGAAGAATCAGAAAGACGAGTGTGAATCGCAAAAGAGGCCTCCGTTCAAATTTTATCTGAACAAAGTGCGATCGTTGTTCGTACTCAGTCGTCTTTGAGTTGCGTACTCAGTTTTGCGTACTTAGCAAACAGTAATCAAATATTGTAATGAAGGCACCCACAACTCTTTGTTTTCGAATTGAGTGTGTGAAGCGTTTTTCTCTTCAAATTAAACTTGATGATGAAGCGAAAATACCTATGGTTGGTACCGTAGTGGCAAAGGCAAAGCTGTTTTCTTGAGGGTGAGTGATCTATAAAGAAAAATTAACCTTTGTGTTATAATTTGCGGGTTTCTTCATTGGATTTTCGGATTTTACAAAGCTACATTGAATCATAAACCATCAAATTTCGAGGGGTTATAACTTTCTTCTTGCTCGATTCCAAAAGATTCTAATGAAAATAATAAACTAAAAGTTTGTGGTTGTCTCCATGAACTAGTGATAGATCATAATTCGGGAAATTTGGACACTTCTGAATAGGAACTACCTATTGAGTTGTTGTGATAGAGGATAATTAAGAGAAGAATCACGAGAAGATTCGAGTTTACAAAACGGGTATAATGGAAGATAAGACAACAACTGATAGATAGGAAGGGAAAATGCTGCCAACATAATTGTGACAATATTCCTACACCCCCTGATGGCATAATTTCAATTTACAGCTCAAACACAAGAATAGATCGTAGTAGCACAAATTAGAAAAAGTAATATGTCTATCCACCATTGTAAAACATTAAAAACGTTATATCGATAAAACAATATCATCATAAAAGAAACGACTACATTATGTAATCACAATTCGACTGTGGAAATTTTCATAAAATGCATATCAGAAAGAAAAATACAATATAAGTTAAAAGTTATTTTGTGATACCAAATTCATGAACTATGGAATCAAACTTCGGCTTTGGCAATGGCTTAGTATGCAAATCAGCGATCATTTGATCAGTTGACAAATACTGAACAATTACTTCATTTTTCTTTATATGGTCTCTAATAAAATGATGACGAATGTCAATAAGTTTGCTTTTTCGACTAACTTGATTGTTTTTACTTAAATTTATCGCACCAGCACTATCACAATTTATTTCGGTAAATTCACCGAAATTCATTTTTCATTCTTTTCACTAAATTGGGTTCAATTTCACCGATTAGTAGGGATGGCATATCGAATGAAATATATCGATATATCGATCAAACGATATATCGTCAATGAGATATCGATACCTTCGATATATCGGAGAAAATATATCGATATTTCGATATATCGGAGAAAATATATCGATTTTTGACGTATCGGAAGATCTACTTTAAAATGTCACATGCGAAGTAGGTAGGTGAATTTAATAGTTTTAAAACAATATAAAAATAATTTAGGATGACATTTATGGACATATCGGAGTATCTACTAGGAAAAACTTGAAGAAGTAAGTAGGTAGGTGAATAGAAAAGTTACTAACATCATTTTGAGGGAATTATATCGATATACTCGACTTAAACCTTCCGGTACCCGCGCCATTTCGCTTTTCAATTCACACTGCGTGGCGGCACCGATGCCACCCATGAAAATGAAGTTTTAACTGCCCAAAGTCATTATTGTAAAGGTTGTTAACAGCTGTGTCAATATGCTAGGTAAACCACCTGAATCAAACTTACTATAATTTTATAGTTCGTATGTTCATAAACCAAATAGATAGGTACCTACCTAAAATCATAAACAGCCAACTTTTTCCAATGAAATCGACATGATTGTTTCCTCAACCAAATTATCGTTATCGCAGTACAGATGGGTTCTATATTCATTAGCGCTCCCAGGGAGGGAGGAGGGAGCAAGTAAAAAAAGCCAATCAATTTTTTTATTCAAGAACTTTTATTGGAAAAAAACTGCGCACTAGCCAGATTGTAACTGATGACGCTGGTGCGACGTTTGACTCAGCAAGGTGAAACCAGCGTGATCTCTGGATAAATATGGTAACTAACAAATAGCAGTAGATCCCGCCGTCCGGGAATCAAGAATGCGCGCGTAAATACGAAAACTAAGGTCGAGGCGGCACGGGTGCCGCCTACGTGTGTACCAGAAGGTTTAAAAACTGGAAAAAAGTGCGAAAATGTCATTGCAATGTTAAATTAATTTATAAATTGACAGGGGTATAGGTACTGTGGACGATCATGATCCTTCAAAATTGAAAATAATTGTTGTGAAAACCTGCTTCACTTCGTATAGTAGGTAGTTTTAAGCTGGACGAGCCTTCATTAAGGCTTAAGTCAAGTATTTGAGCATTGAGAGCCACTGTAGGTGAATACTATGTACACAATCATGTCTGAGCTGAAGTCAACAGTCTGAAATCAACCCATCAGTAGGTACCTACAAAATTTGGAATAAAATTACTTGATGTTTTACAAGTACAGGCGTCCCTTCTCGTCCTATCATTTCAATATTTAATTTTTACTAAGAAAAAAAAAAATTTTTTACTTGAAAACAGGTCGCGATATATCGTTAAATATATCGATATTGACCGATAATATCGGTTCTCTATATCGATATAAATATCGATATATCAAACGTAATATATCGATATATTTCATATATCGATATATCGTTGCCATCCCTACCGATTAGCACTCTCAACCATATGGCTTCTTGTACAGTAAAGGAAAGTGCCATGTATTCAGCTTCCACAGAGCTCAGGGATACGGTAGTTTGCTTCTTGCTGAACCATGATAATATCATGGGGAATTTAATATTATTTAACCGCCTCTCAGCTTGAAGCAGCTTCCCGTGACTGAGTGACGTTCATTGATTTTATTCCCCAGCCAGCATCAGAGAAGCATTGAAGTTGTGATTGAGTAGTAGCGGAGTACGTCAGTTTGTAGTCCATTGTTCCCTTGAGATAGCGGAGTACGTCAGTTTGTAGTCCATTGTTCCCTTGAGATAGCGGAGTACTCTTTTCAAGGCCTGGACGTGACAATGACTCGGAGCTTTGTTGTATCGACTCAGGAGGTTGACTGCGAAGGTTATGTCAGGTCTTGAAATTTGTGATAGGTAAAGTAAGCTCCCAATGCCTCTTGGTAAGGGAAAATTCGGGGGGCCTCTGATTTTTCCTCATCTTTAGAAAATCAATCCCAGGATCCAGCGGAGTTGGCGCTGCTTTTGAATCCAGCATGTTGAATTTCTCCAAGATCTTCTGGGTGTAGGTTTTCTGGCAAATCCATAGTGTTCTTTTGTCTGTCTCGACCTAGCTCCATTCCTAGACAATTCTTGGCCTCACCTAGGTCCTTCATGTCGAACTCATTATGCAGCTGAGACTTCAATTTTAGCTGTAGCTCTAATTTATTAGTGAATAATAATAAATCATCCACCCAAACTGCAAGTAATATGACATTTCCGTTGGATTTTGAAAAAAATAAATAAAAAAAAAAAATAAATAAATGCATGGATCACCCTTGGATTGCTGTAGCCCACAATAACGAGAACTTCGCGTAAGCGTTGGTTCCAGCACCTTCCACTTTGGCGGAGTCCAAGAATCGACTTTTTTAATTTCCACACATTCTTTCCATTTTTCGGAATTTTGACCATTCAGGTGGTGAGACATAGATTTCTTCGGATAGGTTTCCATATAAGTAGGCTGTTTTCACATCCATATGTGTGATCTCTAAATTTTCTTGAGCAGCTAGAGTGAATAGGTATCGAAGAAAGGAGTGTTTCACCACTGGTGAAAAAGTTTCTTCAAAATCCGTCCCAAATTTTTGTGCACATCCCTTGACCACGAGTCTTGTCTTAAATTTTGGAATTTCTGACTCGCTAGGTTTAGTTTTGAGTACCCATCGAGCTTTTAGTTGTTTCTTGTCTACAGGCCATAAACGTCATTCATAAACGTCATTTTCTTGACCCATTCAAGTTATATAATATTAAAATGCTGGTCCGCTCTTAGAAATGTGCTGAGCGCAGCTTCACTAACAGAGAGCTTATATAGAACCGGGAGTCCATCTCGGGTCAGTTCTTTCTTAGCCGCTCTCCAGTGCGTACTTTGTGTTGTATTTTCAAATAAACATTTTTTAAAAAGCAAACCGTGAAGCTGTACGACTAACTGGCTCAGTCAAACGGACGTGATATTTTCCGAGACAAGTACACTCTCGAAAATCGCGGAACCTTCAAATCATCAACACCAAGACGCAAGACAGCAAGAAGACTCCTCACAGTGACATGCTGGGTACCATCCTGTGAGTAATAATATTATCTTTAACCTGTGTGAACCAAGTTTTTTGAAAATTCGAGACACCGCGGCAAGTAAGCCCCACTCGAAGTTTTCTTGTGACACCGTGATTTAATCACCACTCACAGTTCAAGAAGTGGACACCGTTGCGCTGCACCACCACTTCGTGTACCCACCTATTACACAGAGTTAAGATTTTCAAAAAATTTCACTTTCAGTTCAAATCATTGAACTTTTGAAACTCTGGACACCGTGCCGGCATAGCACCACCAAAAATTTCACGTGAGAGACCGAGTTTTCAACTCCACTCACGAATTATTTGTGAACTATTAGTTCACTAAAACGGGAAACTATTTTCATAGTTACCTACCTACTTCAATCCAACTTCATTTCACCTTCCTACTTACGAGTCACCACGACGGACTCCTGTTGAGATAGCGACAGCCTGTCTCATTATCTCTTCTCAGAACTCCGCCGAGAGAACATCGAAGAGCTCCGAGAGAAAACCTAATCATCATTTTTTGTTTGTGCATGCTATTCATAGTCATCATTTTTCTTGTCCTTTTAAATTTCATTGTCATTGTACCTACCCGATTTCACTTACTACTGGAATTTCAGACTGATACAGACGCAATAAGTACAGTTCAAAATTCCTAAACACAACAAAAAATTCCAACACTCCAGTTTTCCTTGGCTGGACCTCTCAATCTTTCCTAGGTCGTTCCAAACCATCCCCGAAAACAAAGTTATGGAAAACCAAAATCAAGGTGCTGGTCCAAACCAAATCCAACCTACAGATTATGTTGGTATTATCAACCACCAAACAAACCAAATTGGGCAGTTAACCGCTCTCATAGAAAACCTACTAGTAAATCAAGTAATTGCCCAAGAGAACAAAGACAAGACCAACCTCGCGTTCTAAAAAAGGAACATTTGGACCTCATTCCAAAATTCGATGGAACCCCCGAAACTTTGAACCAGTTTCTCAAAATTTCCCAACAAATCCACGACAGATTTTTCAACAATGATGACCCTGAAGACTTCCAAAATGTCATGATTTTGGAAGGAATTAAATCTAAAATATTATCCCCAGCAGCTGAACAGATATTTTCAGCCAATTTAACGACTTTCGACGAGATAAAACAGGCCCTCATTGATACCTATACTGACCGACGAGACGACTTGTCCCTTGTCATTGAGCTTGTAAATTTAAAACAAACAGAAGGGGAAACCCCATTCAAATTTCACGACAGGATGGTTAAACTCCTTAACTTACTAATAGCTTATTTGCAAACACATAACACACCCCATCCTGAAATTTTAATCGAAAATTACAAAAGGTTGGCACTCAGATGCTTCCTACTTCAATTAAAAGAACCGCTAGGTAGCATCCTGCGTACAAGACAACCTCCTGATCTAGGTACGGCCTTGTCTTGGATGACGAATGACTATCAAACGCTAATAGCAAATAAACCCAAACCACAACAAAAATTCCCTTCAAATCAAAAATCCTAACCAAGGATTCAAACCAAGCCAATTCAACCGAATTACCAGAATCATCAAAATAGAAACCAGAATCAAGGAGGATGGAAACCACCCCAAAATAACTGGGTCAGTAAGAACCCAACTGGTTTCCAGAACTAGAAACAAAATTTCAACCCTCAACAATTTCAAACCCAAAAGCAAAATTCCCCACAAGTCAACAAAGATAATCCTCAAAATGTACGCCCACCTACCAAGATAACGCCCACTGGCAGGCCGACGTCGATGTCTTGGCGTACTTTCAAATCCAAATTATAACAACGTTGAGACAGATCAACAAGAAATTAATGAAACCAATGAGGATTACGAAACCGAATCCCATGATGATAATGTGGAATTCCAAGATGAGGAAGGTCATTTTTAGACGAAACTGCCTCGAATTCCCGAATTCCATTGATGAACATTGAACGAAAAAACAATTAGTGAACTCCCCTACATCATGTTCCCGAGATCCAACCTTCAGATTCTCGTGGATACTGGGAGTACCAAGAGCTATATAAACCCCGACGTTGCGGACAATTTCTTCCAAAATAATTTCAAGTCGAACCGTTTGTAGTTCGAACCGCACATGGCTCCTCACGATGTGAGTACACTACAATGGTTCCTTGCGGAGAAATTTTCCGGCAAAGAAACTTAAATTTAAAATTTAATGTTTTTCATTTCCATAAAAAATTTGACCTTCTTTTAGGCCTTGACAATCTCAAAATCCTTAAAGCCAATATTGATTTAAACAATAATTATTTGAAACTCCAAAATAAACATTCCCCTGCTCTACTTGGGAACAGATTCAGCAGAGGCATACAATATCGAGGCTAGAACCATTCAGCAAATTAAAATCAGAATTCGCAACTTAGAAAACGGAGAAGCCGTACTTCCTTACACGAGAATAGGCCAAATGGAAATCCCGGAATGTTTAGTTCGAGTGGACAACCACGAAGCCAACGTAAGAATCCTCAATCCCAAAACGACACCCGGCAAATTTTTCCAAATTTCTCCAATAAATGTTGAAACTCCTGACGAAATTACAGATAACTTAATAAATAATTACTTTGACGAAAACACTAAATTTGATTTTGATATTTCTAAACTAAGATTAAACCATATGAACGAGGAAGAAAAGGCATTAATCTCAAATTTAGTTACAAAATACTCCGATATTTCCACTACGAAAATGAACCCCTCTCATCCACTAATAGAGTTAAACATACCATTCGGGACTACCGATGATGAAATCCCTGTCTACGCCACGAAATTACGCTTCCCCGAGATTTATCGAAAAGAAGTCGATCGACAAATCGAAGAGATGTTAGACCAGGGAATAGTTAAGCATAGTGACAGCCCTTGGAACGCCCCTATATGGATTGTCCCTAAAAGGCTGACGCAAGCGGCAAACCTAAATTCAGAATCGTGGTCGACTATAGAAAATTGAATGATTTAAAACAATAGAAGACAAATACCAACTACCACAAAGAAATAAAATCATTTTTAGGCCTACTAGGTGTAAGCTTTGGGGGTTAGTGACCCAATAACCAAGTTCTTTTCTACAAAAGGGGGGTTTTGAGATATATGGGGGTCGACACTGTAACAAAGCAAAATATCGGAATCTTAGGCTAATGAATGAAATTGGTACTTAACTGGTCGACTGGTAGGTAGCTGTCTCCCGAGCGGCTTGGAGATGAGGCGTAGCGTTCCAGGCGATACACTTTGTTATACTGTTATACCTGAAGGGTTTTGTCACCTGAAGGGTGTTTTCTTGTATCGATGTATTTGTTAAATAAATGAAGTTACGTTACGGATGTTCCTTATTTCAAGCAAGTTTCCTAATCGATACAGTTGAATCAGAATACTCAGAACCTGGGATGCGGGTCGTTTAAAGGAGAAATGCAAGGTTTAAACGAATACTTAGGTTTAATGACCAGAAGTTTGAATTGGCGATACAGGGATCTGACTCGACTGTTCCTCCAAGTGAGAACAAAGCCTGAAGGGCGTTACTGTGACTCGAAAAGGTAAGTATAAAGAAAAGTATAGTTATGGTTACTTTAAGCAACAAAAGACTTATGCGATACGTTTTACGATACGGTCGATACAGGTTCGAAATACTAGTTACTATCAACAATGTACCTCTTAAATTCACTGAGTTCACGTTTACCTTCTACCTAATTGGCCAATTGAGAGTAGAATTTAAGTTAATTACGCACTCACGTTCCAGGTTACCGGGGCGAGTCTGGGTCGCGGTGCGGCGTGGTTTGATGGGGAGAGCCGGGACAGGGCTGGTCCTCGTGGTCCTCGATCCTTTTCTGATCCGGGCGACGGCGGAGGTTCCAGGGGAGGCGGGACGGAACAAGAGCACTGGTTACTTTATTCACTTCTAGTAAAACCTAGTGACTTGGGGGAGGCAGGAGGCGATATAGTTCGGCGCGATACTGGGTCGACGTGGAACGGGGGAGTGAGCTTCAAAGACAGGGGTGTGCGCTTCGAGACGGCTGGCAAGGCGGTGGCTTCAGGACTAACTGTTCTTCTGCATTACAATAGAATAAGAGGGCTTCTCCAGCCATCAGTGTTGCCCCTCCCCTCTGTTGGTGGTTGTCTTCTCTTGCTTCGGTTGGACAGGTTGCTCATATGGAAGTTGGAGGACTTCTCAGGTGATTTTATATGGAAGTTGCCCTCCTGCTCCATGGTTGATTATTGCTCTTGTAGATAGTTGTTTTGTTTTGTGTTCATGAGGTGGTTTAGGTGAACACGGTAGTGGGAGGTCACGGCCCGTGTGGTGATGGTGAACCTCTTTCGGGCTTCTGGTCCCGAAGGGGTATCAGGACTTACGGACAGGCAGTGCCTGTAGGGGAAATAGTGAGCAACTTGGCGGTTTGCTCACATTCCCCGCCCCTTCGGAGCCAGGGGTCATCCACGATGACACTGGGTATGGGCACAGCATCATCGGGGTACGCCTGCCTCAAGGCTATTTCGTATGGTGCGCCTGCATCCGGGGCAAACTCGCCGGTTGTCGGCGCTCCTGTGTTCCGGAGGGCATGTCGGCAGTTGCTTTCCCTCGGTGTGAGCTCTCCGCAGTCGTTGCCAGAAGGTTTGCAAGCAGTACATCTGAATTTCAAGATGTACTGGCATGCTTGCCTGCACACGGGGCATTCCCTGGACCCTTTGCGGGACCGACGACCTTTCAGGTCGGAGGGGTCGCAGGGGGTGACTGCGGGGGAGGTTCTGCAGCGGCTCAACCTGAGCTTGGGTATTGGCGTGGGACACCCAGGCGTCGTTTTTGGAGTCTCGGAATGGCGCGGAGACTCGAGCAGGGTCGCGGGATCCACGTTGGTCACGATCCGGATCGGGGATGGCTCGGGCACGTCCGCGAAGATGCTGCGTCCGGGGTGTTGGCGGTGGGCGACTCGTAACGGCGGACTTGTTCCGGAATTGGTTCGGAGTCGGAACTGGAAGAGGTCGGCGGTTGGCTTCCCGTTTGCTGCAGCTCCTCCCACTTGGTACTCGCCGCGGGTGGCTCCTCGGGAGGTGGTGCGGGCACTGCACCGGGCTGTGAGGTTCGGTTGCCGTGTCCTCAACAGGTCGCGATTCGCTCTCTCCAAAATCCTCTGTTGGCGTAGGAGTTCGCTCCGTTCCTCCAGCAGCATGTCTCTTTCCTTCGCGATCCTCTGGTAGGTGGGCAACCAGGATGCTATTTGGCTGATGGAGACCATACAAACATCTCCCAGAGCAGCTCGTGCTTCGCAATTATCCGCCTTTATCATAGTTCGCACGTATATCGCCAGGGCTCCCATTTTCGTCGCGGGACAACACGTCGGCTCGGTGGTGTTTACGAAAGTTTTTGGGAGTTTCGCGAGTTCGCGGATTTGAGTCTCGATTTCGCGTTTTAACGCGACAATTCTTTCGTCCGGCGGTGGTGGGTGTTCCCAGGCCTCGGGAGTACCCAAGTGCTGCTGCGTCATCCTAAAATTAAATTTTAAACTTTGCTAATGTGTTTTCTTTTACAATTTGAATAATTGAACATTTTTGTTTTTGGCTTTCAGGCTGATGGTTGCGGTGGTCTCAGATCCAGGTAAGCTATCTTAATGTATAAGAGGGTAAGTTATTGTAATTTAGATTATTTTGCAGGTTTATGTGTTCGCGTTATTTAAGGTAAGTTACTTTAAGTTTTACATGGTAAGTTTTAGCTTATAATAAATTTTCGAGTTGACCTGAGGGGTTCTGGTGCTTTCACCGGGAAACCTTCGAGTCATATCCCATACCATTAATTCTGGTTCATACTAATAAGAAATTTTTTTTTTTTTTTTTTTTTTTTTTTTTTTTTAAACAAATTTAACTAAAATGTGAACTTCTATGACTGTGTATCTGTACTGTATGTTTGTGTGTGTAACTGTTGTGTCTGTCTGTATTTAGTGTTTCTAGTAGTCAGTTAGTTAGTCGAGCCTCGTCCTGTGTGAAGGTTACGGTAGTCCACTGGTATTCTCCGACGGAAAGTGTACCTTGGTGTATTTTCCGTTTGGGTTTCGTCGGTGGTCTCCACTTCACTCACAGGGGCGTTTTGTTCCTGTCTTGGAGTTTCTGTGTTGTCTTCATCAGAGGATGTTTCAGGTGGGCTGGTAGTCTGGTCCCACAATGGGTCTACATGATGTGTGGTTGGGTTCGATGGGGTCACTGGACCATCGACGGTTCCTTGTTGTGAGGAACCGGATTGGTTCGGTTTTTCTTGTTCATTCGTTGGAGTTACTGGGTACAGTTTTGATGGGTTTCTCATCCGCTGAGGCCCAGTCTTCGACCAACAACTTTTCCACCAGGGTTGTTTCAGGCTGCGTTACAGGTGTAACATCCGTCTTCGTTGGTTCCACTTCTTGATCAGTGAAGGACTCGTCGGGGATTCCATTAGCGAAAGCTGGCTTGAGTCGGTTTACGTGAACTGTCTGATGTTTCAGGCTCGCGAGGTCACGGATTTCGTACGTTACCTCCGTGTATTTTGCCGTTACAATCCACGGTCCAGACCAGGGACTCCACAGCTTCCTGGCGGCTCCCACCGGAGGCTGTATTTCCCTAAGATATACGCGATCATTCAACTGGAACGATCGGCTCTTCAGGCGTCGATTTATTACTTCGCTTCGTTTCTTCCAAGCGTCGTGAAGGCAAGTTATGGCTGCTTTACGGGCAATCCTTAGTCGTCTTAGGTTTGAGTCATCGGGTTCCGAGTGTACGTTCTGAAACGTCTCATTTGGCAACCTGATTTCTCGACCGAAAGTTAAGTAGTTGGGTGTAAAGCCAGTACTTTTATGTGGAGTCGCTCTGTATGCAGCCAGTGCTATCGGTAGAAACGACTTCCCAGGCGGTGGTCTTCTTCACGATTTTCGACAAAATGTTTGCTAGTGTCCTGTGAAACCTTTCACATACACCATTACCCTCCGGGTGGTACGCTGTCGTGAACACTTGCTTTATTCCCCATTTCAAACAGAGTTCTCGGGTTGATTTTTGCAGTGAATCCCGTTCCTCTATCTGAGACTAATCTCTCGGGGACACCATGAGTAGGGATATACTTAGTGGCCAAAATACGTGCTACGGTTCTGCAGTGCAATCACCAACCACGTACGCTTCGGCGTATTTGGTAAAATGGTCGATGGCTGTTAGGATGTATTTAGGGGTTGATCCGGATGTAATCGGTCCTACGAAATCAACTCCTATAATTTGTCCTGGTTTTTCTGGTAGCAGGGGTTTTTGTATGGGGTGTCTCAATCCGTTGGGTGTGTTTCGCTTCTGGCAGGCGACGCATTGGCGGACGTAGTTCTTCACATCTTTTGCAAGACTTGGCCAATACCCGAGTCTTCTTATAATCTTTTCCATCGCTTCTGCTCCAGGATGGCCAGCCCAAGCGTTCCGATGACATCGATCGAGTAGCCAATCCCTCAAGGAAACAGGCATCAAGGGAACCCACTGTTCTCTTCCATCGAGCTTGATCTGGATTTCTCCTACTCCATTAACTTTCCTAGATTCACCCCCCATTTTTAAACGGAGTGTCGACTGGACCCACGGGTCGATGTTTTGGGCGGCGATGATGAGGCTTCGGGGAAACTCGAGAGTTATCGCGCCGATGTCCATCCGGCTCAGCCCATCCGCGTGAGCCATCTGCGATCCAGGTCTGTATCTGGGTACGAAGTTGTACTCGGCCAATCGGAGCGTCCACCTTCCTATCCTGGACGTCGGATCTTTGAGGCGCATGGCCGCGGTTAGGGCCATGTGATCTGTTTGCAGCTCAAAGGATCGACCCAGTAGGTACTCTTGGAAGTGTCTCACTGCCCATACGACAGCGAGCAGCTCCCTTTCAGTTACCGAATAACGCGTTTCGGCCGGATTTAACTTTCGGCTGGCGTATGCCACGGGTCTCTCTCTTGTCCATCGTATTCTTGTGATAGTACTGCGCCCAACGCTGAGTTCGAGGCGTCTGTGGCCAGGATGAAAGTCTTATTGAGGTCCGGATACACCAAAACCGGTTCTCCTGTCAGCTGGGCTTTCAAGTCGTCGAACGCTTTCTGCTGGAGCTCTGTCCATTCAAACGGTACACCCTTTCTAGTCAGGTCCGTCAATGGTGTCACGATCTCGGCGAAGTTGGGGATAAAACGGCGATAAAATCCCGCCAACCCAAGGAAGGATTGCAGCTTCAGCACGGATGTGGATGTTACCCTATGTCCAAGGAATCGTACCTCTTGCTGCAAAAACTCGCACTTCCCAAGGTTCACCTTCAGTCCAGCATCGCGAAATCTGTCGAACACCTGTCTGAGCTTCAAGAGGTGCTCCTCTGCAGTTGGTGAGAAAATAATTACGTCGTCCAAGTACACTAGACATTGATCTCCAAGGAGGCCATCCAATACGTTATTCATGACGCGTTGGAACGTCGCCGGCGCATTTTTCAAACCGAATGGCATTTATCGTATTCGAAGTGTCTGCCAAGTACGGAAAATGCGGTTTTCTCTTTCGTTTCGGGATGTACTGGGATTTGGTGGTATCCCGAAATCAAATCGATGGTAGTGAAGTACTTGCACCCTCCCAGCATGGATAAGGTCTCCTGGAGTCGCGGGATGGGGTAGGCATCCCCTTTTGTTATTTTGTTGAGTTGTCTAAAGTCTGTACAAAACCGCCATTTCTGTGGTTCTCCGGGAGGCGTCTTCTTTTTCACCATCAACACCGGTGCGCACCATGGGCTTGTCGAGCTGCTTATCACTCCAGATGCTAGCATGTCCTTCAACTGCTTTTCCACCACGTCGCGGAGAGCGTGGGGGATTGGGTACGGTTTCTGGCTAGTCACCTCTGGTTGTGTTGTAGTTATTTCATGGGCTACCTGGAGACTGCATCCTTCCCCAGAGGGTGGTTGAAACAGGTCCCAGTAGAAAAGGAGAGTGTTCCTAGCCATTGTCTGCGGCGCGTCAGTGAGATGGGAAATTTTCTCCTCGATTACAGCCTCAGTATCCGGCTGCGGGTCGTCCCACTGGTCGGTTGGTATGAGTTCCCACTCCTCGTCTTCGTATGTCCATTCGTCTGGTTTCAGGTCTGCTGGCTCCATTTCTACCCTACACGTTTTTGTGATGGGTTTCTTTGTTGGAAGTTCATGGACCCTTTTAAGTGTTCCTCGGATCACTGAAGAGGCGTCCAGTTCCAAATCCTCGGGACGTGATGCATCGGTGTCGCTCTCACATGGGGGCGATACACCTCTCGATACACCTGGTTCCCCTTCAGTTTCTTGTGTTATCATCAGTATCGATACACCCGGCGATACCCTGAGCGATACCTCCGGTGTTCTTGGGTTTGTAGGGGCGGATACGGTTTCCGATACACCCGGCGATACCCTGGGCGATACCCCCGGTGTTTCTTGGGGTTGCAGGGGCGATACGGTTTCCGATACACCCGGCGATACCCTGGGTGATACCCCCGGTGTTTCTTGGGATTGCAGGGGCGATACGGTTTCCGATACACCCGGCGATACCCTGAGCGATACCTCCGGTGTTTCTTGGGTTTGTAGGGGCGATACGGTTTCCGATACACCCGGCGATACCCTGGGCGATACCACGGTCGATACCTCCGGTGTTTCTTGGGTTTGTTGGGATGTTGCGGGATCCGATACACCCGGCGATACGGTGGGCGATACCACGATCGATACCTCCGGTGTTCCTCTGTGTTGTTGGGATGTTACGGGATCCGATACACCCGGCGATACGGTGGGCGATACCACGGTCGATACCTCCGGTGTTCCTCTGTGTTGTTGGGATGTTACGGAATCCGATACACCCGGCGATACGGTGGGCGATACCACGGTCGATACCTCTGGTGTTCCTCCGTAGTGTTGTCCCCATTCATCTAGGTTCACAAGGGCAGCGGTCACCGAACGAGAGGTGCTGGGGAGGGCCGTATCCGCACCGTCCTGATAACTCGGGTACTGCAATACGGTATCCTCCCTCCTCCCATCCGATATTACCACCCCTATGTTCCCGAGAGCACGAGACTCCATATCCCGTTCCTCTCCGATTGTTTCGGCGTCGGTCCTCAGTTCCATGTTTGGTCCCATCGTCAAGGTTAGCGGAATACGTCGCAGCACATCGAGACCCAGCAAGTTCAAGTCGGCACGTTTCCGCGCGAACACCGGGAAAGTGTGAGTAAAACGGTGTCGGCCAATACGGGTGTCAAGGACCTGTTCCCCCGCGAAGGGTAGTAGGGTTCCATCGGCTCCCCAGGCCACCATCTTGGTTGGCCGTAACGGTATTCCGACCACCGGGCTCGCTAATACGGAAAGCGCGGCTCCTGTGTCCACCAACATACTACGCGTCTCCGGTCCCAGACCCACTTCCATCCTAATGGTTCTTGCCATTGGGTGTCCTACCCGCGGTTACGCATAGTTTATTGTCCTCGGTCCCCTTGTAGAGGGTTATTTCCTTCACGTGATTCGGTTCCGCGGGAGGCTGAGACACAGGAAGCAACTTCTTTTTCTGAGGGCAGTCCGGTTCGAGGTGTTCCCGACATCCGCAGAAATTGCAAAAGCTAGTCTTTTGCGGACTTCTGGGACATTCCACCGGAAAGTGTTCCTTTGACGCGCAAAACATGCACGGGTATCGGGGCATGGGCTTGTCGTCGGTTAGTCTGTTACGGGGGTCATTGTTCCACCGATCTCCTCTGTCCCCGTTCCACCGGTTCGGTTGTTCGTTGTTCCACCGGTTCTGTTGGTCACTGTTCCACCGGTGCGGTTGGTCACCGGTCCAGGCATTTCGTTGGTCGCCGTTCCACCGGTTCGGTTGTTCGTTGTTCCACCGGTTCTGTTGTTCGCGTCTTGGTACAGGTTGATCTCGACGCGGGCATCGGGCGGCAAAGTGGTTTGTTCCACCACAATTATAACATCTTTGTTCCGCCGATACCGCCGCGAGTTCCCAATGTTCGTCAGTATCTTCCGTTTCCGCCAAAGTTTCTTCCAATTCTTCGGCCTTCTGTAGGGCGATACGTATGGTTGTAGGTCGATCCATCACTAGGAAAGCGCTTAGTTTCTTCCCGACACCTTTGATAAAAGCGCTGAGGGTCTTCCGTTCCACCCATTCCTGACGATCATGTCGATCCAGGTGGGCTCCCTCTTCCGATACGGCGCATTGTGCCAACCCTCGTATGCGATCCGCAAATTGACGCAGGGTTTCCGAGGCGTTCCGCTTCACCGTCCAAAGTGATGCTGCGGCATGTTGCGGGTTCTGTCGTCGGAACCACGACAGCATTTCGTCCCTGATCATGTGATAGGCGTTGTCACAGTCAAGTATATCGTTCCTGTCGATGAGAAACTGTTTCGCGATCCCTCTCGCCTTGATCCTGAGGAGTTTCAGTTTCTGTTCCTGTGCTAGTCCCTCGGTTACTGCGTCGAAGTTCGTAAAGAACGAGCTAACACTCAGCGATCCGGTTGCGTCGGGGTCCCATGGTTCCACTTCTAAGAGCAAGGAACGTGGAATACCGTTCCCGCTCTCGTCACGGCCCGACTCATTGTACTTTGACAATAAAGCATTCATCTGCTTCATCGTTTCGGTAAGTAAGTCGACCGGACCCTTTTGTTGGAACGGGTCGGGATCCTCAAAGTCCTCTGGTTCTCCCAACGACATTGTCACTGTCTATTCAAGCAATACCGGGAAACACAATCACAATCACTTGTCACAGGGTCGGCTCGGAACGGTTCAGTCAAGTTTCGGTCTGTAACGGGTGGTTCTGTGTGACGACACAGGTGTTTGTTTGTGTGGTACAGGTGTGCAAATAATGTGTAAAAGTTCACTTTTTCTTACTATATACAATTCCTATGCGATACACCACGACACCCTGGTTCTGATTATTCGATTCCGATATGACTCTACTGAAAAGAACCTGTTATTAGGCACTGAGCTACAAACGGAACTGGGTTCGTGCGGGGCGCACCACACGCAAGTCCGGGCGATATACCGACCCGACACACAAGTTATCGAGTGCGATACGGCGCTTCGGAATTACGATTCGCAATAATCCCACCGCGGGCCAACAATTTGTAAGCTCTTGGGGTTAGTGACCTAATAACAAGTTCTTTTCTACAAAAGGGGGGTTTGAGATATATGGGGGTCGACACTGTAACAAATCAAAATATCGGAATCTTAGGCTAATGAATGAAATTGGTACTTAACTGGTCGACTGGTAGGTAGCTGTCTCCCGAGCGGCTTGGAGATGAGGCGTAGCGTTCCAGGCGATACACTTTGTTATACTGTTATACCTGAAGGGTTTTGTCACCTGAAGGGTGTTTTCTTGTATCGATGTATTTGTTAAATAAATGAAGTTACGTTACGGATGTTTCTTATTTCAAGCAAGTTCCTAATCGATACAGTTGAATCAGAATACTCAGAACCTGGGATGCGGGTCGTTTAAAGGAGAAATGCAAGGTTAAACGAATACTTAGGTTTAATGACCAGAAGTTTGAATTGGCGATACAGGGATCTGACTCGACTGTTCCTCCAAGTGAGAACAAAGCCTGAAGGGCGTTACTGTGACTCGAAAAGGTAAGTATAAAGAAAAGTATAGTTATGGTTACTTTAAGCAACAAAAGACTTATGCGATACGTTTTACGATACGGTCGATACAGGTTCGAAATACTAGTTACTATCAACAATGTACCTCTTAAATTCACTGAGTTCACGTTACCTTCTACCTAATTGGCCAATTGAGAGTAGAATTTAAGTTAATTACGCACTCACGTTCCAGGTTACCGGGGCGAGTCTGGGTCGCGGTGCGGCGTGGTTTGATGGGGAGAGCCGGGACAGGGCTGGTCCTCGTGGTCCTCGTGGTCCTCGATCCTTTCTTGATCCGGGCGACGGCGGAGGTTCCAGGGGAGGCGGGACGGAACAAGAGCACTGGTTACTTTATTCACTCTAGTAAAACCTAGTGACTTGGGGGAGGCAGGAGGCGATATAGTTCGGCGCGATACTGGGTCGACGCGGAACGGGGGAGTGAGCTTCAAAGACAGGGGGTGTGCGCTTCGAGACGGCTGGCAAGGCGGTGGCTTCAGGACTAACTGTTCTTCTGCATTACAATAGAATAAGAGGGCTTCTCCAGCCATCAGTGTTGCCCCTCCCCTCTGTGGTTGGTTGTCTTCTCTTGCTTCGGTTGGACAGGTTGCTCATATGGAAGTTGGATGGACTTCTCAGGTGATTTTATATGGAAGTTGCCCTCCTGCTCCATGGTTGATTATTGCTCTTGTAGATAGTTGTTTTGTTTTGTGTTCATGAGGTGTTAGGTGAACACGGTAGTGGGAGGTCACGCCCGTTGGTGATGGTGACCTCTTTCGGGCTTCTGGTCCCGAAGGGGTATCAGGACTTACGGACAGGCAGTGCCTGTAAGGGGAAATAGTGAGCAACTTGGCGGTTGCTCACATAGGTTATTATAGAAAGTTCATCCAGAACTTCGCAAAAACTACTAAACCTATGACCCGTTGCCTAAAAAAGGGTTGTAAAATAGACATTCAAGATCCCGAATATGTAGATGCATTTGAAACTTGCAAAAACTTGCTAACTAATGAACCAATCCTCCAATACCCCGACTTTTCAAAATTATTTCATTTAACGACAGATGCTAGCAACGTAGCTATAGGAGCTGTATTAAGCCAAATCACTGATGGAGCCGACCTCCCCATAGCCTATGCTAGTCGAACCTTATGCGATTCCGAAAGACGACTATCAACTATCGAGCGAGAATTGCTTGCTGTCGTCTGGGGAGTCCAATACTTTCGTCCCTACCTATTTGGTCGAAAATTCAAAATTCATACTGATCACAAACCCCTTCAGTGGTTGTACTCCATTAAGGAACCAGGTTCAAAATTATTCAAATGGCGTACCAAACTTTCTGCCTACGATTTCGATATCGTGTACAAGAAAGGAAAATTAAATTCCAACGTTGATGCTCTTTCTCGAGTCGAATTGTTGAATAACAATGATGACAACGAGCCTATCGAAGGAGCCGACGAAGCCGTTGACATATTTTTCGAAAACCTCTCCCCTAAATCTCTGCTTCGTATTGCCGACAAAAATGTAGAAACTCCAGCCTCAATAATAGCAAATTTCGACTCAGAAGAAGAATCCGAATCAGAAGGCACCATCCACTCCAATGCAATAGGTCATGCTACTGTAGCAATTCCAATTCGAGATGAACCCATTAATAATTGTAAAAATCAAATAATAATTAAACTAGCCAAAATTCCTATCGAGAACCCTGTTAAAGTAAAGAAAATATTTGAAAACAAGTCTAAAATTACTGTCCACCTTACAAAACATAACTTAGAACAAGATATCATTAAATTTGTCAAAGAATATGTTCAACCAAAAATTAAATACGGTTTATACTTTACAGAAGACATATACGAACAATTCTCTAGTATTATGACTAAAAATTTTGCCTTTTCCGAAATAATCATGACTAAATATACTAAAAGATTAGAGGACGTATTTGACGAAACGAAAAGACCAGATTTGATTCGTAAGTACCACGAAGGAGTAACTAACCATCGTGGAATTGACGAAACTCATAACCACCTTAAGCGAACGCATTACTGGCCGAACATGAGAGAGTCTATTCAAAGATTTATCAACAACTGCACCCTCTGTGTTAGGTGCAAATACGACCGTAATCCAATAAAAGTTAAGTACAACGTCACCCCAACTGCTTCCCGACCATTAGAAACATTACATATGGACAAACTAACATTAGAAGGCTCAAAATTCCTGACAACCATTGACTCGTTCTCTAGACACGCGCAAGCTTACCTTTTAAAATCATCAAACGCCGTCGATATAGTAGATTCACTCCTAACCCATTTCTGTATTTATGGAATACCCAAGAATATTGTAACAGACAATGGACCAGAATTCCAAAACTCCATAGTCAGAGAATTCATGTTACTACATAATATTAACCTCCATTTCATCTCTTCTCAACACCCAGATTCAAATGGCCTGATAGAACGCTTTCATTCCACACTCATCGAACATATCCGCATTCTAAATGAGCGTAGCGAATTCAAAAAATCCAACATGAGTACCAAAGTCAAATATGCTGTACTAGCATATAACAATTCAATTCACTCAACTTCGAAACTGACTCCGTTTGAACTTTTATATTGTGGGGAAGGTCACTGCAGTGACACTTGAACATGTGAAATAATTTATGTTTCTATAACGATTTATTTGTTGGTATTTGAAAATCAATAAAACGATAATTCCGATTGTGAAGTTGAAGCGAATGCGTTGTTTCTGAATTTATTCAGCCTTAAGTATTTAGCAAACTAACACTGGTGTCAGAAGTGGTATTATGCCACGTACACGACGTCAAGCTGATGTTGAGCCAGATTTGGCTGAGTCTATAGCACAATTGCAGAGACAGGTTGATCAGATCATGACCCATCTTACAATCGCCCCACAAACGGGTTCAGGTGGAGTTTCAGTTACTCCCCAGACTTCAGTGAACGTGCGTGGGCCTCCGTCAGACCTCCGTCAGCCGCTGGCAGCGAGATATTGTACAGTTCGCCTAGCACCATTCGATGGTTCGACACCCTGGCAGGATTTTGCCTTTCAATTCCAGAGGGTATGTCGCGTGAATGGATGGGTAGATGAGGTCGAGAAAGAGGGGCATTTAGTGGCTGCACTGAAAGGCCCAGCTCTAACCTTAATATCTTTACTGCCTGGGGAACCAACTTTCACGGATATGATGGCAGCTCTAAAACGGCGATATGGAGGAGAAGGCCAGGAGCATTTATATATGAGCAAGCTGAGGAATCGTAGGCAGTTACCAAAGGAAGACCTCACTACGTTTGCAGCTGATGTGGAAATGCTTGCCCGGAGGGCCCTCCCTGGAGCACTTCAAGTTACTGTGGAGGCATTGGCTCTTCCTCAGTTCTGTCATGGAATCTCGCATGACCGCCTTCGAGAACAAGTCTTAGGATGCCCAGCAACGACGGTCCAGGAAGCCTTAGCTTTTGCTCTACGGTTGGAAGCAAATCTCCTGAGTGCTGCAAGCTCACGACTCCCTGTACGCCAAGTGGAGCTCGACTATGGCTGCCGAGACGAAGAGGAGGAAGAGGCCGTGAGACAAGCAAAAGTTTTTCAGGATCCGAGCCAGGAGAGAGGTAAGGTTACCTGTTTCAATTGTAAAAAGGAAGGGCATTACAGTAGGGGTTGTACAGAGAGAAAGCGATATAGAACATGCTCGTGCCCTTGTTCCTGTAAAAATAAATCACCGGGAAACGACTCAGTACCGATCTAGGAGGGCGTAGAACGGTGCGAGAGGTATCAAAGCCCAGTTTAGGAATTGGTAGAGGCCCAACAATGAAAGTACGAGGAGCAGTAGGGGGGCGGCCTTGCGACTTGGTGATCGATACAGGGGCTGCAGTTACAGTGGTGAGAAATGACTTGGGAGTAGAACCTGCTGAGGGTAGTCCTCTAGTATCACTTTGTTCTGCAAATGGGGACCCGATAACTGTTGAAGGAGTACAAGATACCGCAATATCCTTAGCCCCAGGTACCTCTCACACACATAGAGTCACTGTTGCTGCAATAAAAGAACCGTGTCTACTAGGACTCGATTTTCTTTTGAAGCATAAGAGTATCATTAACCTGAGAGACGGCTGGCTTCAGATAGGTTATGATCGGGTTCCGGTAGAAGGTTTAAGCAGGAGCACAAAGGTGAGAAGTATAGCTTATAGGGACGAGAACAAACTTAATGACGCCTTGAAGTGTTTGCTTGAAAGATCTAGTGGTGAGTTGGATTCATTGCAGAAGACACTTCTTGCAGAACTTTTGTTGGAATTTCAGGACGTTTTTACTGAAAAGCTAGCTCTTTGTGGGGCTGCCAAAGTACCTCCTCACCGCATCGAAGTGAGTAGTAGCTCTCCAATTCGTCAATCACCCAGGAGGTTGCCACCTACCAAGAAACCACTGGTGGATGAATTGATAGCTGAAATGGTACGAGCGGGAGTTGTCGAACCCTCGGAGAGTTTCGTGGGCAAGCCCGATAGTTTTAACTCCAAAGAAAGACGGCAGTACACGTTTCTGCATAGATTACCGTCGTTTGAATGAGGGTAACGCGAAAAGATGCACACCCATTACCCAAAGTGGACGAATTGCTAAGAGGAGTTGAAGGGTGCACTTGGTTTTCAACGCTAGACTTCTGCAGTGGGTATTGGCAGATTCCCCTCGAAGAAAAGGATAAGGAGAAATCTGCGTTTTGCACGCCATCAGGCCTCTGGCAGTTCAGAGTCATGCCTTTTGGTCTCTGCAATGCGCCAGCAACTTTTCAAAGAACGATGACTACTCTGTTGAAAGATGTATTGGGCAAAGGAGTTGCGAGCGTGTATATTGATGATGTGCTGCTCCACACTCATAACTTCCAGAGCCAAATGAAACATCTGAGAGAGATTTTTCTGATATTAAGAGAATCAGGAATGAAACTTAATACCAAGAAATGTACGCTTCTTCAACGATCTGTCAAGTACTTAGGACACTATATTTCGGAGAAGGGACTCCATACCGATCCAGCAAAGGTTCAGGCTGTTACAGAATGGCCCACTCCGACCAGTGTACATGAAGTCAGATCATTCACAGGGTTGTGTACCTACTACCGTGGTTTTATAAAAGATTTTTCAACTATAATGAAACCCTTGTATGAAGTACAGAATGCAATACCATTCAGCTGGACTGAGCGGGCTGATCAAACGTTCAAGGTAATGAAGCGCTTGTTGTCTCAGGCTCCAGTTCTTGGTCATGTGCAGACAGAGTCCCCATTTATAATTGACGCGGATTGTAGCAATGTTGCAGTAGGAGCTACACTATCCCAAATTCAGGACGGGCAAGAGAAAGTGATATCATACTACAGCTGTTGTTTGACCAGACCTGAACGCAACTATTGCGTAACTAGAAAAGAGTTATTGGCAATAGTTAAGGCAATAAAGCATTTTGCCGATTATGGACTTGACAATGGACATCCACTACAAGTAAGGACAGACCATGCGTCCTTGAAATGGCTCATGAACTTCCGGAATCCAGATGGTCAAATGGCCCGTTGGTTGGAACAGATTGCCCCATATTCGCCTGAGGTAGTGTATAGGCCAGGAAAATCACATGGTAATGCTGATGCCCTCTCACGACGACCTTGTTTGCCTCAGGGCTGTCGCTACTGTGCATCTCGGGAGAGCAAAGATGAACTAGAAGATCCTAGTGTTGCCAGATGCAAGCTTGAGAGTTGGACAAACTTGGACGAATGCAGAGAAGTTCAGAGACAAGATCCCACCTTAAAGATGATCATTCAGTGGCTGGAAGCAGGTAAGCGTCCATTGAAGGAATATATAACGGGTCAGGGACGAGAGGTGAAGGTTTACTGGTCCCTTTTTGATTCTCTATTCCTTGAAAAGGGATGCCTGTACAGGAGGTGGGAAAGTCCTGATGGTCTGCAAGTGACACAGCAGCTGGTTGTTCCAGAGGTTTGGAAGAAGAGAATATGGGAGGAAGTTCATAAGTTAGGGCACTTTGCAGAGCATAAGACAGCCAAGCTGTTACGGGACAAATTTTATTGGGTAGGAGTACACCGGGATGTGCACGATTGGTGTCTTTCCTGCCAAACATGCAAAGAAAGGTCTCAGACAACAAGGCGAGCAGCGTTGAAGATCAGGCACTCAGGGGTGCCTTTTGAGCGTGTAGGCATCGATCTGATGGGGCCATTGCCACTGACTAAAAGAGGGAATCGCTATATCCTCACCTTCCAAGACTATTTTACCAAGTGGCCTGAAGCGATTCCTCTCCCTGATCAAACGTCAGAGACAGTTGCCAGAGCCTTGGTGGATCACATCGTAAGTAGATTTGGCGTACCCCAAGAGATCCACTCCGACCAAGGGAGAAGCTTCGAAGGGGAAGTATTTCAGGGGGTCGCAAAACTGTTGGGTGCTGTGAAAACGAGAGCTACTCCACTGCATCCCCAGAGTGATGGTTTGGTAGAGCGGCTGAATCGAACAATCTGGCAACTGTTAGCCAAGATGGTTTCTGAAGCCCAGGATGATTGGGACGAACAGTTACCTGTGGCTATGTTAGCCTACCGAGCATCTGAGCATGCTAGCACGGGGTTTTCTCCAGCGCGGTTAATGTTCGGGCGTGAGCTACACCTGCCAGTACATATGCTATTGGGAACGCAACCTGGGGAAACTTCGGGGCCTGAATACGTCGAAAATCTCAAGCAAAGATTAAGGAAAGTTCACGAGGCAGCCCGAAAACGATTACAAGTGAAAGCTGAAGAAATGAGGAAACGCTACGATCTAAAGGTGCGGGCTTGGAAGTACCAAGAAGGCGACGAAGTATGGTTTTACAACCCCCAACGACGTACCGGGTTAAACCCGAAATTGCAGCGCAGTTGGGAAGGCCCGTGCCTGATAGTCAAAGCCCTGAATGACGTGGTTTACAGGATCCAGACAACCAGAGGGAAATTAAGAGTAGTGCACCATGACCGACTAAACCCTTATGATGAAGGGAGGGAGAAGTGTGGGGAAGGTCACTGCAGTGACACTTGAACATGTGAAATAATTTATGTTTCTATAACGATTTATTTGTTGGTATTTGAAAATCAATAAACGATAATTCCGATTGTGAAGTTGAAGCGAATGCGTTGTTTCTGAATTTATTCAGCCTTAAGTATTTAGCAAACTAACAATATGGTCACATAAAACCAGACACGTTATTGGATCTAAAGATTGATCAAGTCATTGCAAATAATTACATTACAACTCATAAGGAAAGAATGTCAGCCCTGTATAATCAAATAAAAGAAAAACTCCATCAGCATAAAGAAAAGGTGATAGAAAAGAAGAATGAAAATCGGGAAGAGCTTCCCAAAATTCCTCCAGAAGTATATGTTAAAACAGTACAAAAACAATCAAAAACGAAACCTAAATTCAATAAAGAACAAATTAAATCAATAAATCCAGAACTCAAGACAGCTTTGATTGTTCCCCGTCATCATAATACAAAAGAGAAAATTCACCTTTCTAACGTGCATCGTCCTAAAAAATTCACTGACTCTGTAGCCAATGC